>MEHQ01001530.1:0-63350 GCA_008828725.1 Saccharina japonica
GGTGTGTGTGTGCCCTAAGGTCTTCGATGTTGCCGCCGTGATGCCATGCCCATGCCCATGCCACGTGATGCTGATGCTGATGACCAAAAGCGATATGACATGTACATGCCCAAAAGCGATGTCATGCCAAAACGACGGCCATGCCGAAAAGCGAGTGTTACGCCATCCATATGCCAAGCGATGTCGGGTTGAAAAGCGATGGTATGCTCATGCCAGAAGCGATACGATGCCATGGGCGATGTTGGAGCCGCGATGCGAAGAAATGGTATATGGTGCTATGCTATGCCTTGCCCATGCCAAGCGATGTTCTTGTACAATCAAATTTCATGTACGATAGGACGCTATTAAATGTGCTACAGCAGTAGACGGTGCCGTGTCATGCCATGCGATCCCATGCCATGCACGGTGTGATGCTGATGCCATGCGCGATGCCATGCACGATGCGATGCCCATGCACGATGCAATGCCATGCACGATGCGATGTCCATGCACGATGTGATGCCATGCACGATGCCATGCACGATGCGATGCCCATGCACGATGCGACGCCATGCACGATGCGATGCCCATGCACGATGCGATGTTATTTCGTACTATACCTTTGCGATGATGCCGCAGCCATGTAGGATGTGGCGATGCCAGGTGCGCCCTAAGACGCTATATATATATATCCCTTTTTGCGACACAGCTATAAACGAGACCTAAGAAGTACCCGGTAACCGTTCAGGAGGAAAGAGCGTGTGGTCCTGTTAACCGTTCAGGAAGAAAGAGCGTGGGACCCAGCTATAAAGCGAACTGAGAACGAACTAAACATGGCCGACTTACTGTACAACGATAAGCCAATCCGAGAAGACGAGTTGGTCAGTACCGGTATGGTGATACGTCCGCGCAACCCGTTGGTCGGGAGGTACGTAGCCTGTTCATTGGTACCGTGTGCGTTTGAGAGCGATGGACCAAAAAAATGGACCATTAAAAACAACGTGAAACACACTAACAAGCAAACAAACAAACAAACAAACAAACAAACACACACGTGATCATACAAGTTAATCGTTTGTTGGAATCCCTAAGCCGTGTATGATCCCTATGCGAAGAAGCTACGTATTATGGCCTTGGAAAATCCGAGAAGAAATAAAGTCCCTACGTAAGGCTAGTTCTTAGGGCCCATACTAACGAATATAAAATAAATTCAATTGGGTAAGAATAAAATTCAAATTCGCTTTTCATTGGTCAACACACGCACCAGCACCAAAGATTAGGATCTTAGGGTGTAATCAATTCGAATTGGACGAAAAAAACAAGGTCTCAGGACCTTTTTTTGGATAGAATTCAAATCAAATTGAGGAGTTGGCCCGACTTGGACCGGCATGTCCACGGTGGGCAAACGCCCCCGGTACAATCTGGTCATTTCTTGGTCGCATCGATGACCACGACCAAGGCGACAACACGTGAACCACAACCCGAGGCCACCGGGACAACAACCGCGCCCACGCTTACAGACCATAGCACAGCGTACCCCGGCGGTGGCGCCTCAAAACCAATCATGGCGGTCGCAATCCCAACTTTTCAACCAGCTCGATGCTCCAACCCGATCAAAAACCGAGTGATCGACCCAAAAACAGCATGATACCCTCAAGACTTCGATAACACCATCGCCGTCCCTGTCTCGCCCGTGGCGTTTCAGGGATCCCTACGCCCACCCAAGATACCCTGAGAGCGATAGCTTGCTAGCCTGGGCCGCCGAAAGCAAAAGTATGCTGGCGGCGGCGCGCACGCGTCGACGCATGCCTCCCCTCTCGTCTCCTCTATCTAGTCGATTTGTTTCACCTGGGTGTTGTGACGCATGCTGCGTTTTTTCGATTTCAGAAATATTTGAACAAGCAATTCACTATTTATTCCTCATAGGACGCAAACCAGTTTTTTTTTTGCGAAATCACATCCAAATAGGATTTTTTATTTTCCAAATTGATTTTTTTTGCTGTCTCCGTTAATATGGGCCCTTAGGGCCCGTTTTAACGAAGAAGAAAAAAAATCAATTTGAAAAAATATATTTTCAAATCCGCCTTTCATTGGTCAACACACGCACCAGCACCAAAGATTAGGATCTTGGGGCATAATATGTGGTGCTGGTGCGTGTGTTGACCAATGAAAAGCGAATTTGAATTTTTATTTTTCCAAATTGAATATTTTTCTTCTTCGTTAAGATGGGCCCTTATGTCAACGCGGATTGGTGAAGGATGGAAACAAAGGTCGAGTCCGATGCACTGATAGAAAAATAATAAGATGGGGCCACGTTCTGGATGCCTTCCCTCTCGTCAGTTGGACGCATTTGTAGTTTTTTCGTGCTCTTCTGAAAAGCGGTTGGATACGAGCTTTGAAATCTGCTTCGTTGTCCGCTCGCGATATCTAGTGAGGTGCTAGCTGCTGCGAGCAGCAGATGCACAAGCAAGCAGCAGGTTGCAGTAGAGCACAGTACAGCCCCGCATACGAGAGACGGAATGCTAAGCGCTTGTGCTGTTGTAGACCGTTTGAAGCTTTCAGAGTGGCTGGGAGAATGTATGCCCCCCCCCCCCCTCCCTCCCCCCCTCCCGTCTCAAACGCCCCGTGCAATCGCGTGTGCATGCCCCTGAACAAACTTTTTTTTTGGCAGATTTGAGCGGGCTCAATCTTGGCCCGTCGTCTTCCGGGGGTAACATCCACCACCACAACAACAGCAATATCAGCAACAATAACAATGACCACAACAACAACAGCAACAACAACAACAACCGGCAAAGGAAGAGAGGTGGTGCAGGTCGCAACAGCTCCGCCGCTGCCGACAGCAGCAGCAGAGAGCAGTGGGAGTGGGAGTGGAACAGGGCGGTCGGCGGGGGGAATGGGGGGCGGGGCCGCTCAAATGGTACCGGTAAGGGCGGTGGCGAAGATGACGCGTTAGCAGGCGTTCTGCGCCGGGGGGAGGGGGGGGAGGACGACGATGGAGACGAGGAGGAGGAGGAAGAGGAGGAGGAGGAGCATGAGAGGCAGGGTGGGAATTACGAAGAGTCATCGGATGGGTTTTACGAAGGGGAGGAGGGAGGAGAGGAGGAGGAGGAGGAGGAAGAGGGAGAGGAGGAGGGGGGGGGGAGGGGGCAGGAAGGAGGCAGCTGTGGAGGGGCTAGGCGAAGAGAAGGCGACACCCGAGGCGGCGGTGAAGAGGAGGAGGAAGAGGAGGAGAGCTCGATCGAGCAACAGACGGGCAGCGAGGTTTGTCGCTGAGAGGCACATCGCTGTTTGACGTTGGCGAGCTTTGATGCATATACGTATGCATTTTTTACGGAAAAGTGCCCCTCGCCCATGCCTCTGCCTCCCTTCCACCCCGCCCCATTGTTTGCGCGCTGCAGTTGCGCACGAAGAGGAGGCTTTGGTGCACATGCCAAAGTATATCCCTGATACATTCCGCGCAATGCTCCAGGCTACGAATGATCGTAGGATGAACGCCGCTCAAACTTCCGACTTGCTCATAAATGTATGCATGCAGCAGGACGACATAAAGCAGAATCATATTGTAGAAATCGCTGTTTTTCTTGAAGATAGATACGTACTATCTGTGTGTGATGTTTCAGTTATTGAGCTCTCGTCATGTTCGCCTCCGTGTTTGCCTTCTTACATGCCGTATACTTCGAAGTACGTCGTTTTCTCATTGTCTCGTTTTCTCTCTTTTGTTTGTTTTTTCGCGATTTCTGAGCAGAGCATGGGCGTCAGCGGTCTGCCGATGTCGGACGCGAGCCTGTCCAGCGGGGACGAAAGGGCCTGGCAGGCGGTCGGTAATCGTTTGGCACGCGGTCGGTAGTCGCCTGACAGGCGGTCGGTGAATGCCTTACACGTGATCGTTAAACGTCTAGTACGTTGTCGGGAGACGTCTGCCAGGTGGTCGTCAAGTTTTTGGCAAGTCGGTCGGTAGTCGCTTGACAGGTGGTCGGCAGATGTCTTGCAGGTGGTCAGTAAAACTTGTGGCAACCGGTCGGTAGTCGCCTGACAGGCGGTCAGTAAATGCCTTGGAGGTGGTCGTTAAACGTGTTGCGGGCGGTCGGTAGTCTCCTGACAGGTGGCCGGTAGACGTCTAACAGGTTGTCGGTAAACGCCTTAGTTTTGCAGATAGTCGTTAAACGGCGGTCGGTAGTCGCTTGACAGGCTGTCGGTAAATGCCTTGGAGGAGGTCGTTAAAGGTCTGGCAGGCGGTCGGTAGTCTCCTGAGAGGTGTCGGTAAACGTATGGCAGTCGGACGTTACGACCTCTGACAGGTGGGATCACTAGGCACCTTACTAAAAGGGTCATTCATCACTACCACGAAAACAACACGATTCGTAACAAAGCAATCGGAATTCGTGACATACTCAGCTAGTATTAATAGTATATACTGGCATGCGTTATGATAGTATCACGACCTTTGTTTAGTCTCGTTTCTTTGTCGCGAATCGTGACATCTGCAGTGTTGTTCGTTTTGTTTTCGTAAAAAACGTTTTGTTGTCACGATTCATGACATTTTTCTCGATCGTTAAGAATGACCCTTTTAGAGGCGGGCGGTCGATGAACGTCTTACAGGTGGTAGGTATACGTTTGGCAGACGGTCGGTAAATGCCTGGCAGGCGGTCGGTTAGCGGGCATACCTCGTACCGGTAGGTTTTCAAGTTAAAAACAACGGACTACTGTATAATACGTAAAAGGTACGTACGTAGCCGTTTTTTTCCCAGCGGGCTGGAGCTAGATACGGGATATGTACGACTCACAACAGCAGCGGCAGTACCGGTAGCTACTCTAGCAGCTCATAGAGAAAAGGAGGGAAGTTAGTGGCGTCCAAGTATCTTTTTTTCTACTATTTGTTTTGCTTTGCCCTTGCGGTATGATACGGCGTGTTGCTGGCGGGGAGAGATCGGGAAAAAAATTGGACACCAAATACTCTGGTGGGTATTATTGCCGCGTTGTTGCTCTTATGAGAGCCATAGTACTTATAGTTATGTACCAGTAATAGGGGTAGGGAGTAGGGGACGGGTCGCGCGAAAATAGTGGACGCATTTTGTACCCCCAACAACAGCGTGTCGTATAGATATATACGTAAGTACGTGGCATCTGTATGGTTGGTGACCTTTTTTTTTCCCCCTTTTCGAGTTTGTGTATAAGAGGCTTGAGGTTTGTACTGCTGCTGCTGTACCTGGGTGCGTGGAAGCGCAAGTTTTTGTTTTTGGCGTCTTCCCTACACGAGGCTCCAACCCAGACGCTTAGGCAGGTGCCCCCCCCCGACACCCCGACGTGCGACGTGCTGCCCCCTCCCCCTGCAGCAGTAGTGGTAGTAGTGATAGTGGTATAGTAGCAGTAGCAGTAGTATACACCTGGTACGAAGTATAGCTCGACCGAGATGAGACGGCAGGATGGATGGATGGAATGGCACAATACGCCCAACGAGCTAATTGATCGTAAAAAGGAGCGGGGGGGTGGGGCTTCGCTTTCGTACTGGTGGTAGTGATGGTGGTGGCATGATAAGACGCCCTTCGGTCTATTTGATCACCACTTCTTACTGCTTGTGCTCGTGCCTCTTAGTGCTTGCAGTTGAGGTTGAAAAATAAGTGTGTTTTGTCGACGGACTCGCTGTCGGGCGGGCGGACGCAAATAAAAGCGTTGTAGTCTCAGGTACCCCGTTTAACTCCGTCGTATTATTTGTTTACGTACGTGCGTGTACCAGCACCGCAGTAAAGCTAAGCTATTATCGATAGTGTACACTGGTATGTACTTTGCCTTGGTATCATATACAGCCGCGGCGGGTCGCGTAAGAGCGAAAAAAAGTCGAGAAATCGAAGGAAAAAAAACGTATACTTGAAAAATCGAAAATGCGAATTGAACGTTGAGCTCTGAATGTTCCTGGTCGAGTCGAGTAGACTGGAGTCTAGCTACGTAGCTAGCCTGCCTCCAGCAGAAGTGCCATGGGGCTGGAGCTTATGTAGCTAAATTGGTCACCGCTGTCCTCAAGACTGATGTTACGTTTTTTTAATTGTCATGTTTTTGTGATTGCAATCCAAAAGCGACGAAATAATTCAATAGTTTATAGCGCGAGCGCGCCGCTACGAGTAGTATTAATGTCATGGTGCGCACGTTTCGTACGTCGCCTGCCTTGCATCGCAGTGCGGACCCTTAATTGCGTTGCAATTCGAACCCTTCATTGCATCGCAATCCGGACCCTTAAATGCGTGGCAGTGCGGACCCTTAATTTAATCGCAGTGCGGGCCCTTAACTGCGTCCCAGTGCGGACCCTTGACTGCATCGCAGTTCGGAGCCTTAATTGCATCGCAGTTTGGACCCTTAGTTTCATCGCAGTGCGGACCCTAAATTGCGTCCCAGTGCGAAGCCTTGGTTGTATCGCAGTTTGGAGCCTTAGTTGCATCGCAGTCCAGTTAAGACCCTCGATTGTACCGCATTTCGGACCCTCGAACCCCTTAAGAATCGGTCCCCCGTTTTTGGAGAAAAACTACTTGGAATGAGTGTGGGATAGGTTTTGCAGTTCTGAAAGGGTTAAGTGGTCGCCGCCCTCTAACCTACAAACCCAAAAGGCAGGCTGCTTCATTTGGCCGATGGTGCCTGCTGTATTATCGTACGAGTTATTTATATATATATATGTGACGGTTAGGGTTAGACGTATCTATCGTAGATCTCAGAACACGCATGCATGGAAGGATACATCCCAAAGTCAAGCACCAAAGATCCGGCCAGACAGGATCTGAGGGCGTTAGAGGTCCGCTTCACGAACGACGTTGACCTCTCCCCTCAAGCTGCCTCGATGTTCCTCCCCTCTAATAGCCCGACCAAGGTGAGTCTCGATGAGGCCCTTGCGGTGACAATTATTGTAGCTTCGCTCTTGACGAGGGGATAGCATTTATCCTTGCTAAATTACACGAAAAACCCTTGCTCGGCTACGTCGGCCGTAACGACGGCTAGAAGGGACCATCGCTCCGGGACCTCTCCAAGACGACTCCTACGCGGCAGCAACGACGACGGCGGAGCCTAGTAATTACATTGGTGACCACCGTGGGATTCGAACCCACGAGTACGAATACATGACGACCTGAACGCCAAATATATATAGTATGTATGTATGTATTTTGTCGACCAACGAAACGTGCAACCCCAAGTTTGGATGCTCTTCGGTTCCTGCTGCTGCTATCTATATATGATGTCGGTTTTTCAATCCTTACCATATTTATGGCAAAGTGTACGTACCCGTTTTTATTCATAGTTGCCAGACACTACTCTGTTTTTGGCCGCTTCCCTACTTTTAAGCCCGAAAAGCCCCCAGAAACATCCATGCCTCCATCCAACCTTGAATAGGAACACCTAGGGAACAGCACGGCAACGCCCATCGTTGGTGCTGCACTACAGCAGCAGTAATCGTCGTTTGGTCCGTTGTTTTTTCCCTCTCCACAGCTGTCTTACTGTAGGTCTCAAAGAGGCTGAATATGATAAGTGGTCCGCGCGACCGCTTTTTTTCTTTTTTTTTCTGTACACAGGTACACCGGGAGCCGGCCTTAACCGCGACGAGTTCGTTGTCGGCTACTGCAGACTATTAATAGTATCTTATTACTAATAGTACGTCGTTGTCCGTAACTCTGTTGTTGCGTGTGCGAAAGGGGAACAAAAAAAAATATCCGGATAATAAAATCGACAAAACAACAAACAAGATGAGAAGTAAAATCTCAGGACCATTTATTTATCTGCCAAATCCAATGCATGTTGGTTGATACTGCTGTTGGGTGTGAGCACGCTAGCGGAAGTTCTCCCCTTTACTGTTGTGGGGTTCTCTCTGTCGGAAAGTGGAAAGTCAAAATGAATAAATGTATCTGTCTGATCCTCATCATGTATGTGCCCGTCCATCTACATGGTTGCTGCTGAACTTGGTAACCTTCTCGCACGATATGATACAATACGGCCGTCGTCCAAAAAAACTGCTGAGTGATCAATGAGCAGTGCGCTGGGGAACGGCACGGCAACGCATATCGTTGGAGCTGCATTTCGATACTCATATGAAAACGAGCATAACATCTTTTTTTTTAATATACGAGTAGTCGTAGCGCGTGCTGCGCACGTGTCGTGTACCGTGCCGTGTACCTGGTAACTCGTACCTGGTATCATTGAAAGATGTATTTAATGCAGTACCAGGTAAGTTCGAGCACCAGTTTTTGCATCCCCAATATACCAACCCTGCAGACCGGGGGCTGGTTCGAGTGGCTGATGCTTGCTGTGATAGTCCCTGGTTTGTTTTACGTACGAGCATCGACTGTATCGTTTTTATCAAACTGTGTTGCAGCGCCAATTAACGGTATTGGCGTGCTGCTCCCCAGGGAACTTTTTATCAGGTTGGACGGTCGGACGGGGAGTTTACCGTAGAACTGCCAGCAATAAAGTAACTCCTAAATATACCAGCCTGAAAAATTGACCAATCAGAGATCTGCCGGCACGAAATGTCTTTCTCTCTAACGTCGTATGCGTATGATACCTAGGAACACATGATTTGATACGTGTTTTTGCAAACCGAACAAATAAGTTTGTTTCACGATGTAAATTACGACGTACGTACCTGGTACTGTATATAGAAGCCCCATCAGTACGATTGTACGATAACGAACGAACGTGAAAAAAAGAACGAGGACGAAAAGGTTTAGCTGCCAGCGGGCATAAAACAACCCAAGAAGGAGAAGTCTAACAATGCCTATAAACTACGAGTATATACCTTTTGAATCCTACTCCGGTGTGAAAATATTGACTTCATGACTGAACGAAGAGCAGGTACGAAGTATAGTATGTAAGAGGAATTCCCTGAAAAAATACACCAGGCATACCTTGGGTATACCACAACGCACGATTTTCGCCGTGTGGTCGCTACGAGTTTGCCCCTTTGCGCCCGCTCTCTCGGTTCGATCGGGACCAAGCCCGCCGCCTTCTCTCTTTCAAGCACGGAGGCCGCCCACGCCGCGCACGCAGGAGCCACCGAGCCTCGCAGCACTACTCGTTTGACGACTCCATGCTACGCACGGTAAAAAAAAAAACATCGAAAAGGACGCGAAGAAACGCCGGGTTGCTGCTGAAATAGCGTAACACAGCTCTTCTCTGACCGTCGTTCGTGCCATCCTTCTCTCTTGGCAATCGCGTGCCGGCCAGGCGCGACACCAGGCGCCCCGGCCCTTAATTCCCGTCTTATCTCCGCGTGCGCAAGCGAAAGTTCGCGGCGGCAACAATTTCTCCCATAATAACAACGCTCGTTGAGGTGCCTCAAGCCTTTTTTTTTTTGTTTCACAAAATTGAACAGGTTTGAACATGTTTTTTTGTAAATTGAATAATACGGTTATACGATGATGCTGCACGTAGTATGTATATACCCCCGTAAAAATCGTGAAAATGAGAGATGTTCACCAAGAAAGCCCGCGAAATGCGTCGCCGTAATCAGCGACAGTCAATAAAAACAATTGGCAGCCGTGAAAGCAGACAAGCAACAACCACAGCAGTAGCAGTCAATCAGAGCCGCCAAAGAAATCAGAGCAATCGAAGCAATAAAAAACAACCTGCGGAAGCAAGCCGCTCAGGGAAAATACGCCGCGACGACGAAACAGAGGTGCGTATTATACTCGTACATATATTATGTAGAATGCAGCGCAGCCCAACACTGTAAGAGAGACCAACCGAAACCCTGAACAACAACAAAAAACGAACCCAACCTCATCCCACCCTATCTACGGCAAGAGAGTGTGTACGTACGTGGTTCCGGTTTTCTGAAAAGACATCATGGTGGTAAAAGAAAGACAACGACAGACCGAAAAGAAGAATGGCGGTCCAACCGGTCCCGCACCAAACACAAAAACAAAAAAAATGTGCCGTGCCGTGAGAGCAACGCTGCAGTCCGCGCGACACTCGGCTGAACTGGTACAACACTGATTGGCTTGTGCGCCTGAAACACGCAACACGAAGTTTAGTAGAAACGTCCGAGTCTCTCAGTCCCAGTCTCGGCAGCAGCTATGACAAGCGTAAGAGCTAGAGCTTTAAAGTTCCTAGTATATAGTAGGTCTAGGTGCGCGGCCATAACTAGGAGCCAATCGCGACCCGATGCCTTGGCTAAAATAAAGCCATTACTAAACGTTAAACACTAAACGCTAGCGCTAACGCCAACGCTAACGCCAACGTTAATTAACGACAACGCTAACTAACGCCAACGCTAACTAACGCCAACGCTAACTAACGCCAACGCAAACTAACGCTAACGCAAACCGCTAAGCGCTAAACGCTAATGCTGATGATTGCATCAACTCGCCGCCACCCTTTCGTAATTACAAAACAGATACGACAGGAACAAAAGACTAAAACGGGGCACAGCGCGACATCAAAAGCATACAAAACCTCAACAACCACAACAAAAATGAGGCATGACAAAAACAATACAAAACATAAACACTGCATCTAGCAAGACGAGTGGATCAACCCGCATCAACCTGCAAAAATACACGCACTCGGTCTACAGCAAAACGACACTGCTGGTTGTCCGCAAAAGCAACATATACTGCTGCAGTCGCCGGCGCACTGATGATAGAACGCTAAAGCTAACGACGACTCCAACGGTAGCGCTAACACTGGCACTAACGCCAACGCTAACGCTAACGCTAACGCTAACGCTAACGCTATCACAAACGCTAACGCCAACGCTAACGCTAACGCTAACGCTAACGCTAACGCTGACGCTGACGCTGACGTCGACGCTGCGCTAACGCTAACGCTAACGCTAACGCTAACGCTAACGCTAACGCTAACGCTAACGCTAACGCCAACGCTAACGCTAACGCTAACGCTAACGCTAACGCTGACGCTGACGCTGACGCTGACGCTGACGCTGACGCTAACGCTAACGCTAACGCTAACGCTGACGCTACCTTGTGCCGAACCCTGGCACACGCCAATGAGGTAATGAAGTGAAAAAAAACAAAAGCTGGTTTACCAAAAATACCCGACCCTTCTGCACCGCAACGGCTACGAAGTATGTCTACCGTTTCGTGTGACCTCGTTTTATCGCAAAGGCTATAAATTCCGCCTAGTGTAACCCTGCTTTTCCGAAACAGCTTATACATGTTTCGTGTGACCCTGCTTGACCGCATCGGTTATAACCTCGCCGTTTTTTTACGGCTCGTGTTCCGTTGCGGGGTTTATAACTCATGCATTCCGTGAACAACCAGTTTGTAACAGTAAAAAAAATGAGGGAGTATTATTCTGGTCCTCGTGTCTTGTTTGAAGGGATGAGGAGGCTTGATAATGCGTCGAGTATTGGGAGAAGGATTGAAAAGGGGTCGTTCCGGTGATGTCGCTACTCGTGAAACTCAAATAAAGAAGTGGTGACCGTGTCTGGATGCCTTCCTAATCGGTCAGTTGAGCGAGTTTGTAGTTTTTCGTGCCTCTTTCATGGAAGGCCGTGTATGAGTTACAGCAGTCAGCTTTGAGAAAATAAAACTGGTTTACAAGAGTGGGCGTTACTGCCTCGTAGGGTTCTACGAGGTGTGCTGGGGCTGTGCAGCAGCGGCAGCTAAGAAGAGCCAGCAGGCGCAGGGTGTGGCGATGCCAAGGCGTTGCTTGGGGTCATGAGCAGTCCCAGCCCAGTTGCATCTCGGTCGAATAGTAGGTTGTCTATGGGTCAATGAAGTGTCGTAGCCGTAAGGTATAGTGTGAAGGCCGAGTTCGTTAAGTATGAGCGAGTGGCTTCGAGAGCTTAGTGTCGAAGCCGCTCGGTGCGACCCCCCACTTCTGCACCCTCCGCTCCGAACCCGACCCTGGATCCTCACACGGGCGTGCAATGCGGCGTGTGCGAGGTGCCGCCTGAAAAACTTTTTTTCTGGGCAGATCAGTCTGGTCAGCGGTGCTCCAATCTTGGCGACCGAAGAGGCGTCCGTGTACGCGTTCCCTGTGCGCGTAGACATCGTCAAATCCACACGAGATCAACAATACACAAAGAAAAGCCCGCACGCAACAGCAATAACAGAGCTGACGTAGCACAAAAACAGCTAGCGAGCCGAACGATGACAGACAACAACGCTGTGCAAAGGAGAGAGAGGTGGTGGCAGGTGGCGCACGGCTGCCGCCGCTGCCGGGATCGAGAGGCAGGCAGAGACAGTGGGATTGGGAGTTGGAAGGGCGGGCGGCGGGGGGAAGGGGCGGGTGGCCGCTACCTGACCGATGGAGTACTGCCGGTAATGGCGGTGGCGAAGATGACGCGTTAGCGGAGGGTCTAGCCGGCGGGAGGGGGGGGAGGACGTAGCGAGCAGGTGGAGGACCGGTAGAGACGAGCGCGAGGAGGGAGGAGAGGAGGAGGAGTAGGATGAGGAGAGGCAGGTGGGGAATTACGAAGAGGAATCATTCGGGTAGGTTTTACGAAGGGGAGAGAGAGAGGAGAGGAGGAGGAGGAGGAGGAAAGAAAGGGGGAGAGGAGGGAGGGTGAGTGGTGCAGGGCGGGCATGGATGTCGGAGCGCACGAGGTAGGAGTGCACGGGCTAGGCCGAAGAGCCGAAAAAGAGGGAAAGGGAGACCACGAGGCGGAACGGTGAACGAGGAGGGGAAGAGGATGGAAGAGCTCGATCGGAGCCACACACGAGGAAGCTGCCAACGGGCCGAGGGTTTGCGTCCGGGCTGAGGAGGACACGAGTAAAAGAGCCTGTTTCTCTGGACGGGTGTTGCGAGCTTTGATGGCATAGTACGTATGGCATGGCGTTTTACGAGAGGCAAAGTGGGCCTCGCGCAAACAGGCATGGGTGGGCTCGGTAACGGTCCCGGTGCTGGTCGTGTTCTCCTCCTTGTCCACGTTGGCCGCCTTTCCGCCGCCCATTGTTTGCGCGCGCGAAAATTCGTCAGGTGGCCGCGAGCGAAGGAGGCAGGGGCTCTGGGGCGGGTGGGCACGATGGCCAAAGTATATCAGAGGTTCACTAGCTCGCAGCAATATCTTGGGCGACCTACAGCCAGGCTACGAAGGGTGATTCGTTACCGCAGAGCTGAAAGCATGCGGCCGGCTGGCATAGGAAACTTCCTCCATTTGCCTCATAATATCCTAAGTGCTACTCAGAGCAATCCGAGGCAGGACGAAGGAGAGAGAAATTATGATGTTGTACCGAGCACAATTGACGCACTGTTTTTCGCTATAGAACGATAGATACGGAATACCCTATCTTGCGTGTGGGGTATCTGGCTGGCAGTATTGAGCTCCAGGTGGAATGCCTGCACAGTTTGGATTTCAGGTCACTCTGCCGGATGATGCCTGGCATCTTACATGCCGTATACTTCGAAGTACGTCGTTTTTCTAAAATTGTCTCGTTTCTCTCTTTTGTTATTGTTTTTTCGCGATTTCTGAGCAGAGGCATGGGGCGTCAGCGGTCTGCCGATGTCGGACGCGAGCGCTTGTCCAAGCGGGGACGAAAGGGCTGCAGGCGTCGGTAATCGTTTGCACGCGGTCGTAAGTGCTTGAGTCGGCGGATATTGCCTTACACGTGATCGTTAACGCCTCTAGTACGTTGTAACGGAGACGTCATGCGGCAGCGTGGTCGTCTAAGCACAAGGGTTTTGAGGGGCATAGGACGGAGGTAGTGACGCTTGACAGGTGTCGCAGAGTGCTTGCAGTGGTCGTAACAACTTGTGGCAACCGGTCGGTAGTCGCGCCCTGACAGGCTCGTCAGTAAATGCCTGAGGTGGTCGTTAAACGTGTTTTGGGCGGCGGTACGGTAGGTCTCCTGAGGTGCCGGTAGACGTCTAACAGGTATGTGGTAAACGCCTTAAGTTTTGCAGATAGTCCGTGTAAAGCGCGGTCGGTAGTCGCTTGACGAGACTGGGTCGGCTAGAATGGCCATTGGACGGAGGTCGTTAAAGGTTTGGCAAGTGTGTTCGGTCGAGTATTCCGTGAGGGTGTCCGGGTAAACGATAATGGCAGTCGGGACGTTACGACCCTCTGAGCAGGTGGGCATCGACTAGGACCTTACTAAAAGGGTCATTCATGCATACCACGAAAACAACAGATTCCGAAACAAAGCAATCGAATTTCGTGACAGCTATCAGGACTAGTATTATAGTATGTACCTGGCAATGCGTTGAGGGGATAGTATCACGACCTTTGTTTAGTCTCGTTTCTTTGTCCGCGAATCGTGATCATCTGCAGTGTTGTTCGTTTGTTTTCGGTAAAAACGTTTGTTGTCAACGATTCATGACATTTTTCTGCGATCGTTAAGAAATGACCCTTTTAAGCGGGCGGTCGACTGACGTTCTTAGCAGGTGTAGGTACTACGTTTGGGCAGACGGTCGTAAATCCTGGCAGGCGGTCGGTTAGGCGGCATACCTCGTACCGCGAAGGTTGTTTCAAAAGTCTAAAAACAAACGGACTACTGTATAATAGTAAAGGTACGTACAGTATGCCGTTTTTTTCCCAGCGGGCTGGGAGCTAAGATTACGCGGATATGTACGACTCCACAACAGCAGCGGGCAGTACGGTAGCTACTCTAGGGCACGCTCATCAGAGAAAAGGAGGAAGTTAGTGGCGTCAGTATCTTTTTTCTACTATTGTTTTGCTTTGGGGCCTTGCGTAGTATTAGCGGCGTGTTTGCTGCGGCAGGGGGAGACCGGAAGAGGGAAAATTGGACACAAAATACTCTGGGTGGTATTAAATGCCGTTTGATTGCTCTTATTGGGCCCTGCGTTTAAATAGTTAGTACCAGTAATAGGGGTAGGAGTAGGGGACGGGTCGCGCGAAAACATAGGGACGCATTTTGGTACCACCCAACAACAGCGTGTCGTCATAGATATAATACGTGAAGTACGTGGCACTGTATGGTTGGTGACCTTTTTTTCCCCCTTTTCGAGTTTGTGTATAAGAGGCTTGAGGTTGTACTGCTGCTTGCTGCTACCTGGGTGCGTGGAAGCGCAAGTTTTTGTTTTTGGCGCTTCCCTACATCGAGGCTGCCAGTCCCTGTCCCCAGACGCTTAGGCGGTGCCTCCCAACCGCGGACACCCCGACGTGCGACGTGCTGGTCCCCTCCCCTGCAGCAACGTAGTGTAGTATGATAGTGGTATAGTAGCAGTAGCGAGTAGTATACACCTGGTACGAAAGTATAGCTCGACCGAGATGAGACGGCAGGATGGATGGATGCGAATGGCAACAATACGCACCAACGAGCTAATTGATCGTAAAAGGAGGCGGGGGGTGGGGTTCGGCTTTCGTACTGGTGGTAGTGATTGGTGGCATGATAAGACGCCTTCGGTCTATTTGATCACCATTCTTATTTTGCTTGTGGCTCGTGCTCTTAGTGCTTGAGTTGAGTTGAAAAATAAGTGTGTTTTTGCGACGGACCGCTTGTCGGGGCGGGCGGACGCAAATAAAAGCGTTGTAGTCCTCAGGTACCGCCGTTTAACTGCGTCGTATTATTTGTTTACGTACGTGCGTGTACGAGACGCAGTGAAAGTAAGTATTATCGATAGTGACGACTGGTATGTAACTTTGCCTTGGTATCATATACAAGCGCGGCGGGTCGGCGTAAGAGCGAAAAAAAGTCGGAAAATCGAAAGGAAAAAAAAAACGTATACTTGAAAAATCGGAAATGCGAATTGAAGCGTTGAGCTCTGAATGTTCCTGGTCGAGTGCGAGTAGCTGGGCTAGCTACGTAAGCTAGCCTTGCTCCAGCAGAAGTGCATGGCGGAGCTTATGTAGCTAAATTGGTCAATTCCCCGCTGTCCTCAAGACTGATGTAGTTTTTACATTGTCATGTTTTTGTGATTGCAAATCCAAAAAGCGAACGAAATATTCAATAGTTTAATAGCGCGAGCGCGCCGCATGAGTAGTATTAATGTCATGGTGGGCGCACGTTTCGTAGTCGCCTGCCTTGATCGCAGTGCGGACCTTAATTGCGTTGGCAATTCCGAACCTTCATTGCCATCCAATCCGGACCTTAAATCGTGGCAGTGCGGACCTTAATTTAATCGGCAGTGCGGGCCCTCTAACCTGCGTTCCCAGTGCGGACCCTTGACTGGCATCGTCAGTTCGGATCCGTCATTGCATACGCAGTTTGGAGCCTTAAGTTTCTCCGGCCAGTGGGCGGACCTAAATTTGGCGTCGCGCCAGTGGAAAGGCCTTGGTTGTATCGCAGTTTGGAGGCCTTAGTGCATCGCAGCGGCAGTTAAGACGGCCTCGATTGTACCGGCATTTCGACCCTCGAACCCCTTAAGAATCGGTCCCGTTTGGAGAAAAACTACTTGGAGATGAGTGTGGGATAGGTTTTGGCAGTTTGAAGGTTAAGTGGCGCCGCCCTCTAACCTACAAACCCAAAGCCAGGCTGCTTTCGTTTGGCCGATGGTGCCTTGCTGTATTATCGTACGAGTTATTTATATATATACTGATTGACGGTATAGTGGTTAGACGTATTCTATCGTAAGATATCAGAACACGCATGCATGGAAGGATACATCCAAAGTCAAGCACCAACAGATGCCGGCCAGACAAGATCTGAGGAGCGTTTAGAGGTCCGCTTGGCACGAAACGAAGTTGGACCTCTTCCTCCTGCAAGCTGCCTCGATGTTTCTCATGCTAATGAGCCGACCAAGGTGAGCCGATGAGGCCTTGCGGTGACAATTATTGTAGTGCTTCGCTTTGACGAGGGGATAGGCATTTATCCTGCTAAATCTACACGAAAAACCTTGCTGCGGGCTACGTCGGCCGTAACGACGGCTAGAAGGGACGCATCGCTCCGGGACCTCTCCAAGACGACTCCTACGGCGCAGCAACGACGGACGGCGAGCTAGTAATTACATTGGTGAACGGTGGAATTCGAACCCACGAGTAGGAATACATGAGACTGAAGCGCACAATAATAATGTTATGTATGTAATGTATTTGTCGACGAACGAACGTGCAACGCGCAAGTTTGGATGGCTCTCGGTTCCTGCTGCTGCTTATCTAATATATATAATATGATGTCGGTTTTCAATCCTTACCATATTTATGGCAAAGTGTAGCGTACCGTTTATTCAAATAGTTGGCCAGACACGTACTCATGTTTTTGGCCGCTTCTGCCTACTTTAAAGCCGAAAGCCCCAGAAACATCCATGCCTGCCCATCCAACTTGAAATAGGAAACCTAGGGAAAAGCACGGCAACGCCATCGTTGGGGGCTGATCTACAGCACAGTAATTCCGTCGTTTGGTCGGCGTTGTTTTTTTCCCTCTCCACAGCTGTCTTACTGTAGGTCTCAAGAGCTGATATGATTAAGTGGTCCGCGCGAGCCGCATTTTTTTCTTTTTTTTTCTGTACACAGCGCTACACCGGAGCCGGCCTTAACCGGCGACGATTTCGTTGTCGCTACTGGCAGACCTATTAATAGTATAAGTATTTATCATAGTGGACTCGTTAAGTCCGTACTTCTGTTTTGTGCGCCTGTGCGAAAGGAACAAAAAAAAATATCCGGATAATAAAATCGACAAAACAACAAACAAGATGAGAAGTAAAATTCAGGACATTTTATTTATCTGCCAAATCCAATGCATGTTTGGTTGATACTGTGTTGGGTGTGAGCCACGCTAGCGGAAGCTTCTCCCCTTTACCTGTGTGGGGTTCTCTCTGTCGCGAAGTGGAAAGTCAAAATAGAATAAATGTTATCTGTCTGATCCTCATCATGTATGTGCCCGTCATTACATGGTTCTGCTGAACTGGACACTTCTCGCACGATATTGATCATCAATACGGACCGTTCGTCCAAAACAAACAACTGCACTGAGCTGATTCACTGAAGCAGTGCGCTGGCGGAACGGCTCTACGGCAACGAATTCGGGTTGGAGCTGCATTTCGATACTCATATGAAAACGAGCATAACATCTTTTTTTTTAATATACGCAGTATCGATAACGCGCGTGCCGCCACGTGTCGTGTAACCGTGCCGTGTAGGGTAACTGCGTACTGGTATATTGAAAGATGTATTTAATGCAGTTACCAGGTAAGTTCGAGCACCAGTTTTTGCTCCCCAATTATACCAACCCTGCAGACCGGCGGGCTGAGTTCGAGTGGTGCATGCTTGCTGTGATTATTTCCCTTGGTTTGGTTTTAGCTGTACGAGCTGCGACTGTAATCGTTTTTATCAAATACTGTGTTTGGCAAGCGCCAATCTTAACGTTGTATTGGCGTGCTGCTCGCCAGGGAACTTTTTATAGGTTGGACGGTCGGACGGTGAGTTTACGTAGAACTGCCAGCAGAGTTATCAGGCCGTAAATACTCGCTAAATATACCGAAGCCTGAAAAATTGCCAATAGAGATTGCCCACGAAATGTCCTTTCTCTCTAACGTCCTGATGGCTATGATACCTGGGAACATCACTGATTTGATACGTGTTTTTGCAACGACAAATAAGTTTGTTCAGATGTAAAAATAAACTGAACGTACGTACCTGGTCAGCTGGTAGTATAGAAGCCCCATCAGTACGATTGTTACGATAAACGAACGAACGTGAAAAAAGACGAGGACGAAATATGGTTTAGCTGCCAGCGGCATAAAAACAACGCCAAGAAGGAGAAGTCTAACAATGCCTATAAACTACCGGAGTATATACCGTTTTGAAATCCTACACTCTCCCCGCCTCCACTCTGCCACCCACCCCGCCCAACCCCCAAGCCCACCCTCCCCGTCGCCTCTCCTCTTCTCGCCCCTTCTCCCCCCCTCCTCTGCTCTGCTAACCCCGCCTCCTCTCCTACCACACCTTAACGATGACGGCATAAAGTACATAAACCGGAGCGGCAACTCCGGCCTTCGCCCTCGCTGCCCTCCCCCCTCTACCCCCCCCCCCCCCACATCTCCATTTCCCGCATTGTAGATAAGGGATCGAGGTTCTGATCCTATGTCATACCACGACGGCCATATGAATCTCAAGATACTNTGGCCCAGCTCGTAAGGGGAAGGGGATCAGGAAGGGGAAGGGGAAGGGGAAGGGGGAGGGGAAGGGGAAGGGGGAAATATTAGCAACGAAGTCAATAACAAGCGTGAAGAGAATGTTCATGAGGAGTACGTAGAAGGGCAGGAAGAAAAACAAGAAGAATTGCGCTGAAAGGCCTGCGTATAGCCTAAAGATGCAGCATTACTTATATTAGAACTGGGGCTACGGACGGGGCCGTGGCCGTACCGCTAGCAACAGGAATGCGGGAAAGGACGGCATACTACTCGGTTAAATCATTTTTGTGTACGTAGGGAGAAGGGGTCTAGGGAGAGGCACAGCCGAGCTCCATCTGTTCAGACATTTCATCGGAGCCCTAGATGGACAATGCAAAGCTGCTTCTTCTAACAAAGCACAAAACACCCTCCTATCATGCGTCAGCGACAATCTGGAAGGGGAACCGCTAGGGCTGGGCACTGGCACATTATGTACTGGCAGTAGTAATCTACTGGCAATAGTAATCTACTGATTGACCCGGCCAGTATATTCACCAACAATTTACAATGTGCGTACGTTCAAGAAACACGCCACAATTCACTTGGAAACCCACCAAGTGGGTTTCGGGAGGAGAGAGGAGAGAGAAGTTCTCCGCGACCCGCGGGATATTAAGGCTTTTCACGCGTTCCGTCCTTACTTCCTGCAGCATTTTTCATGTTTGGTCTCCTTTCTCTGCGTTGAGTGCCTGATACCTTTTCTCGGCTTTACTCGTTTTGCTCGGCCAGTATACTGCTGCAATCCAGTATACTGACTGTTTGATTTTGACGACAGTATAATCGCTACTGACTGAGCCGGCCAGTGTCCAGCCCTAGAGTAGGAAGTAGGAACAGCAGTGTGCACATCTCCAAAAGCAACCTCTACGTACCAACAATATACCCGGTATGATATTCTAAAGAACTGGTCTCACGATTCTGGGGAAAAACTACTTGGAATTAATGTGGGACAATTTTTTCCAGTTCTGAACGGGTTAATATAATACGAACAGAGAAAGTGCAAAGTACACGTACGATGAAAAAAAAAAAAAAAACACACACACACACACGAAACCACGAAAAAATGAAAACCCAAGTGAAAACTCAGAACAAAAAAAAAAAACACAGAACCAAACAAACCGAAAGAATCATGTATATGAAGTACCAGGTACATTCATACCGTCTATGGCTATGGGTGAAGACCCTATAAACTTTTTTTATAGGGTCATCACCCATACCGTCTATGGTACCGGCTGCTGGAGAGTTCCGTGTCACTTGGCGCTTGACAGAACACATTTCAGAATATGATATGAAGTTGCTGTTGTTTTCAACTCTTGCAAAAATATGCAGGAAACTATGTATATACAAAGTACATATATATGTATGAAAAAAATAAAAACAACAACAGCAAGCAGTTGGGAGATCGAGGATTTCGCCGAAACTCGTATTTAGGTATATCGTTTGCAAGCTGTGTGTGATACATACTTCACATATTTAGCGCCCGTTTTAACGAAGAAGAAAAAAAAATCAATTTGGATTTTTTTTAATTCAAATCCGCTTTTCATTGGTCAACACACGCACCAGCACCAAAGATTAGGATCTTGGGGCATAAAAATTGGTGCTGGTGCGTGTGTTGACCAATGAAAAGCGAATTTTTATTTTTATTTTTCCAAATTGAATTTATTTTATACTCGTTAATACGGGCCCTTAAAAAAAAAAAAAAAAACAGTTGTGAGATTGAGGATTTGGCGGAAACTTGTCTTGGCAAGCTGAGTTGTGATATCATGTGATACTTCGATCGCGTGTATTTACTTACTACGGGTTTTATTTGTCTATCGCGAATGTACACACCGTGAACATAATTAGCTCAATTTCAGGAATATGGAGACTGTCTCTGTCCTCTGCGTTCTGATACGACGTACTTCCGTGTGATCACACGTGATAAAAGAAATGAAGTGCGATTTGTTTCAAAACTGCTTAGAGGCCATGGCTATAGACTAGAGGCCACAACAAAGACATGTGCTTTGGAGGTACGGTCGTCAGCGTATATATGTATACACTTTTTTTTTCCTCTTGCATGCACCTGAATTGCTAGCAGGGTAGGTCTTGCCTGTCATATATGGCATTGCATTGTCTGCTCTGCTTACTGCACTGAGCGTAGTATCTCTGTGTCGTAGTTTTGTGACCACATAATTAATAACTGGTACCTTTTTAGGATGAAGAATCGGCACGGACACTGGGTGTGGTGGATATCGACGGGTAGAAAATATAGTTTCATGTGAAGAAAACACACACTCTCCCCGAGTTCCAGAAACCCCGCTTTCAAATTCGTCCGAGATGGTGTGTTCATATTTATGGTGTTTTAATATAAGTGTGTGTTCTTCACAGTAAACACTGCTGTCTGTCCTTTCTACCCCCCGTCGACGTCCAACACACCCAGTGTCCGTGCCGATTCTTCAGCCAAAAGAGATACCAGTTCTGTGGTCACAAAAATACGGTTTATTTTTCATTCTTCACAGATTTTTAATTTTTTCACAGATATGACACACACACGCGAACCCGATTCTTCATCCTAAAGAGATTTTATACCAGTTCTTCTGTAGTCACGAAAGTAATACGGTACGGTTTATTTATTATTTTTCACAGATGGACAAGACACACGCTCCCTGAAGTCTGCACTATTAATAGTCACACTGCTGTGTGCCCGGGGCCTGGTGGGTAGAGAGCAGGTCGGGGATTAAAAGCTGCGTCAGGGGTCCGTATCGACGGGTAGAAAGGAAGGTTTAATGTGAAGAACACACACACACATAAAATTTGACGAGAGTCGACGAGGGAAGAAAGTTGTTGAATATTGTCGCGATAAAAATGAAAGGGCACGTACTGTATGTACCGTAGTGGGGAGGGAGGAAAAGAGTCTACCCCGTGTCACCCCGGATCTGAGTTACCACTACGAGAGAGGGAGAGAAAAAAGAAGGGCGAAGATAATAAAAAGTGATGCAACAAAAAAAAAAGCATACGCCTGGTTTGACTGAACCGTATTTGGAAACGCGAAACAGGAGATGGACAAAACCATTTTCTATCGTATATAATGTATGAATACCTGGTATGTCATACCAGTATATAGGTACCGCAACATTTGAAGAAATAAAAATGACCCCCTTTTTTGCGTTTCCCATACGTTAATTAAGACAACCTGGTAGATGCTCGTACGAATTTCTGAAAAGGCTGGAACCCGACCTTCCCTATCCCGGGCACACAATATGACATGGGCAATAAATAATCGTGTCTTCCACAACACGTAGAGGTGACCCTCGTATGTACGACTGACTTTTCAGGCATTGCAGCCGGTTGGGTTATGTGTTGTGTTCGAAACCGCTGTGGGTGACCTCTCACTCCAAAGTATTATATATTTATAAAAAAATAAAAACAAACAGCTGTGACAAAGATCGAGGATTTCGCCGAAAGTCATATACATTTGCAAGCTGTATATACATACGTAGTGTGTGATACTTCTTCCATCGCGCCTTACTCGCGGGTTTTACATATAAGACGGTTGAAAAAAAAAAAAAAAAAAAAANAAGAAGAAAAAAAAATCAATTTGGATTTTTTTTAATTCAAATCCGCTTTTCATTGGTCAACACACGCACCAGCACCAAAGATTAGGATCTTGGGGCATAAAAATTGGTGCTGGTGCGTGTGTTGACCAATGAAAAGCGAATTTTTATTTTTATTTTTCCAAATTGAATTTATTTTATACTCGTTAATACGGGCCCTTAAAAAAAAAAAAAAAAACAGTTGTGAGATTGAGGATTTGGCGGAAACTTGTCTTGGCAAGCTGAGTTGTGATATCATGTGATACTTCGATCGCGTGTATTTACTTACTACGGGTTTTATTTGTCTATCGCGAATGTACACACCGTGAACATAATTAGCTCAATTTCAGGAATATGGAGACTGTCTCTGTCCTCTGCGTTCTGATACGACGTACTTCCGTGTGATCACACGTGATAAAAGAAATGAAGTGCGATTTGTTTCAAAACTGCTTAGAGGCCATGGCTATAGACTAGAGGCCACAACAAAGACATGTGCTTTGGAGGTACGGTCGTCAGCGTATATATGTATACACTTTTTTTTTCCTCTTGCATGCACCTGAATTGCTAGCAGGGTAGGTCTTGCCTGTCATATATGGCATTGCATTGTCTGCTCTGCTTACTGCACTGAGCGTAGTATCTCTGTGTCGTAGTTTTGTGACCACATAATTAATAACTGGTACCTTTTTAGGATGAAGAATCGGCACGGACACTGGGTGTGGTGGATATCGACGGGTAGAAAATATAGTTTCATGTGAAGAAAACACACACTCTCCCCGCGTTCCAGAAACCCCGCTTTCAAATTCGTCCGAGATGGTGTGTTCATATTTATGGTGTTTTAATATAAGTGTGTGTTCTTCACAGTAAACACTGCTGTCTGTCCTTTCTACCCCCCGTCGACGTCCAACACACCCAGTGTCCGTGCCGATTCTTCAGCCTAAAGAGATACCAGTTCTGTGGTCACAAAAATACGGTTTATTTTTCATTCTTCACAGATTTTTAATTTTTTCACAGATATGACACACACGCGAACCCGATTCTTCATCCTAAAGAGATTTTATACCAGTTCTTCTGTAGTCACGAAAGTAATACGGTACGGTTTATTTATTATTTTTCACAGATGGACAAGACACACGCTCCCTGAAGTCTGCACTATTAATAGTCACACTGCTGTGTGCCCGGGGCCTGGTGGGTAGAGAGCAGGTCGGGGATTAAAAGCTGCGTCAGGGGTCCGTATCGACGGGTAGAATGGAAGGTTTAATGTGAACAACACACACACATACAATTCGACGAGAGTCGACGAGGGAAGAAAGTTGTTGAATATTGTCGCGATAAAAATGAAAGGGCACGTACTGTATGTACCGTAGTGGGGAGGGAGGAAAAGAGTCTACCCCGTGTCACCCCGGATCTGAGTTACCACTACGAGAGACGGAGAGAAAAAAGAAGGGCGAAGATAATAAAAAGTGATGCAACAAAAAAAAAAGCATACGCCTGGTGTGACTGAACCGTATTTGGAAACGCGAAACAGGAGATGGACAAAACCATTTTCTATCGTATATAATGTATGAATACCTGGTATGTCATACCAGTATATAGGTACCGCAACATTTGAAGAAATAAAAATGACCCCCTTTTTTGCGTTTCCCATACGTTAATTAAGACAACCTGGTAGATGCTCGTACGAATTTCTGAAAAGGCTGGAACCCGACCTTCCCTATCCCGGGCACACAATATGACATGGGCAATAAATAATCGTGTCTTCCACAACACGTAGAGGTGACCCTCGTATGTACGACTGACTTTTCAGGCATTGCAGCCGGTTGGGTTATGTGTTGTGTTCGAAACCGCTGTGGGTGACCTCTCACTTTTTTTTTTTTTTTTTTTTTTTTTGTCCATCCCATTTATTATCTTCGCCCTTCTTTTCTCTCTCCCTCTTTAGTCGTAACTCAGATCCGGGGTCACTAAGTAGGCTCTTCTCCCCCCTCCCCACTGCGGTACTTGCCTTGCATTTTTATCGCGAGAAAAAAATCAGCACTCTCTTCCCTTGTCGGCTTGCGTCGAATTCCGCCTACCCACGCCACGAAGGCGCTCTCAGCAATTGGTTCCTTTTTATTTTTCAAGTAAAGTAAAAATCTCACCACGGTGGGATTCGAACTTGGGGACCAATGCCAGTAGTCTTTGAAGCTGACCACTAGTCTACCGGGGCGACCGGCACTCTAATGCATCAAATTTGAATCAATACCCCAGTACCGGTAGGCTGTATACATAGACGAGGTAGGTGTAGGTATAATACCTGGTACTGGAATGTTAATGTGTACCTGGTATACTGTTTCAGGTACCTGACATATACTAAAACGCGTATCAGATACGGTATGATAAACCAGGTGTATGCTGCCAAATACTCCCGAGTATCAAATATCTGGTATGAAATGGACGTATATATATTTTTAATATATATACATGTTTATAAATACCGTGCCGATCACAAGCGCGCCACGCAAAAGCCAGCAGACAAACAAGCAAGAGCCAGCATGCCCGTCCAGCACCATGCACTCTACAGCTCGCTGTTCAAAACGAACAAATAACATTGAAATACGCCCGGTCTGCGAAAAACACACACACACACACGCGTATATATCATACTTGCAGGGAGATCTTGGCATCGATTTGCAAGTCTCGCCCGTTTGCACCTATATATCTATATATGATACAATCAATCGTGGACCTCTCTGTCCGCTTCAGTCGCCCTTTGTTTTCTTCCTCGTGAGCGAGAGCGGAGCGGGCGCCGGAGGCCGCCCGCGGAGCGAATCGCCTTGTATGATAGGCGCATGATACACAAGGTTCCACACCTCGGACTGGATTGATTCCTTTGTACCGGTATGCACTTGACGATTTTTAACATTTTTAGAGCAGATACATTCCTGATCTGTATGATCTGTATGATCTGTATGATCTGGCTCACGTTGCCGGGGGTATATAGGAGCCGCATGATCCGCATGATCTGCATGATCTATAGTAGTAGGATATATGTTTTTCCTGAGTTGGGTCTATCTGTACCATGCACATCCTGCACAACCTCTCACAAGGGCAGGTGAGGCACTAGATGATCTAGATCACGATAGATAGATAGATAGATAGATAGATAGATAGATAATAATTGATAGGTAGATAGATAGATAGATAGATAGATAATAATTGATAGGTAGATAGATAATAATTGATAGGTAGATAGATAGATAGATAGATAGATAGATAGATAGATAGATAGATAGATAGGTACATCATGATCTGTAGATAGATAGATCATGATCTGTCGGAGGTGGGCAAGGTTCCACTTCGAAGGCATTCCGAAGTGGGGTGACGCAAGGTAAAATCGAAGGTATAATCCGATGACGTTTTGGTGGTGCAGCAGAAAAAAAAGGCCCACCAGATGTTGATTTGTTTTTTCAAGTATCTACAGCCCAAAATAAATGAAAGGCACAACGATCAGCGAAAGGAAAACGGCACACACAATGAATATACCTGGTACATTTATACAAAGCGATTCGCTCCGCGGGCCGCGGGCGGCTTCCGTCCGCTACCCTCGCTCACAAGGAAGACTAAACACAAAAAAATGAACGAAGGAGACAGAGGTCCGTAATTAGGCGAAAGCTGACATCTTCCGAACCCTTTAAAAAATAGTGGAAAACAGTAAAGATGATAGAAGAAAAACGAGAGGAAAAAAAAAAGGGAAACGGAGAGGAAATCGAAAACGCAACGAAACAAAAACGAAAAGCAATACCAATTAATAGTGAGAAGAAAACAACAAAAAACGAGCAATGGTGCAGAGGTCGTCGTAGACTCCATGATAGACTTGTCGTATACCTGTTACTATATAGACTCTCAGAGCTGCAAACAATCAAGACCTTGTCATCAAGTTTAGGTGCGCGTGCCCTGAAAAAAAACAAAAGCAATGCAAGTATAATACACATCACAAATCTATGTACCTACCTGCCTGGTATGACATGTACCTGGTACTACCAGTATGTACGTATATCAATGTGTTTTGCTTACCAAACTGCCAAGAAGGTTGCAGCGAACATGTTGTACGTGGCCGCCTTCCTAGAGGGCGGCTCGACCGCCCACGCGTACACCGCGCAGTAGTACACCGACAAAAAAAAACCGAAGAGGTTGGTGATGACCGTCGGAAAAAAGTCTCCCACGCACAGCCCGTAGATAACCCTATAGAAGTACACGTATTATACATAATAACACACAAGAGGGAAAGACGCGAGACACGCATGCACGGGCCACGCACGGGCCACGCACGGGACACGATAAATGAGAAAACGGAGAGGGTAATATATATATTATACAAAGACGAGCACATCAGTATATCTTTGGGGAAGAGAAAAAAGAGCGGGACGAGGTGGGGAGGCCGGGGGGGGGGGGGGCTGTCCAGCCACGTTTGCGGCGCTCGGCTTGCGCTTCCACTTTTTTCATGAGAACACGTAACACCTCGATTGGAACTGGTGTTGCTGGTGGTGCGCTGACGACATACTTGCTGTAGTGCTGCTGCTGCTACTGCTACTGATGGTGTGCAATGGCGCATGACCGGGGGTGGCACAAAAGGACGATGGGGATACATACATACATGCATCAATATACAACCCACTTTACAGTATACACACACCACGAGGAAAACAAGTGAGGTTGAAACGTGCAGACCAATACAATGCAAGGAATGCTACCACGTGCTGCAGTTACAGTTTGTCATTGTCAATACGACGATACCCCTCGATTTTATCCGAATCAATAGCGCGGTCACCCACCGCCTCTGCATGGCATATACCATACCAGGTATTCGTACAGCAGCAGTATTATTAAGAGTAGTATCATATACCGTATGTTCTTCGATGACATATCATATACAATACGAGGTACATTAGTATTATTATTAAGAGTAGTATACCGTACCAGGTATCACACCCGGGTGATAGATAATATAGCACACCCCTGTCCGAGGAGTGAGTGTCTTAAAGCTCATTTTCTCGATAATGGGGGGAAGAGTGTGAACAAAAAACGGCGTGCGACGCGTCTATGGCGTCATTTTCGTTGGGTGCGCCCCTCTTAAGGCACGTTTTCTATTTTAAAAAATCGGATCTCAAAAAGTATCCCAGGGGGTGGAGCTATCTTGCGTGTTAGAATAAATACACGGTGCGGTATAGCAGAGGATAAGCAGAAGCACAGCAGCAGCAGCAATGATACCTGGTACTCTGTAGTGACGTTGCCGCTCCATTCCCGATCGATGTTCGCTCTTCACGCACAACTACCGCTGTAATCTGGGAATTATGTATGCTACAATGCATGACACATTCAAAAATGATACAAGATACAATCAAAATATATTATACAATCCATGTGATACAATTTGGTCGCCCCCCCCCCCCGATCGTTGTTTGCTCTATACATGCGCAACCTGCGCGTGCCAAGTGGCGATCCGGTAGTACTTGTGCGTCGTGAGAGGTCCGAGTACAAGCCTATATATGTAACGACAATAGTACCTGCATATGCGTAACTCACGCGCTGCTGCTGCTGCTGCTGCTGCTGCTGCTACTGCTACTGATGGTGTGCAATGGCGCATGACCGGGGGTGGCACAAAAGGACGATGGGGATACATACATACATGCATCAATATACAACCCACTTTACAGTATACACACACCACGAGGAAAACAAGTGAGGTTGAAACGTGCAGACCAATACAATGCAAGGAATGCTACCACGTGCTGCAGTTACAGTTTGTCATTGTCAATACGACGATACCCCTCGATTTTATCCGAATCAATAGCGCGGTCACCCACCGCCTCTGCATGGCATATACCATACCAGGTATTCGTACAGCAGCAGTATTATTAAGAGTAGTATCATATACCGTATGTTCTTCGATGACATATCATATACAATACGAGGTACATTAGTATTATTATTAAGAGTAGTATACCGTACCAGGTATCACACCCGGGTGATAGATAATATAGCACACCCCTGTCCGAGGAGTGAGTGTCTTAAAGCTCATTTTCTCGATAATGGGGGGAAGAGTGTGAACAAAAAACGGCGTGCGACGCGTCTATGGCGTCATTTTCGTTGGGTGCGCCCCTCTTAAGGCACGTTTTCTATTTTAAAAAATCGGATCTCAAAAAGTATCCCAGGGGGTGGAGCTATCTTGCGTGTTAGAATAAATACACGGTGCGGTATAGCAGAGGATAAGCAGAAGCACAGCAGCAGCAGCAATGATACCTGGTACTCTGTAGTGACGTTGCCGCTCCATTCCCGATCGATGTTCGCTCTTCACGCACAACTACCGCTGTAATCTGGGAATTATGTATGCTACAATGCATGACACATTCAAAAATGATACAAGATACAATCAAAATATATTATACAATCCATGTGATACAATTTGGTCGCCCCCCCCCCCCGATCGTTGTTTGCTCTATACATGCGCAACCTGCGCGTGCCAAGTGGCGATCCGGTAGTACTTGTGCGTCGTGAGAGGTCCGAGTACAAGCCTATATATGTAACGACAATAGTACCTGCATATGCGTAACTCACGCGCTGCTGCTGCTGCTGCTGCTGCTGCTACTACTGCTGCTACTGCTCTAGAGTTGCATCTTGTAGTAAAATATTTTCAAGCCCACTAAGCTTGTAAACTCACCACAGCGACGAGTTAGCCCACATGCACACCAGCGGGAACACGGGTCGCTCGCCCACGTGCTTGCTTCGCCGAACCTCTGCACACACACAAAAGCACAACAGCAGCATAGCAAGTCAAGAGGTGCCCATGTGGTGGTACTTGCGCCGCCTGCTCATACGAAGTAGGTCTATTCTACACAGTACGACGACGACACGGCGAGCAATACATGGGCATCTCAAATTCGTGATTTCACACTCCTTCCACTCGGAGTATATAGTATTAATACTACTGCTGTAGGTTTAACGCTACTACTACTACTACTACTACTACCACTACTACTACTGCTACTGCTACTGCTACTGCTACCACTACTACTACTACTACTACTACTACTACCACTACTACTACTACCACTACTACTACCACTACTACTACTACTACTAGTTTATCTGCGGCGAGGCGACACAATCGATATCAACATATGCCCACGTAGTGTAGAACTTAGGCGTCGCTTAGTGAGATCGACCAAAAAGGCGGATATATACTGGTACTTCGTATGTATTTAACAATCAGAACAATGAGGCGCGCGAGCTATGACACTTTTTTTTTATAATAGTCCATATCGAGGTGGGTTGGGTTGGGTTGGGTTGGGTTGGGTTGGGTTGGGTTGGGTTGGGTTGGGTTGGGTTAGGTTGGGTTGGGTAGGGCTGGGTAGGGTTCGGGCTGAACAGGGGTGGGTGGCGGGTGGTAGGTGGGTGGGTTGGGGGGGGGGTGGAAAATTTTAAGCGCCAGAGTTTTTTTTTCTTGGTTTTCCAAGAGAAAAAAAAGCCTCTACATACATATATAGTGCCAGGTAGTGTGCTGCTGAGTCGGTCAAGGTCGAGTGTCAAGAGTAAGTCAAGACCGGACGGCGGCGCCAAGAGTACTATAGTACTACTACACCAGACCCCGGGATTCAGTCAATGACTTGCCCGTACCAGTCATTTTGGAGGACCCAGTCCCCAGGGTACCTGGGGGCTGAAATGACTGAGTCCCGTCAGCACCAAGTGTACCTGGGGGCTGAAATGGCTGAGTCCCGGCAGTCCCAAGGGTACGATAATCTGAAATGACTGGTACCCCCAGGACTGGTACTCTGACGATATTATTTATCAAATAGTTAAGTTAATTCAAGCATGTACCTACGAATTTCCCCAATCAAGACCCAGGCTATTATATTCAACCGGAAAAAAAGGGAACCGAGCTATTAATATCAATAGCTTCAAAATAATCAACAAGACAGGGTTTTAGAGAGAGTGGCGCTCGTGTTCAGTTTTATTAGCCTTTGTTTCCACCTGTTTGTGGCATTGTGTGCGGGACGAGCTTTGGCATCCAGCTCTCGTGATCGTATGTTGTGTTCCTGGTGGAACGTCTGAGATGGAACAAAGAGAGCTGTAGGATCAAAGTACGTCATTCACTAGCCCCCTGCACAAAACACGAACATCAATCACCTCATCTGCTGTTGGGGTCACCCTCTGCAAGTTTACAGGTGTGTGTGCACTCGGTGTGCATGATGTGTGTTTTCATAAATCAAGAGCAGGAGAAGTCAAGAGAGCATGTACGATGTTCACCAAACACGTACATACTATTAATAGTACTACGTCAAGACCTTGGCTGCAACATTTTCAGGGAGCTAGAGTATATCAATAAGACGACGTTTACCATACACACTTTCCAGTGTCTACTGTTGTAGTGTGCCCGGCCCTGACGTGCGAGCTGCTGCTGTTTCAGAAGTGCACGAGATGGTATTACTCGTAGCCGAAATCAATTCGAAATCATACGAATCAACAACCACTATCGTCTCGTCGACCCTGGTACAATCCAGGGGAGTCACCGGTCACCGGCCAGTAGTCAATCGCGAGGACGAGGTAAAACACGTGACTATTATAACGGTTATCACTTATCACGCAGGTTGCAAAGCTGAGTATCGACCGATCGGGACAACTCGCAGCTGCTGTCTGTCGTGGATTTTCTTGTTATTAAAAAAATACGTCAGCTATACGTGACGACCGTATTATATCAGAGGGCACCCGCACTTAACCACATTCAGAACTGAAAAAATTATCCTACACTAATTCCAAGTAGTATTTCCCCAAATATGTGGGGCCATTTCTTAAGGGGTTATAACAAATTCGACGGTATGAAATGGAGGCTCTTTTTTTCACGACAAATAATATGTTTGGCCAAAGAAACAGTGCTCAGGTCGGGTGTCATACGACGTACTATTAATAATAATAAACCCCGTATAACTCGTAGCCAATATTAATATTAATAGTAGCTTGACGGTGTGCCCCAAGCAACAACAATCGAAATTGACCCTCGACGCTGAATTGATAGAAAGGCGTTTCTTACGATTAATAGGCGGACGGCACTGAACGGCTTTGCTTGGATTGCGGATTGGTCAGTACAATTTGCCGCTGTTCACAGAAAGTAAGCGCAACTGTGCTGGGGGGTACCCTACTCTCTCGTGCTCTTCTCACATAACCAAGTACAGACAGTACGTACGTACGTGAAAAATGCGCAATACTTTCGCAATGATTACTAATTGCGCTTGTTTTTTTTGCGATGATTTAATTTCGTTTTCGACAAGAACGAAAAAAAAACGGATTTTTTATTTTTATGACAGAAGGATGATTGTCGTATATACCAGGTACATCAAGTACGAATATGTGTGTCTGTTCTTCACATCTTTCTACCCGTCGACAGTCGACATGTCGACATCCAGCACACCCTGTTTCCGTGCCGATTATTTATCCCTGTGGTCACAAAAAGCAGGACACAGCAGAAATACTACACGACATACACATACTAGCAATCCAGATGCGTTGAAACTGAGAGAAAAAAAACGAAGAAGAAACAAACCCAGAAAAAAAAAAAAATGTGTCGTGCCCCCCCTGGAGGAGATGCGACCGACATTACCAAATGCAACATAATAACCAGAATAAAAGATGAACGAAAGGAAAGTATCAGGAACACCGAAGCACAACAAATGCATGCACCTTCGAGACAGCCGCAGCAGTGTGCGAGGTTCTACTTACTACCTACTAGTCGGGCCTGGTACCTTGATTACCCTGTCTGCCGTCTCCTTCCTGCTTTCGTTAACCGCGGTTTCCCTACGACCGTTACGTACCCTTCCCCCCTTCCCATTCCCTTGGACGATATATCAAATTGATATACCAGGTATACGAGACTAGGACTATGCTACGTATCATATGATATTTCAAGTTTTGCTGCTACGATACGTATACGAGTGCCGGGTAGAAGGTTGACATCGCAGCTGCGGGTCGCGGATAGATCGGCGTTCGTTGCTTGTCCAGCAGCAGCGGGGTGGTAAGCACAGCAGGTTAGACATGTGGGACTGAGGACGGCTGCGCACAACACAACGATGCTGCTGCTGCTGCTATTGATCCGCAGCCAGAACAACCACGATATGATATGTATGTGAGACGGAACCTGATGACCGAAATTGCTAAATACGACCCATGCTCTCACCCTCGAACTCGTGGAGTGGCGCCACAAACAGTAGGCAAGCAGCGCACAGCGCTAGCATCTTGACTACGCCCTCCATGATCGCAATGGCCACCAAGACCAGCCAACACTTCTTGAGCTCCGACTACGTGAGACGTACGGGTGCAGCTTGAGCTTTTTTTTTCTGTGTTTTGGTGGTGTACCGTTTACGGCTTCCCCGAATGTGTTTCGCCTGCGGTGTGGAACTCCCTTCAAATGCGACAGCGAGACATGTTTGTTCTGCTGCTGTACGTACTCTCTGTCCAGCTGAGACAAGCAGTTGCCCACCAGGGACCAGGGACCGCACACCGCAGGTCTTATTCTTTGGCTTGAGGATGGCGCAAGCAGCCACCGCTCTGTTCTCTCTCACCGGAAAGGTGACACGTCTGCGCATGTTCTTCTTGGTGCTTGATGCCCTGATTTCGTATGATATCATAGAATGTGTCGAGATGCACTTACTTCCAGTGCAAGCAAGCAGCGTAGACGCGTAGACTCTCGCCCGAAACAATCGCTGTCGAGCATACGAGACTCCGAGTACAGGCAGTTAGCGTTAATGCGTGGTAGCGTGGCCCGTGCACGCAGATATCATGCCAGTACGCTACACGGCGCACCTGCACTTAACAGCAACGACCAGTCCGTAATAAGACCTGCATATGATACCAACCTGGTCTACGATGGGACAACGTGACAACTGCCTGCGCTCGTCGGTGCCTCTTCTCTGCCTATGTATAATACGAGTACCATACGTACTGCTGCTGTACGTCTCTCGTGCTCGTTACCTGGCATATCATACCATATCTGCTGCTACTCCGTGGTACCTGGTACTGGTCTTCTGGTACTCTTATGACGGGGCAAACGCAGCTCTGCCTCGTCACTGGCGCATCTTCCGGGCTGGGGCTGCATTTCGCGAAGACACTCGCCAAGCATGGCGCCAAGGTGCGGTGTGATTACCCGTCCGCGTTAATCTAAACCTACTACTGTAGTATGGTAGCTCTTGTCTGTCTGTCAGTTTGTCTCTCTCCTGTCTGTCCCTCTGCATGTCTGTTTGTCTGAAGCTCGTACGAGTATAGTATGCTCTTGTCTATCGGTCAGTTTGTCTGTCTTCTGTCTGTCTGTCTGTCTTCAGTCTGTCTGTGTGCATGTTTGTCTTTCTGAAGCCCTTTACCCCGAGTCAAAATCTCCTCAAGGATGACTCTGGAAAAATTTCAACTTATTCCGTCAACCTGATCCGAGCGATTGGCCCCCATTCGGCTGCGTATATACGAGTATCGATACCCGGAGCCCAGATCGGCGGCCTGCGTCATTTCCCACTTCGTCGGGTGCCTAGTGGCTTCAGCTCCACGATTTAGCTCGTAAAAGAGCGAGCGAGCTTGCAATTTCTCATGTTCTATCTCTCGCGTAGAAAAAAACGACGTTACCGTCGACACCACATTGTACACATCAATATATACACATATCTGGTACGTGTAGATCTATCGTTGGGATTCTCCCTGGGTTCACCACGCAGCAACGAGGTCAAACCGTCAGGTCTAAAAAATATCATGATCGATACACCTGCGGCACCGCACCTTGCTGTTTTTGAGTTCGAACGGAGTCCTACCAAAGTTATGCTCGTCGGATCCTCGGAATCGTCAGATCTCTCGGAATCCTCGGATCTCTAGTGTTTCGGTCGTTGAAACGGGCTTTTGTTCATTCTTATTTTCTCTTCCCATTTTATGGTCTTCGCCATTATTTTCTCTTTCCCTCTTAGTCGTAACTCAGATCCAGGGTCACTAAATAGGTTCTTCTCCTTCCCCCCCACTACGGTACGTGCCTTGCATTTTTATCGCGAGAAATTTTCAGCACTTAAGTCTCCCTCGTCGATTTGCGTCGAATTCCGCCTACCCACGCTGCGAAGGCGCTCTCAGCAATTGGTTCCTTTTTATTTTTGCAGATAAAGTCAAATTCTCACCACGGTGCGATTCGAACTCGGGTATCAATGCTAGTAGCATTCGAAGCTGACCACTAGACTACCGGGGCGACCGGCAATGCAGTTGATTAACGAGGCATCAACGCGTTCGCGGACGACATGGATAACACGCTGTGTAACACGTGGCAGGTGGATGGAACGGTTGGCATCGACCGTTCGACTATTTTTTTTTTCCCCTCGAGCTTTACTGAAAAAACACCAGGTAATGCTTGCTTTTGCGTTAATTTCTGTTTTCCAGCAACATGTAAAGGCGTCCCCAGATCATATGTGACTTTTTTTATACTTTGGCATTGATAGTTTGACAGTTGACAGTTGTTCGTTCTGGTCCCGTATGAAAGGTGGCGGTAGCCGCCCGACGTCTGGACCGCCTGGACGCACTCGTGAAGGAGCTTCAAGCGGGCGGGGTGGCCGGAGTGTGCGCGGTGCGGATGGACGTTCGCGACGAGACCAGCATCAAGGCAGGGGTCAAGGAGGTCAGTCGCCCAGAAGTCAGAAGTTAACACACCGGGCAGATCAGATCCCCATGTCATGATCTAGTGATGTGGTGACCTAGATGTTTCGAGGCGGATATATTCCTGATGTATATATAATACATGATCTGCACGATCTACTGGCGAATCGTGTCTACCGGATGGGATCTGTGTTACATGGCACTTGCACACATGTTTTGCTGGGTGAGAGGCGTGTATGATGTGGTTGGGTCTTGCACAAACATCTTATATCGACAATTATACGATCTAGATTTTACCCATAGCGAGATTTTTCCGATGTTTGGAATGTTCAAATGTTATCGCCAACACCAAGCCACCAGTTATCATACTGCCACTGCTTCTACTGCAATGGCAGCACGTAGCTCTCGTGGGGATGCAGTAGCTTGCTCGCTTGCTTGGAGCCGCCTCGCCCAACGCTGGGTGGGGCCGGGGAAGGTCAGATGCCGTTACGCGGTCTGCCGTGGCCGTTTCTGCTCGAAGTCGTGACCTTGTGCCCGCCCTTCCTGCGCTGGTGTTGGTCGTGGTCGTGGTCATGGTCGTGGAGCAGGTGGAGGCTTTGCTTGGGCCTATCGATGTACTGGTCAACAACGCTGGCGTCGCTGTGGAGAGTCCATCCCTAAGGCACACCAAGAGGGACTGGGAAAAGGTGAGGTCAGGGGAGTAGGAGAGGGGGGGGTGGGAAAAATGAGCACACACGCCAAGCAAGAGATCGAGTTATTAACTTGGGGCAGACGGCGTTCGTACTCTTGCACTGCGAGCCATGCCACTATTATAGAGGTGGGGGTGATTTTTGGACCCCCTATTATTTTGCTGGCGAGCCTCCTCAACTGGGAAGTCCCCGATATACTTGCGATCCCCTATGCGTGTGTACTCCGAAGTACGAAGTATATGTTTACTTGATACGTTTTCATGTATTAGCCCATGCGAGTGTGCATAGAGTGATACGTACGTTTTCCCTCTCCGGTGGACCATACGAACGCTGAAGTCGAAGGAAGCGGAACTCGGTATGCGGTAACCGATAGGCGGTAATTGGTATCCCGATATCTGGTATCCGATATCCGATGATCGGTATCGTATGATATCGTATCGTCAGAGCGGAATGCCCTGCTTCCTGGTATATTTATGTGCAAACGCTGGGGATGGCGTGTTTATTGGTTAATATGTCTAGTGTTCTTAGTATGTACCAGGTAAAGCGCAAGGAGTTATACGACCCGCTCGTGGCATGACACTGTTAGTGTTGTATTCCTACTGTAGATCGCTCTCGCTCTTTAGGCGGTGAAGCCCGTGGTTCTCGTTCGTTAGGCCGTTCGCTGTATATACCTTCGCCCTAAAAGGGGAAAACACGATATTTGCCTGTGCTTCTATGCTTCCATGAGACCCCCCCCCCTGCCGACCGCCGCTCCTCCCAGACACCCCTCCTCCGACCTCCCGCCCCCCCCTCCGCCGTCCTCCGACGGACCCCGCTCCCCCCACCACCTTTCTCCGCCCCGAACCGACGCCATGTGGCGCAGGTAGCCGACACGAAATCTGGTGGGGCCTTTCTTGGTGCGCAAGCGGTGGCTCAAACGCATGGTGCGGAGCAAGAGGAAGGGGAAGTTATATACATACATCTCCAGCGTGTCGAGCGCGGTGCCTTCTGCGGGTGAGAGAGCGTCGATTTTGGCTTTGCATCACGGTGATGTCATAAGTAGATTATATATACCTTGGACCGTGAAATTACTCGCAAACGAAAGAAAGCCTCCGCAAACCCTGTATGTCGTAGCTAACGGTCGTAATTGTTTTGACCCATCAAGGCCTCTGAAAGATTTACTGTTAAGTACACTAGCGTTTAGTGTGGGGTTTCTATGATGGCTGTCCGCCAAGGGTGTTCCCAGAGGTAAAGAGTGCCGTGGACCGACATGCTGCCTCAATGCTATCGAAACGACCAATGCGACGCGAACCGCCGATCGACGGCCCGATGGGAAGCGACCGCGCGTTGGTTGGCGAAACTTCGGTGACACTGCTTTATGGGGTTTTACTTTGCTCGTATTGATGTTTCCCTTTGGCACCATTTACTTTTCTTGTGGAGTGTAACATGCAGTACCCGGTTATTGTATATTTATTTTGTGTCATCCAGTACAGGACGGGTGTTTGGTGTGGTCTTGAGCAGTTGCGCCGCGGCAACGCTGACGCCAAAAACGTAGGGGGGGGGGGGGGGTGTACTCATGTTGTGCACGGCCGTAGTCATATGACCATAGACCCTCGCATCCCTACAATGCCGGGACGGAGCGCGTTGGGTTTTCACCAACCAGGCAGACATTGCTTGCACCAAGCGCGAAACGCCGTGAGGTATTGGGCGAGTCGCATGGAGGGTGAGCTGCATCCTGCTAAGAACCGCCTCTGAGGCGGACTTGCATATGGACGACAGCTTCAATGAGTTAATTTAATTTCTGGTGTGGCCACTTCCGGAGACAGCAATGGGTTTTACTATGTAACTGCCTCGCGGATGCCTTACCATATTAACACTACGTGATACGACCATTCCCCTTGTGCGGAACAAAGGTTCTCCACCCCGCACAAATGATCTACTCGACCGCCAGCTTTGGTGACCGCCAAAAAAAAATAACAAAAAAAAACGGCACCCTGGTTGTCTAGCTCACGCAGCGAGTGGCGTGTTTTACAGCGTCGTTGCCAACCGACGCCAACCCAACCTATAAATATATCATATATTTATAGTGACAGCAATAGGGGGGGGGGGTGTCGGCCTGAAAACGCGCGTGTCTGCGAACCGTCTTATTTGCGTGTGTGTTGTGTGAAAATGAGCCAACAAACGAATAAATAAGCCAACAAACGAAACAAACAGATGAACGAACAACCAAACATGAACTCGAACATGATCATGAACGCCTGACCTATGTTGTTTAGGGCTGGCGTCTTACTGCGCGTCCAAGGCGGGACTGACCCACCTGACTAGGGTGTTGGCGGTGGAGTGGGCAAGGCACGGCATCCGCGTCAACGCCGTCTGCCCCGGGTACTTCCGCACCGAGATGAACGCCAAAGTTTTCGACACGCAGAATCCCATTGTGAGAGGCCGAGGGGTGACAAGAGAGGGGGGGAAGGGAGTGGAGGGGAGGGGGGATTTGATATCTTGCCTATTTTTTTCGTTTTTGGGTAGTGTGGGTGGATGGTAAGTGCCGTCGAGCCCCGCGAGCCGTGTCCAGCATGTTCGGGCCCAGTGACAGTCAGGGTAGCGCTTGCTTGTTTTACGGGTTCGGTTTGGCTATTTTTACGCTAGTATGCGGCTAATATTATTTCACGAGGAGGTTCTGGGGGCCTGACGGGAGGTGTTTTCGCGGTCTTGTCAGCGTTTTCCGAAAGTTAAGAGAGATCCATTGAGGTAGTGGAGTGGAGTGGAGTGGAACGCTGAAGCCCAGTCGCGATCTGGACGCCAAATGAACGCCAGTGCCCCCTTCTCAAGCCCTCTTGACGCTGTTGTAGAAAAAAACGGGTGTTTTGATAGTCGGGTGTAGCATGGACGGTGGCATCATCAGTCAAGGGTGTGATGTACTGCACCTTAATTTAAGTAGGGCATCATTTGTCGAGAATAGTCTCGATCGAAAGCAATCGATCGATAGAGAGCGGTCGATCGAACTCCAAGTTGAAGGTGTCGGCGGCGTTCGTAAAGACGCGCCGAGACCGACCGCACCCGCATGGGCAGAGCAGTTTCCCACAGGTGCCATGCATTTGTTTGATGCATATGATATTGACAGTAGGCGATGTCTGATATTTTCCGTAGGGTTGGGACTAACCCCGTCCTCTTTATCTCTGACGTATGGCCGCTCTTTCTCATCCCCTTTCTTCTCTTCTGCTGCTGCTGTTGCTGCTATGATGCTGTTGCTACTGCTGCTGGTACCGCTGCTGCTGCTACTATGATGCTCTTGCTGCTGTCCTCCACGGCAGGGCGATCGGATTAAACGTGCGATACCGTTGCGACGTCTCGGCGAGCCGCGAGAGCTGGACGGCTTGCTGCTCATGTTGGCATCGGAGGGTGCCTCCAGCTACATGACGGGCAGCGTGCTTGCCCTGGACGGCGGCCTCATGCTCAGCCATATGTGATGCAACAACATGCGGCTGCAACACGCAGCAAAGCCAATATTTTCTTCAGCTCTACTGTAGGCAAATCCGTACATGATGCAACACGCGGCCAAGCCATATGTGATGCATCGCGCGACAAGTTTTTTTTTTGCAGAATCTGTGGCCGCAACAGAAGTTGTTGTGTTGTCCCAGAAGAACCCCGTGGGCTTCGACATGTTGTTTGGCAGTGTTCCCTAGCACCAAGGGTCGAGATGGAGAAAAACGCCATGCCCTCGTGTTGTGCGTTGCCTTTACCTTGTACTTGCGTTCGCCCCTGATACATGAGTTTCGTACGTACGTGCCAACCTGTCAGTGGCCTACACTTGAAATGCTCGTCCTGCTCGGCGGTATTCTGGGCATTGCATACACGTTCGATTCGTCGTGATCTATTTCGTCCCTAGGTTTTTGTAATATATGGGCAGGCTGGGGGGGGGGGGGGTGGTCGAGGGACCAGGTGGACATTGTTTGAATGAGTCGACTCATTTATATTCGTGTTGTTAGTAGCTGTCATAATCGCCAGTGAATACGTTCGCCTGTGGTATGTTACGAGATTGAGGATCGGGCGGGTTTGTTGATAACTATATTGAGCTGCCGGGATATACCTGGTGTAGTCGAAGTATATAGATTATACGTGTGATATGTGATATTATCACAGGAAAAAAAAACAGAGCAAAAAAATACGGCAAACCAAAAAAAATGCACCACAGGCTGTTGTCCCAAGCTGCGTGTCCAAGCCATTAAGGTTCAAGGATTGTCTACTGCTGAAGCACAGTAATACTTCCGTGTGTTTTAAAGCTCCTGCCTGGTGTACGTACTTGCGAGTATATACATTCGCGGTACCATTCTGGATGGAAATGCAAGGACCGTTTGGGCCAATTCTGAGGGCTCCTTATATTTTCCGCGTGGTTACCTCCCGTGTGCGAGCGTCCACATGCATAAGCAATAAGCAGTACACTGGGGAACAGCGGAGCAACGCATATCGCGTTGGCTTTGCTCTACTGTTCATATGGTAGAAGCAGTAATTCTGCCATGATTTTTAGATTTTTTTAGGGCCATCATACATGACTTTTTTTACTTTCCGCCAAAGAGGACCCCAGTACGTGCGAGTAGCATGGGGAATATACGTCTGACAAACAGGGAAAAAAGCACTGCCAACAGAGTAAAACAAGCAGAAGAACGAACACACAAAACAAGCAGAAGAACGAACACACAATAACTGCAGCAGCAAGCATCAACCACCACCACCACCGCACAGCAAAATGTCAGAAGGTCATGTTTTATTCTTGCTGTCTGTGACGAAAACTACGACTGATTGTGCTTCTCACTTGTACAAGCACAGCAGCGCAGAGGTTCCAAATTCCAAACACATACTGATGATAGCTTTGACCCTCGGGGCTGAGTTACGGGCCAGCTATCATACGCTTCCGATACGTAGTCTTTTGCGTAGACGATACTTGACCATACATTGGGGCACTCTGTAATTGGTACGAGTATGTGCTGTATGATACCAGGTATGCATGTATGTGCAGTATGACGTGTATGCTCGTGCTGGTTATTGTGTATCCTTCAGTCTGCGAGGTTTGTTGTTGCGTTTCGACGAATTCGACGAAACCGCCACTTTTACGGTTACTCACCGACGACCTCAGCGTGTTTTCACGTTCACTGACTGCCTGATCATTCAGTCGTCGATGCAGATTGAAGATCTGGACAAGAATAATACGAGTCTGTACATGAAGGGAGAGACCTAAATGATGTTGTTCGTCTCTCAATCCGGGCAACGCGACATCGCCGCCGGGCGACGGCCGTTCCCATAGAGCCACCATAGCGCAGTCGTGCGAGCAGGGTTCCCGGATACCAGGCTCCTATTAATAGGCTCTGGGTTGGGCTTCACGCGGTGTCACCCTTATTATGTTGTCTACAGCTCAAGCTGTCGCTCGCGACAACAACATGCATCATCTCCAAGTTCAACTCAACAACAACGCGGCGATAAACTCTCAAAGCCTCCAACAGGATCCGACGAGGTGCACCACGCAGCCTCCTGCCCCTACTCCTGCTGCCGCTACTACTGGTGCTGCTGCTGCTGCTGCCGTGGGCATAGCCGCTTCTCCTCCAGGCCCGTGTCGTAGCGCCACTACTACTGCTGCTGCTGCTGCTGCTGTAGACGATAAGCGCTTTACGACAGCCTATGGCATGGTTGTGTGGCCTACTCTGCCAGGATTGTCGGGGGCGGCTACCGATACCACCACCACGCCGACCAGGCCCATCCCCGATGTGTCGTTGAGCGAGGCTGCCGCGAGAGCTGCCACTACCCAGTCGGCAGCAACAGTACCTAGGGCTATGGCGGCGGCGGCGTCGGGACCTTCGCGCAACATCAGCAACGAACCCTTGGTGAGCTCGCGTGCGTGCGTGATGGCTGTGTTTGGGCAGTGGAATGGGATGGAGTTGCTGCGAGACGTGTTCGTATAATAGGACACCGAGATCCCGACTAGGGCACATTCCGTTTTACAGCCTTTAGTCTACTGAACTCGTACGAGGCCGTTCCGCCTCTCCTACGAACCTACTGCGTACAGCTGTACATAGCAGCACGAAGCATCACATGCATATGTATGTACGGCGTACGGCGTACGGCGCGCTGAATGCGCCTTGTCTCTGTCAGAAGCTGCGCCGGGGGGGGAAGCCGCTCGCTCCAGATGGTCCGCGCCTGGTCGATCTGTATTCGATAATGCGCCGAAGGAGTGTGCTTTGTATTTGTATGATCATTCTCCGTGGCAGCACCACCAACTGTACAGTAAGTACTCTGTGCGTAGAATACTTCGTACTGCGTACCTGGTATACTCGTACGTACCGGTATCGCTGAAGGAGTGTGTTTTGTATTTGTATGGTAATTCTCCGTGGTGGCACTACTACGTACTGTACAGTACTCTGGACGTATACGCGTACTCTGTAGTGCTACGTACAGTATAACGGAGGGCCTATGAGTAAATAGGACCAAATAGTGTTACGTAGTTTACTCGCGCATTACATGTACTCACGAGTTTGGCGGTAAAAAACCTGTTGAAAAATAAAGGGCAGCGGCCAAAAAAAGGTATACCTGGTCCGTTTGCGGCCAAAAACAGGTACATACTTAAAATCAAGTAAAAAACGCACTCCACGTGCCCTGCCATTGGTCCACACGTCCACACCTCGTTGTACCTGTTTTTGCCTCTTGAAATACCAGGTATACCTGATTTTGTCTACTCTGCTTGACTTTCACCTTTTTTTTGTCGTTTTTAAGTCAATCAGAGGCCCTTCATAGTTCCACCCTATGCCCCCTACTATACAAATGCCGACGTACGCGGAGACCCCCTCCTCCCTTCGCACCTCGCACCACACGCCACTCGAGCGACATACATATATATCTGCCTGCACACCTCCGCCGAAATTATACGAGATAGAAGGCTTCCCTTCGGGATTGCGGTCAACTTGGAATACCAGGGGTGTCGCAAGCTGAGAAGGGAGAACACAGCAGCAGGCGTTCGTTACTCGTACTATTAATATTAATAACAGCTACTCCTATACGTAGCCACCGGGCGAGCAAGAAGAACATGAAAAAACTCCACTTTGCGTTGCAAGGAACGGCAGGTTCGTGGGGTGCGTTCTAAACTTGATTTTAGTATGTGTACCTGTTTTTGGCCCCGAACGGACCAGGTGTACCTGTTTTTGGCCGCTGCCCAAAAATAAACGAATATGTGCCTTCAATGCCCATATCATTCAATGGTCGCTGAATCCCACCCTGCCTTCCCCAACCTAAAAAAAACGTTTACGTATTTTCGGCCCGGTCGCAGCATGTCGCCAGCTACAACATGACGCTGCTGCGCGCGGCGTGCGACGCCTGCCACCGCATGAAGCGCAAGTGCGACGGGAAGCAGCCCTGCGCGCGCTGCGAGCGCCGCAAGCGGGACTGCCTCTACAGCTACAAGCAGAAGTCCGGGCCGCCCAAGGGCAGCAAGCGCAAGCTCATCGAGGCCGAGGACGACCTCCCGGAGAACAGAGAGAGGGCCAACAAGCCCGCTCTCGGCGGCGGCGGCGAGCCCCTTGCCCTCACCGCCCTCGCCGCCCCCCCCTGGTCTGGGAATACCTCCGGAGAACACCATAAAGACACAGCAACAACAACGACCGCTCGGCCGGACGAGGCGTACCCCTGCGCCCAGCCCGGTTCTACTCCGCCGGCTCCGTCCGGCCCGTTGCCGGGCCCTTCGCCGGAGGCGAGAGCGGCCGCGGCGGCCGCTGTCGCGGCCAGCCGCATGAACGCGCTGGCGCCGGTGCCCCCCGCGCTCGCAGCCGCGGGGCTGCACCGGTCGTACATGCTCCAACCTCCTCCTTCCGTTCTACCAGGTCTGTCGGGCGGCGGCGGCGGCGGCGGCGGCGGCGGTGGTGGTGGTGGAGGAGGAGGTGCAGGCGGGGGGGTGCCGACGACGTCTCCACTGGTGACCCACCCGCAGTACGGCACCGTCTACCAGCACCAGTACCCGCCGGAGGTGTACGCGCTGTACCTTGCGGAGCTCCGGCAGAGAAGCTGCGGCAATATTGGCGGCGGCGGCGGCGGCGGCAACATCAGCACCAGCGGCGGCAGTGGTAGCAGCACGGGCACTAGCACCAGCACCGGCATCAGCACCAGAAATATCGTTAACAACCATAGCGGCAGTGCCAGCGGCAGTGGCAGTGTCGTTGGCGGCGTTGGCGGTGGTGGTGTCGGCGGCAGTGGTGGCGGCAGTGGTGGCGGTAGTGGCGGCGGCGGCGCGGCGGGGGGGGGGCACGGTGTGCACACGCTGAAGGGGTCCACTACAACGCCAGCCTCGATTCCAAACCGCCCCTCGTACGAGGGTAGGCAGGAGTTGTTGTCGTCTGCGGGAGCCTTCCCGGCCGTTTCCAGTGGCCCGACGGCTAGCGCCACTTCAAGCCATGGACCTACGGACGCGGGTCCAACTTGTACCGCGCTGAACTCGAGGGGGGTTGGGTATATGCCGGAGCCGATTGTCTTCCCGGAAAACACGCTCGGGGTCGGACAGGGCGGGCGTGGTTGCTGGGGCGACGGCAGCGGCGGCGGCAGCAGCGTGCCAAACGGAGTTGCACCCGCACACGTAGCCAAGGTGGCCGCGGGTAGGGGGGGCGGGGGGGGAGGGGGGGATGGTTGCCTTTACGAGCCCGCGAAGGCAGCGGCGGCGGCAGCGGCGGCGTCAGCGGCACTCGCGGCAGCAGTAGCGGCGGCGATAGCGGAAATTCCTCCTCGTGATAATGATACTGATAACGGTAACGGTGACGGTATCATTAACAACAACGGCAACGGCCACGACGGCGGAGACAAGTCGTCAAAGACAACGTTGCCATCCAGGAACGACGACGAAGGTAACCGCTGGTCCGGGATGGGGGTGGGGATGGGGGTGGGGCCCGGGGTAGGGGTGGGCTCGACTGGCCCAATCTCGCCGGGGAAGGGAAGCCGGCTCTTCGATGCGGCGTCGGAAGCGGCGGCGGCGGCGGCGGCAGCGGCGGTGGTGGTGCCCAAAGACCGAGGGGCGACAACGATGGCGGTTAACGCGGACATTGATGAATTGTTCTGCGGAAGCTCCGGCTCGCGCGCAACAACCCCGCGAGAAAGACAAGCCGCGGCGGGCTTGCTGCTATACGGAGCGAGGGGGGGGCAAGTAGGGGGGGGGGAGCACGGGGGCGCGAAGGAAAAAGAAGACCGTTTCCAGAGGACCGGCTCTAGCGCGCCGGCAAAGGTGGGCGCCCGGGGGCAGGGGGGTCAGGGGGAGGGGGGGGGGGGAAGAATATAGGTTTCACTCATGACATGGAACTAGAAACAACGCCGTCGCATGGGCCTATCACCACCAAAAGGGACTTCTGTAGCTTTCCATACAAATTTGTTTTGTTGCGTGTGAATTTGCTCCATTGAGGGATACCCCATCTAACATGAATCTGCTCGTACAGATATTGGGTAGAAATGGTGATGAGGTCGTTTTGACCTTTTTGAATGTTGATGTTTTGTTTTATACGCCGCTGTCGAACGCCTACGGCTTGTTTCACGGGTGGCCTACACCATGGTCACGCGCGGGAGAGAGAGCAGTAGATATATGTTACACCACTACCAAACACACACCAGGTAGGCCAACACCTTGTTGCCAGAGGCCCTACCACATAAACCACACACAGGAAGTTAGCCGCACGTCGTTAATCACCGGCTGCACCTATCAACATGCGTACAGGCGGTATCGTTGTATCGCACGCCTCGGGTCGTATCGTAGTACACACCACAAACAGCCTCCCTGTTCGGCGCGCGATACTTTAGGTCCGGAACAGTGTGTCACCAATTGCCAGCGAAAACGGCAAACCACAAATTCTATAATAAATAATTGCCAAGGTAAAACGGCAATCCCAAATATCATCCTAATCGTTGCCAAGGTAAAACTGCAATCCCGAATTCCATCTGAAAGAACTGCCAATGTAAAAACGGCAATCTCAACTTCCATGATGAAGACCTGCGAACGTAAAACGGCAATGCCGATGCCAAATCCTCCAATCTTGATTGCAGTACGAGTATAGATATCCCAAACTAATTCGAGCCAGTACCTACGGGAACGGAAAAATCCAACAGGCGTGAGTATGCTGGGAAAACCTTCAAACATAATCAATAACACCATCTACACACATAGATTATATCGTACCGCCCGATAGCATCGACCCCGCTATTGTGTACTCCGTGAGAGCAGAACAACAGCGCGTCTTTGACATAGAACGACTCAAGTCGAACTATAAGCAGCCCCCCTGCTAGACACTCCCCTCGGAAGTATACAAAAAGAGAACGGACCACTGCATCTGAATTCAAAAATTCTGTAGGTATCGGTAATCGGTTCCCCTGTACGTTGTGAACACTCAACCAATAAAACCGCCAAAGCGTACGACACGATTCATCAAGACCATCGGCACACTCTCCTGACATATTGACCTTACCCGTCGTATGGGTACCGCCCAACACAATCTCCATTTCCCTAAGAACTCCTCGCGCGTTACATTCTTCAAGTATTTCCCAAACACATTTCCATGAATACCCAAAAACGCCTACTCGCATCCCTCCCTCGAAACCTAATCCCCCGAAACCCCCGGAGGAAAGCCAACCAGTGAATGAAACCACAGCAAGTTCGTCACAAAGTCACGATCAAAGCGACGTCTCAGCGTGCAAAGTTATGATGAAAAAATCGGCATGCTTCCCTGCCAGCCGTAGATGTTAACCTCGACCTCCCCGTTAGACACACGATTCAGACATCTGCGTCCTAGAGGAAAACGATACACAAACACCAGCGCACGTGACTACTACTCCACCAGAGACAGACCTCCGGTCAGTGCAAGCCTTACGCTCATATTCCGCATCCGCGTATGCTATAAACGCCAATTGGACCCCACTACCTGCGATATGAAGTCTCCGTCGTGTTATCGAGTACAGCTGCTACCCCCCCCCCCGCATGCTCGGTAGACGACACAACATTCATCGCATGGTTGATTGTAAAATGTTGCATGATATCGCAATTTTTTCGTATGAATCATGCGATGAATATTGTATCGTCTACCGAGCAGGGGGGGGATAGTAGCTGTACTCGGTAACCACGACGGAGATGTTTTATCGCAGATAGTGGAGTCAAGTTGAGGGTATAGTATACGTGGATGCGGAATATAAGTTTTTTCATGGCATTGCCTTGGCATAAACATGGGCTAGCATGCATTGCCATGGACCACCATGGCATTGCCAAGAAATGTCATGGAATGATTTTTCATGGCAATGCCATCGGTAATTGCGCATCATGCCTGCCCATGGCATTGAGATAACATTGACATCGCAAAACGTCATGGCAACACGCCATGACAATACTATGCCGATGCCACGGCACGTGCCACGGGCACTTGCCACCGCATACACCATGGCACCGGCATGATTGAACACAATATCTACACTTCAAAAAAAAATAATGGCAAGCCCATGATTTTTCATGGCACACCATGTCATTTCCATGAACCTTCATGGCATGCCATGGCATTGCCACGGACCTCCATGGGTTGCCATGGCATTACCATAGGCCGCTATCACGGCATTGTCATGGTGTGTCATGGCAATTCCATGGCAACCCATGACATTTATACGGACTGTCGTGGTAATGCCATGCGCATGCCATCGCATTGCCGTGTGGGTGACCGTGGAAATGGCATGGGCTGTCGTGGCAATGCCATGCCATGTCGTGACATGGTCATGGCAAAGGCGTGGTCTGCCATGGCAACGCCGTGGTCTGTTATGGCAACGCCATGGTAGCCCATGGAGACGCAACATGACCCCCCCATGTCGACACCATGCATTCACCATGGTAATGCCATGCCAGTGCTTGCCAGTGCGCATGGCATTGCCACGCCTTTACCATGGAATTACCATGGGCCGTTCCATGGCACCATGGAAATGCCACGGGCCTTTCCATGGCAATGCCATGGGCCAATACCATGGCAATACCATGGTGTTTTTCATGGCATGCCATGAAATGAAGTGGCATGACAGTGCAATGGCGTACCATAGCAACCGATGGGGAATACCATGACGTGCCATGAAAAAGTCAAATAGCATACTCCCAACCTCTGAACAGCGAGGCAACGAAGAACGAAGCCTGCCGACGACGCCAGGTGTTATGATAGTAAGCAGGGTGGGGACTGGTGTATCCCTCTGCTAGGTTGTCTATTACGCAGGCTCTCGTTGTTACTCGCGTGTGTTGATTGCTTAGAGATAGAAGGAAGAGTACGTAGCTTTATTCCTTTCAGCGCGCACGAAGGAAGACTAATATAAGCCAAGGGCTGGTTTGCCTCTAGCCCTGAAACCCCCTGGTGTCCCATGTAAGATACGCCTCCCAAGTATTACAAAAACGTTCCCAATACCTACACCCACGTACAGTATATACTCACCGGCCGTTTCAAGTTTATTCGAGGCAATATCATAACATTTCGATCCTGGCTGCATAGGTTCTGTTCTGGCGTCGGTCGTTTTCTTTTTCTCGCTCAACCCCTTTTGGAGCTGCTGCCTGCACACAGGTGTTTGGGGGGGGGAAATCACTTGCAAATAGTAGGGGCTAGGTTTTCAAGCGCTGGTGACAGGGCTGGAGTTTTGACCGTGTCACTACAGCAGTGCTCGTACTTTCAGAATCGTCACGTGTGCGTTCTGCACACAGCCTTTATCGTAACTTAGGTGGTGCCGTACAAAAGGCACGAATTTTTCGATATATATGTGGTGCCAACCTTCAACCTTACAGTAGTAGGAGTAACCTTGACACGGTGAGACACAAAAAGACAAAAAGAACATAAACAAATGCTATCTTTTGTCCCTACGTATTCATGCAGACGCTGCTCTACTCGTGGGAAAGATAGGGATGATATTTTCCAGGGCTGTTCGCGGGTCATGACAAGAGGTGTTCAAAATGTCACGGGTCGGGTTGGGTCGGGTCACGAAGTGTTCAATATCTCACGGGTCGAGTCTGGTTTGGGTCGAGTCGGGTCGGGTCGGGTCGGGTCGGGTCGGGTCGGGTCGGGTCGGGTCGGGTCAACAGGTTTTCAAATCTCGCCGGTCGGGTCAGGCCGGATCAAGATTTCTTCAAATGTCACGGGTCGGGTTGGATCGGGTCGGGTCAAGATTTTTGTTAATCTCACGGGCCGGGTCAGGTCGGGTCAGGAGGTGATGAAAAGCTCACGGATCAGGTCAGATTATGACCCGCGAGAAACGGGTCACTCACGGGTCAGGCCAGCATGACCCGCGAGTTTTTTTCTGCTGACTCACGGGTTGGAACCGCGCATCCGGTCCGCGGACCCGACACCTGGAAAACTTCCAGCTTTTTTAGCCCAACAGCTTCTCTCGTACCAGCATTCAATTATATCCCTTTGGCATCATATTAAAACATAAAACAACGCCAAATCTGTAGACGTATGTCGACATCCATCTATACCCACTAGGTATCAAGCCACATTTCGCTGCGGGGTACAAAAATGGAGATTCAATTGTTTTTGAAGTGTCGACCCACGCGCCGGAGAAGCAGCGGATCGAACCCACGGGTCGCGATAAATTGTCTCGCGGATTGAGGTGACCCGACCCGCGACATGACTGGTATCTTACGGGTCAATCGGAACCTGGCGGGTCGGGTTGGGTCGGATCAGGCGGTTTCCAAAACCTCGCGGATCAGGTCGGATCAAGTCAAGACATCTAGAACAAATCGCGATTGACCCGACCCAACCCGACCCGACCCGACCCGATCTGACCCGTGAGCTTTGACCTGACCCGCGAACAGGCCTGGTAATTTATTATGCCGCCGGAAAGATAAGGACAAGGGTTGTATTTTCATTTTATCAGGTGTTCGCACGGATAATCCCCTGCACTCGATTGACCATATAACAATACCAGGTTTAATACCGACGAAGACGGTATGCTCTCCTCCTATGTATCAACCCGATGAGTTGAAACCGTTCCGTTTATGACCGTACGCGCGCACGGTTTTCCAGTTTTAGCAGGCGTGTTCAGGAGGCGTGCTCAGGACGAACAACATCTCCTCTGGCGCCTCTTGAGAAAGCGGCAGCGAGCGCAGGCATCCGTCTGCCAGCGGGGGGGGGGGAGGGGGGGGGGACAAGACATGAGAAGACCGGATTTTGTTTTGAAGAGTGCGATCCGAGCTCTGTACATACATGCGTTTCATGAATTTGGTGGCGACATCACAGCAGTAGCAGCAGTAAGAACTGCTCTACAGACGAGACAGACGCGCTCAGTTTTTGTTTATGTTGCTGCCGCGGGTGGGGTGGAGCCATCAATCAAATTGTAGAAGCAACCACGAGGACAACTCGCAAGTGTGAAGGACACAAGGTTGGTTGATTGGGCACGACGTGTAGTTGTTTGTAAGTATGAAATAGCAGCAACTTCGTACAGGGTGCGAATTCATACGTAAAGTAACCGGTTTTGGTACATATCAGGTACCTTCTTGCTTGTACGTTTTATCTGTGGTGGGCGTATCGTTTCGTTCTTCGGTTATTGTTTTTTTCGCGGCCGGGGGAAACGCGAGCAGGAATGCTTGGGAGCCCGGGGAAACGCGAGCAGAAAAGCTTGGCAATACCACGAACAACAACATGCTTGGGGATACTCGTACAACAGACAACAACAGCAACACATTACCTGGCCTGGCTCTCACGCAGAGCCAAGCCAGACGGACAGACGCGAATTTAATTTCCGCAGCACAAAAAAAAAAATTAGAGACCCTAGTCGACACCGGGGAACTTTGCCGGTTTCTCTTTGCCGAACCTCTGGGGCGGGGGGGGGGTGGCGTACTCATTTGCTGCTGGCCATAGTCGTTTGATCATTGACCACGCATCCCTTTCCAGACGGAGTTGCACGGTGATAAAATCGATGGTTAAGTTTTCTTGTGACAGGGAGCTTCTTTGCTCTCTTGCATGCATTGATCATCTACCATCATCGTATTTGCTCATGTTTTTTCTTTCCTTTCGCGCGATCGGAGGGAAAAAAAAGATGGAAGAAGTGACTATTATTCTGTAAAAAAAATGCTGATGGCAGGTATATACACACAGCAGCGGCCACAGCTGGGATGAGGGATCGAGTTATAACGCGAGCATAATACTACTAATGCATTCTGTCTCCCTACCCTGGATAACTTATAATGTAAGTATTGGACTAGATGAGGCCTCCTGCGCCGGCAGGAGGTCTTCGCCTAGTATGTCCCCACGCGCCGAGTGGACGCTTGGCTGGCGTATACTCAGCGCGAGGTTACGTAGTACCTTTAAATTATCTGGGTACAAAAACCTATGCATACCACGTACTGCCGGGTGGGTGGGATGGTCTCAAGAATTTCGCGACCTACTCCGCTCAGAGAAGAAGAGGAGTGACCTCTCTGATATACTTACTCGTAAGACATTCTGATCGAATCCATGGTTCCATTATTTAGGACCCTCCGATGCAATCGCCATTTTACTCATGTATTCTGTCTCCCTACACCGTGGATCATTTATAACGCAAGTATTGGATTGGGTGAGGTCTCCTGCGCCGGCCCATTGCCCTGCCCATACTTCATTGTTCCGTTGGATTGTCCCTGTAGTTGACCACTGGTCAGGCGCCAAGTTGTCTCACCCAAACTTCCTCAACATTAAATCAATCCGTTCCCGCGCAAGGTGCCGAATCATTCTTAAACTCAGGTGACAGTGGTGCCCCGTGACAATGCGCCATGTTTTGTTACGATTCGTGACATTTTCCCATTTTGCACAGCACTCTTTTAGCCAACCACGCGTACGTAGAGACTGCTCTGCTGTCGTTTTATTTTTTGGATTAAAAAAGCGCAAGCACCCGCCCAAACCCAGCCGCCCACCAAGCGCACCCGCTGCCCACCAAAACCTTTCGAAGAGGGGACGAGCCCAGGAACGCGTCAACGCTGCACCTCGAGGGGTGGTGATCCAACGGACTCCATCTCGATCGTGGTACCGTTGTATCATCCTCACAACATAAAACGACCCAGGTTTCTGAAATCAGATTCAGAATCAGATTCAGAATCAGATTCAGAACCAGATTCAGAAACACGCAACAACATACAAAAACTCGTCGATCGAAGCCTCTCGGTCTCTCCCTCCCCTCCCCTCCCCTCGCTCCCGACCGCCGCCAGCGCCGCCGCCAACATGCTGGAAAACCAAACACAAAACGAGTTTCACGCGGCAGTCGCGGGAACACACACACGCACGCACCGCACCGCACGCACTCTACACGCCGAGCAAAGCAGAAGCCACCGTTCCTACAGAAGCATTTACAGTAGTAGGTCTACTGCACTTCCTGCCACTTCCTACAGAAGAAGCATTGCAGTAGGTCTACTGCGCTTCTTGCCACTCACTACAGAAGCATCAGTAGGTCTACTGCACTCCCTGCCACTTCCTACAGAAGCATACAGTAGTAGGTCTACTGACTGCACTTCCTGCCACATTACACGACGATAGCAGCAGTATCTCGGTGTTCGCCCGTGTTCAGTCCATGTGGCCCCAAGACATGATGTATCAGCAGCATCACAGCGCGACAGAAAGGAAAACAGCGACGACAAATCCACCCGAGGCACCTGGAGCAGGCGGGTTTTCCTACATAGAGAGAAGGCGTGCGCGGGCACTGGCTATAGCTCTTCGCTCTTTCTTGCCCATTATTTTTCTCTTGCTACGCATTTCCCTTACACCGTCAGCCAAAAAGCGTAACCGGGCCCGGGACGTAACGCCTAAATAATCCCACCAACGATACTCAATTTTCAACGGATATTTCAACGACGACGTCATGATTAAAATTAAGTCCGTCTCTTCTTCCGCTTGTCGCGCTTCATCTGCGTCTTGACTCCAGTTCTCTTGTGCGCCATCGCCTGTGAGCGACCGACCGACCGAAACACCGACCGACGGAAAACGGGCAAAAACAAAAGCGGGAGGCAGACAGACGTCAAGTCAGGGAAAAGGGGGAGGAAGGGGGTAAGAAAACAAGAAAAAATAAGGTGGAACAAAAATGGAAGGAAGGAAGGAAGGACGGAAGGATTTAAGGGGCGAGGGACGTACCAGTGTTGCCTAAACGGAGCCGGTCGCCCCGGTAGACTAGTGGTCAGCTTCAAAGACTACTGGCATTGGTCCCCAAGTTCGAATCCCACCGTGGTGAGATTTTTACTTTATTTGAAAAAATAAAAAGGAACCAATTGCTGAGAGCGCCTTCGTGGCGTGGGTAGGCGGAATCCGACGCAAGTCGACGAGGGAAGAGAGTGCTGAAATCTTCTCGCGATAAAAATGCAAGGCAAGCACCGTAGTGGGGAGGGGGGAGAAGAGCCTACTTAGTGACCCCGGATCTGAGTTACGACTACGTAAAGAGGGAGAGAGAAAAGAAGGGCGAAGATAATAAATGGGATGGACAAAAAAAAGGTGTATCCTGGTTCAGCCCTCAAAGCGTCTATTGGATATATTGTAAAAACAAATCCACAAATGGGTGCGTTTACCTTGCAACCAGCTCCGAACCCGCGTCGTTCTTTGCAAACAGCAGCACCCCTGGCTTCAGCAGGGACACCAGCGACTTCAGGTGGAGCGCTCCCGACTGGCAAGTTGAGACCAGCCACGACCAGCACAGCAGCAGCAGCAGCAGCAGCAACACAGCAGCACAAGTAGTAGCAGCAAAACAACAACAGCAGCGGCGGCGGTAGCACAAACAGCAGAAGCGAATGACACAGTCAGCCGCACAGCACCAGCACCAGCAGCGCCAGCAGCAGCAAAGCAGCAGCACAACAGCGCAGCAGCAGCAGCGGCAACAACATTTTAGCTGTGTAGGTTTAGTTGGACTCGCCTGTTTGTCGCCCACCCTGGTCTTGCGCTTGACCGCGGTGCCCTTGCGGACCATGAGGAAGTTCTTCTTGCGCTCCTTCTCCAGGTTCGTCAGCCCGCCGGCGTGCGTGTTCGACTGGAACTTCTCCCTCCCGCGAATAACGCCTTCCAGCCTGTCCGCATCAAGTCAAGTCAAGTCAACGTGGTGGGGGGGGGGGGGGAAGACGAGGCGGGAGACAGGGAGGGGGAAGGGGAGGAAAGGGGGGTGGGGGGAGGGGGAGGGGGCGGGGGTCAGCGAGATTTGATTTGGAGTGTTGAACGACTACCGGAACAACTTGATTGAGAGCCTAGCTAGCAGCAGTGTGCGTTGTCCGGGCGCAACTCAGCTACTACCCCGCTCTGATAACGCGGGGAAGGGTTTCCGCCGCACAGCCTGCCTGCTACTATTACTACTCCTACTCCTACTCGAAACACGAATGCTACTACTGCTACTGCTACTACTGTACAGCAATAGACGAAACGCGTTCTAAGAGAACAGACCAGAGGGATGGGGAGAAGACGGGAAGATAAAGGACGAAAGGACGGCGATAGTAGTAGGTAGGGTGGGAGAGAAAGAGAAAGAGAGAGTGGGGCGGGGGGGGGGGGGGAGAACAAGCTGGAAACGAAATACACCCTCAGCGAAAAACAAACTGCTCCGTACGTATAGTATCTGCCGTGTCTCCCACCTCTCTTCCAGAGTTGCGCGTCTCCGTTTCCGGTAGCCCTCCAGCGCGCGGGGGTCGACCGCGAAGCTTTCCCCACCGTCCCCTCCGTCGTCGCTGTCCTCGCTGTCGCTGCCTCCGATGTTGTGCCTGCGTTTGCGTCCGAGCTTGCGGTCGTGGGCGGCTGCGGGACGGCAGCGGCGGCGGCGGCGGCGGCGGCGGTGACGCACAGAAAACAGAACACAAAACGTCGGTCGGTCGGTCGGTTCGGCGCAGCGGAAGCGGCCACGGTATGTAGACGAACCCCGTTGTGTGCAAGCAAAGGTGTGAAGGGGCGGGCAGGCGGGTTTGGTGGGAAGGGAGATATATGAATGCCAGGTACAGCAGTACAGCAGTACAGCAGTACGAGGAAGACAGACAGACAAACCGACAGACAGACAGACCGACAGACAGACAGACCGACAGACAGGCAGACAGGCAGGCAGGCAGGCAGACAGGCAGACAGGCAGACAGGCAGGCAGTCAGACAGACAGACAGACAGGCAGACAGACAGACAGCTAGACAGACAGACCGGCAGACAGACAGACAGACCGGCAGACAGACAGACAGACAGACAGACAGACAGACAACTAGACAAACAAAACACACACAAAAACAAACAGACGAAACAATCAGAAATACAGACAGACACAAACAGAAAAACACCGACAGATAAAAATACAGAAAAGTCACACAGACAAGACAGACAGACAGACAGACAGACAGACAAGACAGACAGATAAGACAGACAGACAAAGAAAAACAAAACAAAACAAAACAAAACAAAAACACAGACAAAACAAGCAGGTATCGTGACCGACGCTCACCGTTGGCTGCCTGCTGCTTGAGCCGCTTGATCTTCTCGAAGTCCTCGGCGCTCAAGACCCTCTTGCCATCCACGCGGAGGTGCGCAGGGACCTATTACACCGTCACCAACGCAAAAAATACACACACACACACACAAAGAAACGGCGCTTGAGGACGCATACTACGATAGAGGTGCACCATGTTTGTTTTTTTCCGAGCTCCTCACTTTGAAGAGCTCCATACCTCTATACCTGCAGTAGTCATCGGGAGGAATGTAACAGTGATACCCGATGAGTTATATAAGTATATTCGGAAACATATTTTCAACACAAGCGTTAAACACGATTTTTGGGTCAAGGAGCCATATCGATCAGAAAACGCTTCCGCCGGAAAGTGTCACTGGGACTACCTCTAATATCATAAGCACGCGTCTGAGGTCGGTCCGGCACAGCTTGGACTGAACGCGATATCATACGGGCAAAAACTTGTGTTTTTTTGTTACTCGTATAATGGTTCGCCGAAAACTTGTGTTTTTTTTTTGTCACGTATATATGATTCGGCAAAATCTTGTGCCTACGTATATCATACCTGTCCCCTATGCAACGCTTGAGCGTTTGGCAGGGTGAAGGGTAAAGCTGGTGCTTTATCGCAAGGCACAGCGAAGGCTTGTTTGCTCAAGGTAAAATCGGGCAAAAAAAAAGCCTGAGCTTGCGCTCCCGTTTTACACGAGGGGAAATCTTGTGTGCTTCGTGTGATGCCGCACAGATTTTGCTTTGTGCGATACGGACGGAAAAGCTTGAGCAACGTCGAGGCAAATCACGATCTACAGCAGTAGACCATTTCCATAATAGGCTGCCGTTAAGATATGTTGCGCAGGATCTGCTACAAGAAAATATCCAACCCAGAAAATATGTCCTACGTACATAGATCGTTCAGGTTATACGGCTCCCACCCAGCAACATGAGCCATAGATCATACAGATCCTCCAGATCCTCCACATCATCCAGATCATCCAGATCATCCAGATCATCCAGATCATCCAGATCATCCAGATCATCCAAATATTCCAGATCATCTGCCCTGAAAGCTTGTGCCTACGATACGGGCACGGCAACCGCAAACAGGCCCTCACCTTTGTCGTCGGGCCCGCGTCGACCGCCCCGTTCGGTCCAGGGCCGTCCTCCCCCTTGACCTCGCTCGAAAAGTTGACGCTCCTCTTTCCACGCGACGCTCGCTTCTTCGCCCCACCCTCCCCTCCCTCCCCCCCGTCCTTCCCTCCCTCCTCCTCCTCCTCCTCCTCCTCCATTCCCTCTTCCTCCTCCTCTTCCACCTCCTCCTCTTCCTCGACTTCCATCCCTTCCGCTCCCGGCAACACCGCCAGCTGCGGCGCCTCCGCCTCCTCCTCCTCCTCCTCCTCCTCTTCGTCCATCCCCTCTTCGCCCACCGCGGGTCTCCCCTTCCCCTTCCCCTTGCCTTGTCGTTGCCCATCCGCCCCCGCCCCCTCCTCCTCCTCGGCGTCGTTTTCGTCTTCGTCCTCGTCTTCGAGAGGCATAAGCCCTTGCTCGTGAAGAGTCAGGAGGTCCGCCCCGTCCACGCCTTCCGCCACCTTCTTCGCGCCGTACCTATTCATAGTTTAATAGTGACGGTGAAATAGCACCAGCAGTAGCCCCAGCAGTAGCACCAGCAGCAGTAGCACCAGCAGTAGCAGCAGTAGCACCAGCAGCAGGAGTAGCAGCAGCAGCAGCAGCAGCAGCGGTGGTGGTGGTGGTGATAGCCGTACATACAGCAACAGCAGCAGAGGCGGGGGGGAGAAAATGAGAGTGAGATTCGAGGCTGAGATTTTGAGAGTGAGATTTTGAGGCTTGAGATTTAGAGAGTGAGATTTGAGGCTGAGATTCTGAGAGTGATATTTGAGAGTGAGATTTGAGGCTGATGCTTTGAGGCTGAGATTTTGAGACTGAGATTTGAGACTGAGATTTGGGGCTGAGATTTTGAGAGTGAGATTTGAGGCTGAGATTGCGGTTAGAGGCGCGGTTTTCACGCGCGGTTTTCACGCCGGGAGAGTGGCAGAACGAAAGACACCCTCCGCGAAAAACAAACCGTACCGTACGTGCGAAGTATAGTATCTGCCGTGTTTCCCACCTCTCTTCCAGAGTTGCGCGTCTCCGTTTCCGGTAGCCCTCCAGCGCGCGGGGGTCGACCGAGAAACTTTCCCCACCGTCCCCTCCGTCGTCGCTGTCCTCGCTGTCGCTGCCTCCGATGTTGTGCCTGCGCTTGCGTCCGAGCTTGCGGTCGTGGGCGGCTGCGAGACGGCAGCGGCGACGGCGGCGGCGGCGGTGACGCACAGAAAACAGAACAAACACAAAGCGTCGGTCGGTCGGTCGGTCGGTTCGGTGCAGCGGAAGCGGCCACGGTATGTAGACGTGCACGCAAGGGTGTGTGGGGGCGGGCAGGCGGGTTTGGTGGGAAGGGAGATATATGAATGCCAGGTACAGCAGTACGAGAAAGACAGACAGACAAACCGACAGACAGACAGACAGACAGACAGACCGACAGACCGACAGACAGACAGACAGACAGACAGGCAGCCAGACAAACAAAACACACATAAATACAAACAGACGAAACAATCAGAACTACAGACACAAACAGAAAAACACCGACAGATACAAATACAGAAAAGTCACACAGACAAGACAGACAGACAGACAAGACAGACAAGACAGACAAGACAGACAGACAGACAGACAGACAGGCAGACAAGAAAAACAGACCGACAAAACAAAAACACAGACAAAACAAGTAGATATCGTCATCGACGCTCACCGTTGGCCGCCTGCTGCTTGAGCCGCTTGATCTTTTCGAAGTCCTCGGCGCTCAAGACCCTCTTGCCGTCCACGCGCAGGTGCGCTGGGACCTATTACACGTCACCATCGTCACGGAAAGGCAAAACGCAAAAAATACACACACACAAAAGAAACGGCGCTTGAGATCGGTCCGGCACAGCTTGAACTGAACGCGATACGGGCAAAAACTTGTGTTTTTTGTTACTCGTACGAATATGGTTCGGCAAAAACTTAAACTTGTGTTTTTTATCACGTATGATTCGGCAAAATCTTGTGCCTACGTATATCATACCTGTCCCCTATGCAACGCTTAAGATAGGGTGAAGGGGAAAGCTGGTGCTTTATCGCAAGGCACAGCGAAGGCTTGTTTGCTCAAAAGATATAATCGGGGCAAAAAAAAACTACGCTTGCGCTCACGTTATGCCAACAGAAGGGGAAATCTTGTGTGCTTTGTGTGATTCCGCACAGCTTGTGCTTTGTGCGATACGGACGGAAAAGCTTGAACAACGTCGAGGCAAACCACGATCTACAGCAGTAGACAATATACATATTACTGTAGGCTGCCGTTAAGATATGTTGCGCAGGATCTGCTATAAGTACAGATCCAACCCAGGAAACATCTCCTACGTATATAGATCATCCAGATTATACGGCTCCCACGAGGCAACATGAGGTATAGATCATACAGATCATACATATCATACAGATCATAGTGATCATACATATCATACGGATCATACAGATCATACATATCATACATATCATACATATCATACCTATCATACCTATCATACGTATCATACGTATCATACGTATCATACGTATCATACGTATCATACAGATCATACGTATCATACAGATAATACAGATCATACAGATCATACATATCATACAGATCATTCGGACCATCCAGACCATCCAGACCATCCAGATCATCCAGATCATCCAGATCATCCAGATCATCCAGATCATCCAGATCATCCAGATCATCCAGATCATCCAGATCATCCAGATCATCCAAATCATCCAGATCATCTGCTCTGAAAGCTTGTGCCTACGATACGGGCACGGCAACCGCAAACAGGCCCTCACCTTTGTCGTCGGGCCCGCGTCGACCGCCCCGTTCGGTCCAGGGCCGTCCTCCCCCTTGACCTCGCTCGAAAAGTTGACGCTCCTCTTTCCTCGCGACGCTCGCTTCTTCGCCCCACCCTCCCCTCCCTCCCCCCCGTCCTTCCCTCCCTCCTCCTCCTCCTCCTCCCCAACCTCCTCCATTCCCTCTTCCTCCTCCTCTTCCACCTCCTCCTCTTCCTCGACTTCCATCCCTTCCGCTCCCGGCAACACCGCCAGCTGCGGCGCCTCCGCCTCCTCCTCCTCCTCCTCCTCTTCTTCGTCCATCCCCTCTTCGCCCACCGCGGGTCTCCCCTTCCCCTTCCCCTTGCCTTGTCGTTGCCCATCCGCCCCCGCCCCCTCCTCCTCCTCGGCGTCGTTTTCGTCTTCGTCCTCGTCTTCGAGAGGCATAAGCCCTTGCTCGTGAAGAGTCAGGAGGTCCGCCCCGTCCACGCCTTCCGCCACCTTCTTCGCGCCGTACCTAGTAATAGTTTAAGAGTGGTGGTGAAGTAGCCCCAGCAGTGGTAGTAGTAGTAGTAGTAGTAGTAGCACCAGCAGTAGTAGCAGCAGTAGTAGCAGCAGCAGCAGTAGTAGCACCAGCAGTAGCAGCAGTAGCACCAGCAGCAGGAGTAGTAGCAGCAGCAGCAGCAGCGGTGGTGGTGGTGGTGGTGATAGCCGTACATACAGCAACAGCAGCAGAGGCGGGGGGGAGAAAATGAGAGTGAGATTTGAGGCTGAGATTTTGAGAGTGAGATTTGAGACCGAGATTTTGAGAGTGAGATTTGAGAGAGAGATTCGAGAGTGAGATTTTGAGAGTGAGATTTGAGAGTGAGATTTGAGGCTGATATTTTGATAATGAGATTTGAGAGTGAGATTTTGAGGCTGAGATTACGGTTAAGAGGCGCTGTTTTCACGCGAGAGGAGGGGGAGAAATTGAGATTTGAGATTTGAGACTTGAAATTGGTATTGCGGTTATTTACAGGCGCAAAAAAATAATTCACGCGAGAGGAGGGGCAAAGAGGGTACATTACACATCAGCAGCAGCAGCAGCAGCTAGCAAACACCACCACCGTCACCACCACCACTCCCACCCCCTTACTTGGCAGGCCGTGTGGTGATGTCGTGCTCCCTTCCCCTGTCTCTGGACTTGAGAAGGCTGGGGAAGGTCTCCCTGACGAAGTTGATGAAGCCCCTCGCCGCGACCACGACGCTCTTGTCCGCGTGCTTGCTGTACGCCGCCAAGTCCTGCATCGATAAAAAAAAAGTCGTTTTTTTTCTCGGTCAGTATCTTCGTTCGGTATTTTGTTTTTTGTTCGGTATTTCGTTAGGTCGTTCGTTCGGTACCTTGTTCAGTTTTTCGGTTCGGTATATCGTTCCGTCGGTGTTTTTTGGGTCAATGGTTTCGGTCGGTCATTCGGTCGGAACTCCGTAACGACAGAAGCAGCAACAATAACAATAACTAATAGAAACAACAACGACCACGACAACAACGAAAACACCAACACTACCACCACCAACAACAACAACAGCAGTAACACCAACAATAACACCAACACCACCACCAATACCAAAAACACCACCACCAACAACAGCAGTAACACCATCAACACCACCACCACCACCACCACTACCAAAAACACCACCACCTACACCACCAACAACAATGCCAGGAACGAAACCAGCGGCAGCAACATCCACAGCGAAGCCGACAGGCAGGGAAAAAGTGGAGCCCTGTGCCGCACGTACACACAGGCAGCAAGCAAGCAGCAGCAGCAGCAGCAGCAGCAGTAGCAGCAGCAGCAACATCAGCAGAACGGAACACCACAAACACACATACATACACACAAAAAACACGAAACACAACTACTTCACATGTTTACTGCCGGGCCCTGGTGCAGCGCAAGCAGCTACACACTGAGCTAACTGACCCTCACTCTCTCTCTCTCACTCACCACGACGAGGACGTCCATCCCATCCTCCTCCAGAAGGGCCGGGACTCTCCTCATCACCTCGCGGATGGAGTTGATCCCCAGCGCCATCACCTCTCCCGGGCACCGCTCGGTCACGAAGTTGTAAGCCACCGCTTTGATCACCGGCATCACCTAAAACAGGTATGATACATACCAGGTACAGATATATTAGGGCTGGGCACTGGCTGACTCGGCCAGTAGCGATGTATAATGTTGTTAAAAACCAACCAGTGTACTGGAGCGCAGCAGTGCACTGTCTCACCCTCTCTCTCCTCTCTCCTTCCGAAACGCATTTGATGGGTTTCCGAACTATAACATGGCGTGTTTCTTGGTCGTACGTGATTAAAAAAAAACTACTGGNTTTGAGAGTGAGATTTGAGAGAGAGATTCGAGAGTGAGATTTTGAGAGTGAGATTTGAGAGTGAGATTTGAGGCTGATATTTTGATAATGAGATTTGAGAGTGAGATTTTGAGGCTGAGATTACGGTTAAGAGGCGCTGTTTTCACGCGAGAGGAGGGGGAGAAATTGAGATTTGAGATTTGAGACTTGAAATTGGTATTGCGGTTATTTACAGGCGCAAAAAAATAATTCACGCGAGAGGAGGGGCAAAGAGGGTACATTACACATCAGCAGCAGCAGCAGCAGCTAGCAAACACCACCACCGTCACCACCACCACTCCCACCCCCTTACTTGGCAGGTCGTGTGGTGATGTCGTGCTCCCTTCCCCTGTCTCTGGACTTGAGAAGGCTGGGGAAGGTCTCCCTGACGAAGTTGATGAAGCCCCTCGCCGCGACCACGACGCTCTTGTCCGCGTGCTTGCTGTACGCCGCCAAGTCCTGCATCGATTAAAAAAAAAACGGCCGGTTTTTTTATCGGTCAGTATCTTCGTTCGGTATTTTATTTTTCGTTTAAGTCTTTCGTTCGGTACCTGGTTCAGTTTTTCGGTTCTCGGTATATCGTTCGGTCGGTGTTTTTTGGGTCAATATTTTCGGTCGGTCGTTCGGTCGGAACTCCGTAGTAACGACAGCAGCAACAATAACAATGAATAATAAGAACAAAAACGAAAACACCAACACTATATGCTATATGCCACCACCACCAACAACAACAACAGCAATAACACCAACAATAACACCAACACCACCACCACCAACAGCAGTAACACCACCAACAACACCAACACTGCCAAGAGCACCACCACCTACAGCACCACCACCAACAACGACAACAACACCAGGAACGAAACCAGCGGCAGCAACATCCACAGCGAAGCCGACAGGCAGGGAAAACGTGGAGCCCCGTGCCGCACGTACACACAGGCAGGCGCGCGGGCGGCACAGGCAGCAAGCAAGCAGCAGCAGCAGCAGAACGGATCACCACAAACACATACATACACACCAAAAACACAAAACACAAACTACTTCACATCTTAACTGCCGGGCGCTGGTGCAGCGCAAGCAGCTACACACTGAGCTAACTGACCCTCACTACCCGACCCTCACTACCCGACCCTCATTCTCACTCACCACTACGAGGACGTCCATCCCATCCTCCTCCAGAAGGGCTGGGACCCTCCTCATCACCTCGCGGATGGAGTTGATCCCCAGCGCCATCACCTCCCCCGGGCACCGCTCGGTCACGAAGTTGTAAGCCACCGCTTTGATCACCGGCATCACCTGAGGAAAAAAAAATCAGATACAGCTTGCAAAGATGAGTTTCGACGAAATCCTCGAACAAAAGTTGAGAACGAAGACGGAAAACCGAAGAAGAAGAAGAAGAAGAAAACAAAAGTTGCGCACGCACGCACCCACACGCACGCACACGCACACGCACACACACGCCCGCCCGCCGCGACACAAAAAAAAACAGCCAAGAAAAACGGAACAATGAAACGGACGCAGGCCCCCAAAATAAATAAAAAATAAAGGGCACCTACTACCACTTACACTCGTTTTCGACACTACTAGGTATGGTTGAGGGAGGGCCACTTATGTACGAGACGACCACAACCAACCATACCCCCCACTCTACGTGGGAGAAGTCCTCGTCGTCTCGTAGACAGCAGTGCGTGCGCGTCACCCATAGTGGCGAGTACGCTATCACCATACCTCTACTGAAAAACACGGCGCGCATATATTACTGTAGGCACAGAGTCGACGAGGGAAG
>MEHQ01002905.1:0-130687 GCA_008828725.1 Saccharina japonica
CTCATCTTTGGGAAGAGCTTGCTCGTCTTGAGCCGATCCGGAAGCCATATTTGACTTATGTCCAGACCTGACAACGTCAAGCTTTTGACAACCCACTAGTGTGTTCCTAGATTGCAAATCTGGATGCCCTGACTGCCCAGCAGTCTGATGAGATGTTTTAAGGTCGTTGCATTAGAGGACAGAGCGAGAGAGAGAGCGGAGAGAGAGCGGAGTGCTCGAACCCTCCTCCCGCACGAGGCAAGAATTCCACAATAACGCCTGCGAATATATACGCAACCCTCTACAACTTTTGTAACCGTCGTTGCTGACACGATCCAAACGAACAAAGGAGCTACAGTACCAATTGCGCTATCTTAGCCACGAGACTCAAGTATTATACCCGGACAGTTTGCTCATTCTAACGAACACAATCAATGCTGTATACTTTGGGGTTCGATGACGACTTTACAGTGTGGTACATGATCTCGTCACAGCATTGATTGGTCCAGCGATTGGTCTGCCATTTTTTTTTGTGTACGTAGAGATCTTGCCCGAACAAAGCTTGGTGAAACCGATCGCCGGATGGATACGGCACAGAGAAAAGGCAGCATTACCTCTTCGGAACCCACGGCTAGCGACCAAAACAGGTTAAAGGCTATACCCTAAAGCTCTTCGGCTTGGCACAGGGGTGTGCGATCATTTCACAGTGCTCGACTCTTTCACAACGAAAGGGAAGGTTCCCAAGTTGCGATGCCAAACAAGGGTGTTTTGGGAAATATGTGGTTCGAGAGCTTTCCGACAATATCTTGGTTCATCTTTGTTTGGCCCACCCGCCTGATTCGAGGAAACGAGCGCCGAAAACAACGACAGCACCTCTGTGCCAAAGCACACGCAGGGCGTTGCGGGGGTAGTTACAACACACCACCAGCGGCACTGATCGGCTGAAAACATCATACTTCAAAGCGATCTTCCTACCGCAGCACCAGTCACCGACGCGTGCTACGATAATAGAGGTAGCACGTTTTCGCTGAAACGTTTTCGTAATGACGGGAGGGGCTCCTTAACCCAAAAATGGTCGGAATTTCGTTCTTGTGAGGAAATAGTTTTCGTTGCATACGTTAGGCCATGGAATCGTTCGTCTCGGGTATATAACACTTATGATGTTTTCCTCCAAAATCAGTTTTTGCGTGAGGTACAGAGCTCCTCAAGTGACCACCCTTATAAGGCAAAAACATGGTGCACCTCTATCGTAGCACTCGTCTACTGTACACCGGTCATAAGACGTTGACCCAAAACGTGCAACCTCTATTACCGTGGGATGATTCAGCATATAGTTGGAGTTCACATGATAAGAGGCGTGCTACGACAGGGGTAGCGTGTTTTGGCCAAATACTGTGTTTAGCTGACGGGGCTGCTAAAGGGAGGAGCTACCCAATACACTCTGAACCGGAACATAAGGATCATTTGTATATCAACATTTCATCGAAATGGTCCTTATATTTAGGGTCAGAGCGGTATTATCTTTGCCCTTCTTTTCTCTCTCAATCCTACTCGTAACTCAGATCCGGGGGCATAAAGTAGGCGCTTCTCCCTCCTCCCACGGATCTAAACATTTTGTTTTTTTCGTGGCCCTGTCCGCGGTACGTGTCGCGGCATGTCGCGAACCGTGCCGCGACATTTCGCGGCATTTCGCGAGATGCCGCGATACGTCTACGCCGTCGCGGATTGCGCCATGGCTCTTCCCGTGGCAGTGGCCGCGGCACTCGCCGCGGCATGCCACGGCCAGCGCCAGAGCAACTGCCACGGCATGCGTCGCAGAAAGTACCTTGACACGTGTCACGACAAGTGTCACGGCAAGTGTCGCGGCAGGTGTCGCGGCGAGTGTCGCGACAGGTTTCGCTTCAAATGTCGCGGCAAGTTTCGCGGCTAGTGTTGCGTCTAGTTTTGCGCTGTGTGTCGCGGCGTGTGTCGCGGCGTGCGTAGGGGCGTTAGGGTTAGGATCGCACGACACATGCCGCGACACACAGCGTTAAACTCGCCTCGACAATCGCCGCGACACTTGCCACTACACTTTCCGCGACACTTGCCGCGACACTCGCCGCGGTGCTTGCCGCGACACACGCCGCGAAACACGCCGCGGACATGGCATTCCGCGTCACGTGGTGGCACTGTCCGCGTCATGTCGCGGCACGTCGCGGTGTGTCGCGGCATGTCGCGACATTCTGCGACAGCGTCCGCGATATGCCGCGGACAGTGCCGCGAAAACGTCAAATAATATACATCTCAAGCTACGACAGACCCCGCGAGGACGAACGTTCGTGACCAACGCGCCGCGAAAGCGTCCAGAGAGATGCATACGCCGAGCGTTGCGTGCGTCCACTCAGAAATATCTCGGGAAAACTGCTTGTGAAAAGACGGCCCCCGTGATATCCCCAAAGCGAGAGCGTTCAGAGAAATACATACGCCGAGCATTGGATGCGTCCTCTTATAAATATCTCGGGAAAAGTTTTTGGGAAAAGGCGACACGACATCTTCCCAGATCGACCACTTTCGTTGCTGTTCAGGCCCACCCTATTCCGGAGGAAATCGGATTGGAGCGTCGGCTCAGGAGGGTTAACACCTTGCGTGTAAGCTTCGACAGGCCGGACCGAATACCTACAGAAGTCACTCTAGTTCCTCGCCTACCGTTGTGAAATATTGTGCAGGATATGTGCATAGTGTGGATCCAACCCAGTAGACACGTCCGAGATCCTTCAGAAATTTATTCGGTTCCCACCCGGCAACATGAGCTAAAGCATACAGGTCAGAAATATATCTACCCTGAAATATCTAGATCATGCACGGGGAATCGATGATTTGTCCGAGGTGCGGGAGTTCATAATTTGTAACAGGGCCATACTGATAGGGACTCCTAGAATCATCCCACGGTATACCATAGAGGGGTTGCAGCTAGTTTTTGCGTTTTGAGGCAATATTACGTCACTGGAATTTGTCACTGGGACCGGTTGAGCTTCTCAAGTGAGTAACATTATAGTGTTGGACTACAGACAAAAATCATGACTGACATACAGTCATGTCTAATATTCGCGATTGCTGTGACGATTTATTCAAAACAATCAAGGCTCAAACACCAATCGTCGGGACATTTTCCCTCCTAAAATGTCTTAAAATAGAGACTCGCTCTTTGATCAAGTGAAATGCTATTTTTCAAGACGTGGAGTGGGGTTCCTCGCCGAAGTTACCGAGCAGAACCACGAGACTTCTCACGCAGCGGGGCGTTACATGTGTGAAGCTACCGCCACGAGAGCGCGTGGCCGTGGCTTACTTCATCTTGGGTGCTTCATCGACGGCGATGGTCAAAAAGCGGTGGTCAAAGAACTAGAGTGTGTCCAATAAATGAAGAGTTTTGTTTTAGCCAAAACACAGAGAGTAAGCCCCGAGGGGGTGTTAAACTTCTTGGTTAGGGTCCTTCCAGGGCTACTATCACGAGAGACCTAGAGTAAGTAGGGCCAAATATTCTTGGTAAAATTAATTAAATATGTACTTCGAAGTCAAAACGATCACTCCCTTCCACACACGGGTCGGCCGAAATAATGTTTGGCCATATGATACGTGTACGCCACTGTCGAAGTAGGTAATTGCGTGTACCGTAGGTCGTATTTACTATGGTCCCCTATAATAATGGCTACAACCAGGCTGCCAGAAGACTCTGGTAGACGATAAATGCCGTAAAAGTATTGTTAGCGACATTGTCATGTTGCACGATTACTAGAATGGGTACGTATAGAGAGTGTCATACATATTTGATGGTAAACATCATGGATGGGATACACACATAGCATTATTATCTGTGCCATCCAATACTAGATCCGAACCACAACACCATGTTTGCTAGTTAGTTGCCAATTGTGACAACCCATCACGCGAAACCAACCCGCGGTGCTCACGTGAAGAACATGGCCATGCCATTTATTTATGTTTTTATCCCATCCGTTGTGTTCTCCCTTCTAATATTTCTCCCACTTAGTCGTAACCCAGATCCGGGATCACGAAGTAGGCTCTTCTTCCTCCCCACTGCGGTACGTGCCTTATGTTTTTATCGCGAGAATATTCTAGCTCTTCCTTCCCTCATCGAACCGCGTCTCATTCCGCCTACCCACGCTACGAAGGCGCTCTCAGCAACTGGTTCCCTTCTATTTTTGCAATATATTGTCAAACTCTCACCACGGTGGGGTTTGAACTCGGGTACCAATGCTATTAATAGTAGCATTTTAAGCTCACCACTAGACTACCGGGGCGACCGCATGTCGGTGGTTAATGCGCGCACCATCGGTGAAAATACGCACACGACAATATTGAAACAAATGAATTATGCGAAGCTCAAATTATAATGTATCCACCCTGTTATAAGGATTACCCTGGGCCGGGTAATGACGCATGCTACGGTAGAGGGGCACCAGTTTGTTTCTGAGGGTGGTCACACGAGGAGCGCTCTACGTCACAAAAAAAAAACTGGTTTTGGAGGGGAAAAAAAATCCCACCGGATGAGCAATCCCAAGGCCTGCGTATACAATGAGACATGTTTCAACACAATGATACAATTCGGACGATTTTGGGTTAAAAACATGAGACATGTTTCAACACAATGATGCAATTCCGACGATTTGGGGTTCAGGAGCTCCCGTCATCCAGAAATGAATATTCAGCCAAAAAAAAGGTACAGTACCTCTAAAGTAGAACGCGTCTGATCGATCGATCTTTTACCCCCATAGCTCACTAGCAAGGTAACACCCTCACAACCCGTTGACGACCTTAACCCTTTTGCTCAAGACGCATGCTACGGTAGAGGTGCGTACCCCATGAATTTTCCGTGGCTATTTTCTTGAGGAGCTCTATACCTCAATCAAAACTCGATTTTAGGAGAAAAATGAAAAAAAAAAAAAAGTGCTCCCCGATGGACAATCAATCCCATGGCCTGACTGTACAAAAACGAAAAATATTGCAAATCAAGACCGAACTACTGATGAGTTTGGGTTAAGGAGCCTGATCGTTCAGAAACAAATTCAGCCGAAAAGCACTACCTCTATCGTAGCACGCGTCTCAAGTGGAAAACATACATCCAAAATACAGCAATGTAGCAGGTGACACCCTCACATATATATGACGTCGTCGAGGACACGGGCTCGAAAGTGAATGTACTTTCGAACGTTCCTTCCATAGAAGAAACGCTTGCGCGTGCGTCCCTAACGACATACATATCTTCTTGGTTCCCCAGGTATGGCAACGAAAGTAATATATCACCGAACAGCCGTACACCGTACCGTTACCTCCCAAAGATCTCGCCGTTCAGAGGGGGTTATAAGGATTACCGTGGGCTGGGTAATCGATCGATCGTTTATGTGGATAGCTCAGTAGGTAACACCCCTCACAATCCGTTGACGACGTTCGAAGTTTCTTCAATCGGAGGAAATACACCCCAAATACAGTAACAGCTACCACAACAAGTTTTTGTCTGCCGTCTGTATCTCTTTCTCTGGTAGTGAATACATATATCACACACACAGCGCTGATTGTTTGGACGGAATCTTCTATGGCACAGCGCTGATTGTTTTGTCTTTTGTCATAAATATATACTTTGTATAATATACACATATATCGTAGCCATGCTACGCCCTCCCGTCTTGAACCTGAGCCAGGGTTCGTCAGCCCCCAACCACACACACCAGACGACCCATGTCGCACCTACAGCAGCAGCAACATGCCTGGTACCTTGTTTACTCTCCTTCTTCTTTTTGCTGTTACCTTTCGAAATTCTTGTTAATTCACGAAAATCCGTCGATAACTAACTTGCGCCATCCCCGTCCCTTTCCATGGGCTCGATCGCTTCTCTTTTTGTTCTCGTTCTTTTTCTTCGTATTCTTGCTTTTTACGTCGCCGTACAACCTAACGTGCAACGTTGGGGCAGGCTAGGGGCTCGAAGCCCGCGCACGACTTGCCGAGGACGTTGTAGTATCCCGTCCAGTTCACGGACGCGAGGCCGAGGGGCGCTCCCGTCTGGGCCTGGAGGATCTCGGTGAAGACGAAGTCCATACAGAGCGGCTGGAAGCCCTCCCCGTCACCGAAGTCAACGCACGCCGACTGCATCCCGGTGGTCGCGATGTAGTGAAACCCGGGGGAGGGGAAGGATCCGGGCTTTATGGAAAGGCCGGTGTGCAGCTCGGTGACGGTGCCCTCTGCCGCGCGGCACATATCGAGCAGCTCCGCCTTGTTGTCGGAGATGCGAACGGTGTCGTCGTAGTCAAATTTCTTTTTTCGTTTGGTTTCGTTTGCGTGCGTGGGGTGGCGTGTCGGGGCGCGTGCATAGAAGCGGGGAAGGGGGTGTGGGTGGGTGGGCATCAGAGCAAGCGAAAGAACGATACGGATTGACGACAGTATTATATATGGATAGGGTTTTCGACGTAAGTGTGCATGTATGTATTATATGACAAGTCTGTCTGTCTATTCGAGAGCAGAAAACAACAATGGAAACAAACGCGTTGGGAGCAGCCGGCGACAGACTAGGCAAGGCGAGGGAAGGGAAGCACAGAGACGCGTGCCACGATCGAGGTAGCGCTTTTCGGCTGAAACGGTTTCTGAACGATCGGGCTCCTTAACCCAAATTCGTCGGACTTTCATTGTTGTGTTGCAATACTGATCAATGTATATTTAGGCCACCATGGTATTGCTCATCGGGTAGCATTTTATTTTCCTCCAAAATCAGTTTTTGACTTGCTATTAGTATAGAGCTCCTCAAGTGACCACCCTCAGAACGAACATAGTGCACCTGCATGCAGGCTACCGTACCATGCGTCCGGAGTGGTGGCTGGGTGGTGGCTACGTATGGCCAACAACACCAGATGCCTTTGGGGACATACCCATACAAAAGGAACGAGTTAAAAGGTATTAAGTATAGTAAAATATACACAGCAGGGAGAGCACGACGGCATTTGACTTGTCGTGCTGCTGCCACGACTACGTGACCGATAACGCATGAGAGTGACTCGCCGCCAAGTCGTCAGCCTTGGCTCGCTCTGCGCCTATCTGTCTGTTTTGGTTGGGTACGGCACGCCGTCGTAATTTCCCCACAACCTAAAGCTTACGCGTGCCGGGCCGGGATTACCCAAAATGCCATAGTATATCCCTTGGAAGCACAACGTAGTCATGAGTTGTATGTACTTCGTAGGAAGACAGGCCACCTGTAATACAAAACTGTCGATGGGCGGACTCACTGGAGGCAGCCATGTTAGTTGGGATGACAATAATAATCAACAACGTCACCCACGTCGCAGTCCCCATCGCTATCGCTAGCCCCGGCGATAGATGGAGACAGAGAGAGAGGGAGAGAGAGGGAGAGGGAGCGTGAGAGAGAGAAGGAGAACGAGAGAGACGGGAGGAAGAGAGAAGGATAGAGAGAGGTGTATCTATTAAGAACATGCCGGCACATACCCTTGATCAATCAATCGAGTCAACACCTCCTCCTTCCTTACGCTGCTAAAACTGTCGGCATATGCACCGCAGTCACTCAAGAAGTCGGAGAGCTGCTTCTCAACAAAGGCTTGGACGTTGGAAGGTTCGAAGGGGTCAGTCGCATGCCCTGGGGGTCGGTGGAACGGTCCATAGGACGGCGAGGAGGGCAAATAGGGGCAAATGGGGGAGGGAGGGGGACGTATGATAACTTCACCAGAGCATAATAAAGGGATACAGGGCGAGAACAAACGGAGTGCACGATGAACGATCATAACCAGGGATGCTCAATATAATCATTACGAGGCAGTCGATGATTAAGAAAAAGGCCAGCTGAAACGAGGAAACTGTTAAGTATAGACGACCATATTTATCTACAGTACCTATTCCTGAAAATCTAGAAGAAAGAGAAGTTGCGGATGGGTACATGGCCGCCGTAATCACGCTTGTATGCGGCGGCTAAGCTTTCCTGTGCTGTGGGTGTAGACAGTCCCTCTGAAAAGCCGAGATGATGTAACTAGTTCACGGCTGTGGCACTGGTTTCTTGGTTTCCAAATCGGCTGGCCCTGGTCTCGACTACACGAAATTAACCATCAAACCAGCAGGATGTACAGTAGAGATGTAACTATTACACGGGCGGACGAGACCTCTCCCTTCTCGGTAGACAATCGCGAGGTCTCCACCTTTTATGCATCTATTGCATGGCGAAACATCGTACAAGGTCCCTAAGAGCGTGGATGAAGTCGACACGTGGAACAATCCCTGAACAGGTTGGACATTCTTGACACCTTTTGAAACGAAAACAAAACACGCAAGGTCCCTGCAACGTGCTGGACGATACGAACCTTGCGCAACCGATAATGTTTCTGGACTTTGTAAGGCACTTTCGGAAATCATCAATTTCACGCGAGGGCCCTACCACGTATGAGTGGGCGAACCTTGTGCAACCGGCCACGTTTGGGACTTCGTAAGCCACCTTTTCGAAACTTGAGCGAAAACACACACAAGGTCCCTGCAACGTGTGTGGATCCGAACCTTGCGCAACCGATCGTTTTGTTTAGTGTTTTATCTTTTTTGTTATAAATCAAGTGCTTGACTTACAAAAAAAACAGCTGCGACATCATTTTTCGAGAGGAGGCAGCTTTTTTGGGTAACTGATGCGGCCTTTTGGGAGGTGTTTGGGCAGCTTCTTATTAAATTGCGATCTATGCGCGAATATACGCCTCAAAACTAAGTAAAAAGCCTTTAATTTATTTTTTGCTACGGCGAAAAGAAAAAAGTACCTCAAAAATAATAAGAGACTACGGCGAATAGCAAAAGGCGCTTAATTTTTGTTTTCGACTATGGCGAATAGGACAAGGGTCCTAAAAAATATGTTTAATTACGGCTAACGATTAAGAAAAAACAAAACCCGACAAAAATTATCGCCTCCGGCGAGAAATCAACGCGCAACATGTTTTTTGTTGCGCGCCCAAAAACGTGTGTTACGGTGCGCGCAACCAGCCTCCCGGCGACTGTTGCGCAAAACGGTTATATTGACCAAATGTTGCGCCAGCGCAACAGCGCAACACCTAATTATATGCCCTGGTATACAGTACAGGAAACCTAATAAGAAACAGGAAATCTTGTTCAGGCTGGATTTTTTAGTTGAGAGTGGTGATTTCCATACTAATTTCAAGATGACGACTCTCGCATTTCTTATTTTATTGTCAATCTCAGCCTGACATTCTTATTAACCTGTTTCTTGGTAGGTGTCCGGTGCTGTTCTGTGGCCATTATTTACTATAATATCACTGGTATTACATACAGTACATGACACCTGATAATAAGCAGGATAACAAGAAATCCAGGCTGAGATTAAAGAGCAAACATAGAAATTCGGGAGTGGTTATCTTGAAAACAGTGTAGAAGGGACCCTCTTTCAAATAATAAATCAAGCCTGAACCAGATTCCCTGTTTCTTATTAGGTGTCCTGTACTGAATGGCAGTTCGGTGACCGGCTGTTTCATCGATGTCTGCCTGCCCCTTGCCGTCACATGTATTCATTTTGGTCAGCTGTTCAGCGAAGCATAAACATACATATCATACATACCAGGTAGTACACAGACGTCCATTTTTGACCCGGGTACCTATTTAAGAAATACCTACTACAGGAGACCGTAGTAAATATCATATAATAGGACTTACGGTAAACACAAAACTCTATATACTGTAGTTACATACTTTTACTAACAATAGTTGGTCCTATTTACTATAGTACTCCGAAATAGTACGGCTGTCTGTGCTCGTGTAAATAGACGGTATGCGTATGTACGTTATACCGTACATGACACCTAATAAGAAACAGGGAATATGGTCCAGGATGGATTTCTTATTTAAGATAGGGTGCTTTCTACACTAATTTCAAGATAACGACTCCAGAATTTATTATTTTCCTCTAAATATCAGCCTGGATTTCTAATTATTAATAGACCTGTTTCTCATTAGGTGTCCTGTACTGTACGTTTCCTTTTGATCGCACTTTTAGGTTACCGTTTTATGTATTCATACGCTTTGTCTCCGCGACAAAGTTCATGTTTCGACGAGGGAGAACGGAAACAACTTGATACGGTTTGTTTTACAAACAGCGTCGGGGGGGAGCGAGGGGACCACACCCACTTTAAGTAGCAGACCCAGCAGACATACATACGTATTACGTATGTATGTCGTTACGGTCCCCATTTAGTCGACGGAGTTTATGGTCAGATCCAAAACGCTCTCACTCGGCAATGGGCAACACGACAGACGACAAAGGGAGCCTCCAACACGCAGCAGTTACAAAAGTTCAAGGGCGACTCACGCGCGCGCGGTGCTTCTGAAGATAAAATATTTTCAATCCATGACACTTCTGAAGATAAAATATTTTCAATCCATGACAAACTGAGGGGATTTCGGTGTGACGACACCCATTGTTGTTGTTGTTGTTGTTATCTTCACATTAAACTCGTTTCAGTTGCTAGTCCCTATAGTCTGATCTAGCAAGATCACGGCCCGTGGCCACAAAATAAAAGTGCTAGAGCCATCAGAGAATCCTACAGAACACGTACACTTAGCAGGGAAAGGATACACAAGTCCGAAGAGGTACACCTAAAATCCCTACAGCATGTTATGCGTGTGTGTCCAAAACTGAACTACACGCCCGCAATCTCCATTCGACTACAGCAGCATCGTCCCCCCCCCCCCCCCTCCCACTCTTTACCAATGAATTTGCCGACTACAGCGTAACTACTGTCTGAAGTGCTGTCTGTACAAAAACACACGGTAGGCGTGGGAACAAGATGGAGCACGCAGCTGCTGTCTGAAGTGCTGCCAGAATGACAGTCCGCGGGCACACAGTGAAAAAGAACAGCCAACCAAAGCCATCACGTCAATTGACAATTGCCCGAATCTATCCTGAACGTCTGTGTTAGGCACAGCATTATAAACATCGACACTGATTAGGAATCGTTCCACATTGAAGGGGTCTTCCACGATCAGGCACACAATGAAGGCACCCGGGGTGTCCGCGCCATCTCTGCCGCGTCTCTCTACAAAACCAGTGAGCGTCATCCACTACAGACCCAACAACGAAATTCAGGGGAAAAAAAAAACAAAAAAAACATGACAAAAATGATTGTCCGTTCGTCACGGGTCGATGTCGTCCGTGCTCCGGATGGCTGCTCCGCGCTGCTGTGCTGCTGCTGCGGCGTGCTGCTGTGATCCGGCGCGCCGCTCCGGTGCCACTTGGCCAGTCCTAGCACGACCACACTCGACCTGCTCCGTCCGTACTCGCCCTCGTTGTTGTCCTTCCCAGTCGGCTCCTCGCTTTCTCCCTCTGTTGCACTCAGGGTGCTTGGTCTGGAAAATACAATTTCTCGCGCTGAAGGGATTGACCAGTCCAAACACAGCTCGTCGCCACACGCTCCCTCCTCCTTTGATGGCGAAGCCAGGTTACTGAGACAGTACAGCTCCCTCTAGCAAACATACCTAGGGCCGTGTACATAGTGTCCGTCCACCTTTCTGATGGCGTCTGCCTCCGCGCACAAAAGTGAGATGAACATTGCTGTCTACACCGACGGCCAAAAAGGCCCGTGCATCTGAACTTTTGCGCCTAACGCACCAGTGCCGATCCAGCTCTACCGTTGCACACGCTTCGCGGCGGGTGCGCAGCAGCAAGAAGGTGTCGGTCCGCTTGAGGGTGAGCCTAGCCTTGCTCGCTAGAAAGACCCCCCCCCTCGCTCGCTATGGGCCATGCCAAAGCAAAAACTTTGCCGAGGCAGCGAGGGGAAGAAGGGAAGTTATACTTCGTATGTTTAGGGTGCGAATTAACGAAGGCAAGTTTCAAATCGAATCGATTTCAAATCGATTTGTTTTTATGAATCGAATCGATTTTTTTCCGATTTGAAGTGAAAATACGGCTTTGGTCCTATCGTGTGAAACCACGTATGTTCCGTATGTTCTCGAAATGTGAATGAGATCGGAATAACGCGACATTCTACAGAACACCCGGTTGACAATTATCGAGGGGAGAAGCTGAGAGCGACGGCGTGCATCGTCACGGGTACGCCGGCTACAGCCTCTGTTTTATTTTTANACGATTTCTGAAATGATACAGATTTTACGAAATACGAGCAAAAAGACAATACAAATAAAAACGAATTCTGAAATGATTCAGATTTCTTAGTTTGCATTTTTCTCTGTACAAGGTTTTTGCGCTGACACGCATCGCTTAACAATAAATGTTGGTGGGTGGTGTTGGTGATTGTAGGACTACCAGCCCAGGGACCAACCGACCTGATACCTGATAAAGATTTTACAAAATACGAGCAAAAAGATCATACAACAAAAACGAATTATGAAATGATTCAGATGTATTTGTTTACTGGTACATTTTTCTCTGTACTCGTACAAGGTTTTTGCGCTGACACGCATCGCTTAATTAACAGTAAATGTTGGTGGGTGGTGTTGGTGATTGTGGGACTACCAGCCGAGGGACCAACCGACCAACCCAGTAAATCTCTCACCCACCACGCACACCCATCAATTACCTGCCGGTCAGTAAAAAAAGGTTTATGTGCTGACCCAAATCGCTTAGAATAAAAAACGATCCCATCAATGACAATTAATTGCAGGAACACAGCAAAAAGAGAAGAGCCGCCAACGCAGTAGCTTAATGCAGTTAGGAGTTTGACCACTTGCAGGCGTCTGTCACGCTCCTCATTCCCACCGTTCTTGTATAATTGATTCTGCAGCCATGGTACATATAATATATATATATTTTTATTATTTCATTTTTAAATAATACTTGCCCACGGCGCGTGAACGAACAACTTATCATATTTTACGATTTTCAGATGTTGGTTGACAACTTCTAGCTGACGAAAACCCTCCAGAGTTATTGCTGACTGCCAACGACTACGAGTACTACTCTGTTGGTGCTGTCTGCTGCACCCGAGACGCCCTCAAACACCCTATAAGAAGCATGACCCAATGACGCGGGCTGAGACTGCTGGTGGGGTGATGTATGTAGCTGCAGCTGCCCCCGAGTGAAGTGCGAACATTCAGTTGGGCATTTCGTTTTGTCTATTTTTGTGGCTTGCGAATCACGACCGTGCCGTGGGTGTCGACGGGTAGACAGGACGGTTTAACGTGAAGAACACACACGCTGCGTGCAGCACGCTGCAAAGTCGAGTTGTAGCCTCGTTGAGTACGCGCGGGCGCCCAATCTCGAGAGAAACCCCAAGCTGCTACTGCTGCTGCTGTAGATGGAGCAAGATGCTGGCACATCCACTCTCTACTAAAAGCACGAACCAGGCGAAGATCAAAGGCAGCGTGTCAACATAGTGGCGTAATGAAAATAATCGAAAACACGGCTAGAGACGAAAATAAAGTGAACCGGAAACCCGGGGATTGGGGGTGGTTAAAATCCCCTGTTACCGTAACGATGAACAAAAAAGTACACTAACGAGCTCGGGCGAAAGCGAAAAAGCCGCAACTCGGTTGCCGAACACGTCTCCTTGTGGCGTCCGTGCCCTCCAGCGAAGAATGCACGCGAAATTGTCGGGCAGTCTAACGTACTCATGCGCGTGGCCAATGACGGGTGTACAACAGTCGATATAGCCGTGTTGATAGTAGCGGACACCTTTTCAATGCCACTCTAACTAAGAATTAAGTCGATTTCTGCCCGGCCAAAATACGAAAGAGGCTCAATAAGAAACACAGTAGAGTACAGGACACCTAACAAAAAGCAGGCTTATACGAAATCTAGGCTTATATTTAGAGTAGAATAAGAAGTTCGGGAGTCGTTATCTTGAAATTAGAGTAAAAAACACCCTCTCTCAAATAAGAAATCCAGCCTGAAGCAGATTTCCTGTTTCTTGGTAGGTGTCCTGTACTGTAGGCGCAAGATAATTGAAAAATAGGAAACGCAGCCGGAGCTCGGATTCCTGTTTCTTATTACTGCTGTAGCGGTGTCCTGTCCTGCACAGGACACCTAACTAATAAGAAGCAGGAAATCTGGCCCAGGCTGGATTTCTTCTCTTGAGAGAGGGTTCTTTCGTACAGTAATTTCAAAATACGTAACGAATCTCGATTTATTATTTTTCCCTCAACATCATTCTGACTTTCTTTTCAATCTCTGTCATATCATTAGTACTGTAGGTGTTCCGCACTGCATCGCTGTGTACCAGTACGTATTTAAACGGTAGGTGTAGAACATTGAGATGTCAGACCCACAATTTCGACATAAACACGATTTCAGCACGCTCCGCATTTCACGCCGCGGATGAATGCGGCCGAGGCCGCCCTCGTCAGGGTCGGGAGGGCGACCAAAGTGAGGCACGTTCAGTAAACAGCGCACCGAGAGGTGGACCTCATACCGGTATCAAGTTGGGTCTGTTTCGTCTTTAGAAAACCTATTAAATAGTACGAAATCGACTTTCAAAACGACTGAAGGCCAACCTCAAGGATCAAAATATAGATATACGACACTTTTGATATACACGGTATTTGCGCAACCCGAGCAGACCCGAGGGCTGTTTTTTTTTTTCCCTTTTCGCTTTTTTTTCTTTTCTTTTTTTTCTCTTTTTTCTCTTTCGTGCACCTGGATTGCTAGCAGGGTAGGTCTTGCCTGTCGTATACCAGGTATGACATTGCATTGTCTGCTCTGCTTACTGCACTGAGCGTAGTATCTCTGTGTCGTAGTTTTGTGACCACAGAACTGGTATCTTTATAGGATGAAGAATCGGCACGGACACTGGGTGTGCTGGATGTCGACGGGTAGAAAGGAAGGTTTAATGTGAAGGACACTCACACACGTTGGACAACTACAACAACCTGCAACAGAAGAAGAAGCACGGCCAAAGTTATTGTTTACGAGTCAATTGTAAGAAGTGTCTCGCAAAAGTACATTTTTCGTGTCCCAAACTGCTGTTACCAAGCGACCACAAGCAGCAGGAAGAAACGTCCACTCACCGGCAATAATGCAGGCAGAAACCAGGATGGCGCGAGACAGTCCCCCCCACATGGTGAACGCGTAGAAAAGAGGTGTTGGTGGGCGCGTTTAGACTCTCCTTCGGCCTTTCTCTGGTCGGCGTTTAGAGACAAGAAACGAGGCGTAAAACATGAGAGGGTTGATGGGGAGCAAGTACAAAAAACGGGGATTTTGTATCCCTGTCCCCGGGTTTTGCCGTCAAGGCACGTCCGTCAAGGCGTTTGTTGCCTTGATGCCGTCGGTCAAGGGCTCAAAAAGTAAAAATGCCGTCTACTGATATCTTCGATGGGGGGTTATTATTATTATTACTGCTGTAGGAGATGGACAATTACCGTATACGTAGGCGAGGTATATATCATGCCAGATTATATACAGAGTACAGGACACCTACTGAAATAAGAAACAAGCATGCTGACCCAGGCTGGATTTCTTATTTGAGAGACGGTGCTTTCTACGCTAATTTCAAGATAACGACTCTCGAATTTCATATTTTCCTCTGAATATCAGCCTGGCTTTCTTATTAGCCTGCTTCCTGTACTCTGTACTTGGAAGATTGAACTACTCCGCCGGCAAATATTTGTTGTGATACTTGGTATGCATGGAGTAAAATTGATTTTGATTGATGTGTGATAAACTTACCTGTTTTGTTGACTCTCGGGAGCGTGTAGAAAGTAAGGGAACTTGGTTTATGTTTATATGTGAGAAACGTACCTGTTGGATTGATTGATAATGGGGGAATAGACTAAGGAATAAGTCTTGAGAAGGTTCTAGGGGGGTCTTTCTAGCGAGCAAGGCTAGACTCACCCTCAAGCGGACCGATACCTTCTTGCTGCTGCGCACCCGCCGCGAAGCGTGTGCAGCGGTAGAGTTGGATCGGCACTGGTGCGTCAGGTGCAAAAGTCCAGATGCACGGGCCTTTTTGGCCGTCGGTGTAGACAGCAATGTCCATCTCACTTTTGTGCGCGGAGGCAGACGCCATCAGAAAGGTGGACGGACACTACGTACACAGCCCTAGGTATGTTTGCTAGAGGGAGCTGTACTGTCTCAGTAACCTGGCTTCGCCATCAAAGGAGGAGGGAGCGTGTGGCGACGAGCTGGAGCCTCAGGGCCGGGTTGACCCCTTCAGCGCGAGAATTTTTATTTTTCAGACCAAGCACCCTGAGTGCAACGAGAGAGAAAGCGAGGAGCCGACTGGGAAGGACAGCAACGAGAGCGTGTACGGACGGAGCGGGTCGAGTGTGGTCGTGCTAGGACTGGCCGAGCGGCACCGGAGCGGCGCGCCTGAGCAGCAGCACAGCAGCGCGCCGGCGCAGCAGCACAGCAGCGCACAGGAGAAGCGATCCGGAGCACGGACGACATCGACCCGTGACGGACGAACATTTTTGTTTTTCTGTTGACAAATTCTTCGCTTTTTCCCCCGAATGTTGTTGTTGGGTCGGTGTGGATGACGTCACTGGTTTTGTAGAGAGACGCGGCAGAGATGGCGCGGACACCCCGGGTGCCTTCATTGTGTGCCTGATCGTGGAAGACCCCTTCAATGTGGAACGATTCCTAATCAGTGTCGATGTTTATAATGCTGTGCCTAACACAGACCGTTCAGGATAGATTCGGGTAATTGTCAATGGACATGATGGCTTTGGTTGGCTGTTCTTTTTCACTTTGTGCCCGCGGACTGTCATTCTGGCAGCACTTCAGACAGCAGCTGCGTGCTCCATCTTGTTCCCACGCCTACCGTTTGTTTTTGTACAGACAGCACTTCAGACAGTAGTTACGCTGTAGTCGGCAAATTCATTGGTAAAGAGTGGGAGGGGGGGGGGGGACGATGTTGCTGTAGTCGAATGGAGATTGCGGGCGTGTATTTCAGTTTTGGACACGCATAACATGCTGTAGGGATTTTAGGTGTACCTCTTCGGACTTGTGTATCCTTTCCCTGCTAAGTGTACGTGTTCTGTAGGATTCTCTGATGGCTCTAGCACTTTTGTGACCACGGGCCGTGATCTTGCTAGATCAGACTATAGGGATTAGCAACTGAAACGAGTTGAATGTGAAGAAAACAACAACAAAAAACAGAAGCCTGGTGGTGGAGAGAAAGGCAACATAGCTTGCAGGAGGCTATTTGGAATTCCAGGAGGTTCAATGGGTTTCGGCGTAATTTCGGGATACGCGTATGATATGAGTAACAGAGCCTATGTCACTCAGTCTATATTTGTCTTCCTTATCTACTAACTGTACGTATTCGCCGTTCTTCTGGGCTGGACAAAGGATAATAATGTGTATCTACCACGGTATATAGAGGGATAATCATCTGAGAAAAACATGTTTTCTTCCCAGAGAATTCCTAATCCTTTTTTTGGCAGCAAACTACTGTGTACAGTAGTAGTCTCGATAACACGCAGCCATGATGGCATGCCTACTGGGGAAGCAGTTGCCGAAGAGCGCCATTCCGTTCTCCCGCTGCGCGAGCGCTCGCCTTAACGACGCATAACGGGACTAAGGCTGCCTAATATATCCACCTCGATCCTTCTGTACCAAAAAATGGTCGATTTAAATTGCCCCATCGCTTTGCCTCTGCGTTCCCCGAACCTGAGCACCTGGCGCCTGGTTTGAAATTTAGCGAGAAAAGGCTGTGGCCGGCGCAAGGTCTATCATCGATTATGTCGGTACTACTGTACGTAACCGTAACGCGCATCTCCCCTCAAGTTTTACATACAAGAGTGCATTCGTCCTTTCCCTCTCTCGTGCGCGCCCCTCTGCGTGACACAGACCTCGTCCACGCCCTCTCCGCGAAACAAGATGCGTCTGTACAGTTTCAGCTACTCTCCGCGCATGATGCTCTCTGGCACTGGGGAGCTCGGACCCAGCAAGTCGGGCGGTGGGGAGCGGTCAACATCACGAGAGGAAACACACAATGTGCCTTCGTCCTGTACCCTAGGTCATCGCCGATACTCGCGTCATAAGGGGCCAGGCAAACGACGAGCTAGCGTTGCACGGGACGGTATGCGGTATCCACTGCTGCAGGCCGGGGCGCAGTGCCCCGAACCGGCGCCCTACGTCCTACGTCCCACCTGCGGGGAACCGCAGTAGGCAGTGACGAGGGGTTGGACGCCGACTCGGGCACGTGATACTTCAGTCGCCCGACACAGGCTCGAGTTTGTGTACTACTGTAGTACTCGTATTGAACCTATGGAAGCTAGAGGGGTACGCTACGAGAAGCTGGTCAACATGAGGATGGAGCCTAGCCTGGATCCCGACGACTACATGCATACAGATTAGTTTTACCCTCAATCCCGGGGTCCGTTTTTGCGAACGTCTTTAAGAAACGGAAGAAACTGCGCCGGATGAGTTGTGCAAGTACAACGATATCGTTATCCAACGTGTTCCTGTCAGAACGGCTGTGGACTGGACGACTCCCACACATGGCAGACACTATCAAGCGAGCTCAAAGGCAATAGAGGGGAGAAAAGGAGCAATCAAGTAAACGTCAGTGTCATCAGCAGAAACATATATATACAAACAAACGAACAAACTAAGCTACTCGCTCGACCAGACACGTTAAATGAGTTTCATTTTGATTGTGTTTGCCGGTTGATTGTGTGTTTTGTTTTGTAGTACGCGCCAGACTTAAGGTTGGGATCGGCAGGGAAGATGGGCTTCAGACGTTGCTTGTGGCAATTTGTAAGTCTGAAAGCACTGCTGGAGAACAAGTAAAAATCGGCAGGGAAGATGGGCTTCAGACGTTGCTTGTGGCATATTGTAAGTCTGAAAGCACTGCTGGAGAACAAGTAACGAATACCATATATTGTGTACGGATAGTGACACGCGTTCCTGAAGTAGATTTTCTGAATGCTTCGTGTCGTTTACGCAATGTGTCTGGCGGTCACCACGATGTCGTACCAACCCCGAGTTGTATCGAGAGTGTACGACTGACTGGTGGTGTCGGGTGCTACCAATCGCTGGAGCCTTTGGTGCGGTTCGTTGGTTTCGTTTCGTGCTGTTTATGTTTTCAAGTCTACTGCTATCCAGACTCTGTTGTTTGTCGTTTATCGGCATACGTGTTGCGCTTAGTCTACCCATGCAGTTACCCTGTCGCGCTAGGGGGATGTGATATATTCCGATTTACATATTTTCTACATGAGTTGAAGCTCATTGGACCAGGTTACACCGCACGTGTTTGTGTGCCGTAATTTATCAGATACTAACAAGTACGCTTCGCTGTTGGCACACGTTCTGTGTGTTGCGGGTCTTGTTCAAGTCTACTGCTGTTAAGGCTCTGTTTCGTGTTGTTCGATCGACATACGTGCTGCGACCAGCCTAACCATGCAGCAATTACGTCAAGCTACAGTAGGCGTTAGTCGAATGTTCCACTTTATCATATTACGATCCAATCAAAGGGGCCCGCCGCCATCAGGAGGAAGGTTCTGGCATACTAGGCCCACCTCACTAGGAAACTCAAGGCGGACGCATGCTACGATAGAGGTGCACCATGTTTTTTCTGAGCTCCTCACTTAAGGAGCGTCACACCTCACCGAAAAAATGATTTTGGAGGAAAATAAAAGGGCTGCCGGATGCGAAGTCTAATGACCGAAGCATCCTCTGAAATAGTATTCGTCACAAAAATTAAAGTCCGGCGAATTTGGGTTAAGGAGCCCGATCGTTCAGAAAACGATTCGGCCAAAAAGTGCTACCTCTACCGTAGCACGCGTCGGCGATCGCTTCACAGTTGCACAAACCATCTTCATCCACGGCCAGCGGTGAATCGGGAACGAGGTTACATTGATCCGCCTTAAGTCACCCGGGTCAAACGTTTTCTTCGTTCTCGGGGAAACAACAGGACGTCAGGCACACACCAAATGTCACGCTTGTTTCCACGAGCGTTCGCATGTAGCGAGATGCCCCGCTTCCCTAAACGACCAACCTACGGGCTAACCACACCTAGCTAGGAACGGTGCAGTATGCTGCTAACACAGTTACGTAGGGGGGGAAATGTATCTCTCTCTCCGTGATGGCTAACGGCATGCCGAACCGCCTCTCGCGGGGTGTTGGGCACGGGAGTTGATATTGCAGGAGGGGCGGTGCTCCGCTACATATACAACGCCCGGGCGAACACACGTGCCGGCATTCGAGGTGTGTCTGGCGTCTCGTCGCCTTCTCGAGAACAAAGCAAATGAACAACTCATCTGAAGCTTGCTGCGGTAGGAGCACACTTTGTTTTCGTATGAGACTCCCAGCATGATGAGGAGGTCTACATCTCACAAAGAGCAACTGACGACTTCTAGAAATTGTAAACACGCCACTCGACGAACATGACCATCGAATGGACACGTAAACGAAGTAGAACAAACTAATTGGACACATTTTATATTTCAAACACATGGGGTGGTTCGTCAGTCGAGGAGCCCCGCCAGCCACACACGATTGGGGCCCAAACTACTAGAGTACCCCCGTCTACACCAGCATGGCCCAACATCCGACCTGACATCCCACCCCACTCTCCCGCGTACATTGGTGGCATACCAATCCCAGTACGTACCGCGGTTGATTGCGAACCATAACGGGTCCTCGGTTAGAGGTATATGGCACCGTTCTTCGCGAGGCGTTGGGGCGCGCGGGTCGATCTTGCAAGAAGGTCGGCGCGCCACTAAGTATACAGCGCCCGGGCAAACAGGAGCGACTTTCGGAATGTCCATGGCGTCTCTTCCCGAGGAAGAAGCGGGTGATGATTCTCGAGTGGATGGAGACGGGCAAGCATGGCGTCGTTCACGAGAGGTAGATGTGTGCTAGGGTAGGGATGCACCTACCCTTTTCGGATGTTGTCTTTTCACTTGAATACAGTATAGGATATCTACAATTCGTTCAAAAACGGACTTTCAGAAAAAGCGTACGCCCAACCCGATGAAAACTTGTATGTCATGGGAAGAAAACGAAGATCAAGGAAAGAACAAACGATATTTCAAAACAAAATTGGGTTAAGGAGCCCTCCCCGGCATTCAGAAACGTTTGTTTTAATCAAAAACAGTTTACCTCCATCGTACTGTAGCACGCGTCGGCACTGGTGTCGGTGGGGGAGAGCAGGAGGGGTATCGACATCAACGACTTGACCTCACTTTTAGATTTGAGGCGGGTCAGGTTTCAAGAGCTTCCTTGTCGGAGGCGCTGTCCTTCTCAGAAAAGTGACGAGAATGCGAGGCAGCAGCAGAGTATTAGGGGGGGGGGAGATGCGGTCATAGGCATTGTTCGCTGGTTTGGGTCAGCTTCAAAACCAGTCACGTAGAGGGGGATACACAATGTAACGTAGAGAAGAATACGTAGCCAGTTCAGACGAAGTATCTGCACGTGCTGTGTATCCCTCTCTACGCGACTGGTTGTGAAGCTGACCCAAACCAACAAAAAAATATTGTGGCCGCACGCACGCCCCGCCAACTTTCTGCTACTGCCTCGCGTTCTCGCCACTTAGTATGACAAGGGTGACGCCTCTGGCAAGACGGTTCTGGAAAACATGGCTGGCCAAAACCTTGAAATTATATACCAACGCCTTTCATCGATACACGACGTTCTCACCGACGGATAGCGATGTTCGATATAGCTTTTCTCAATGAAAAGCCTGGCGATAAGCTACGGTTACATGCGTTGCGTGACGGAGTTACAGTTACGGAGGTCGTCTCTTGGTATCATCTACGAGCAGTCCCACGGGTATGTACGAGTAGGTACTATACGAGGAGGTTTAGGTATTCGACTACGTACGAGCGGTTGTTGCTGGGCTGTGGAGAGTTGATCCACATAACCCACTCCACATTTCCCCCTGCATTCGTCTACCTCATTCCGGGCCGACATAATAAAGACATATTTAACTACAGTATATTCTACACACTGCGTGTTGCAGTGCCTTGTTCATAGCCTTGTGTGGCTGTTGGGAGCATACATATCCATCGCATATCAGTGCTAATTGAACAAGCGATACATATAGGGGATGCCGTCACAATTACCCGTCTTCAACCACTCCAGGAATTCCTCCGCTTAGGCCATGAGAAGGTGACGGGGGGCCGGGCACACGAGTAACCTTGCGCCTCCTGATTTCCCGAGTACTACCTACGTAGCGTTTCGCCAACTGCAGTATCGACTCGCGCGCCTAACACCTCCGGAGAGGTTGCGGTATATGCTGCTAACCCACGCCCAGTTTCGATTCGCATCCAGCCACGACCCCGACGTTGGTCGATTACTACATGGGAGGGTTGTGTGTGATGCCGCGTTTTATTATATGAATGAGAATCCACATATCATAGTGGTCTGGTGTATTCAACGCCTGTTCCTTCAGAGAGTGAATTAACTTTCTGTCGTCTCTTGACTTGAACTGACCAATCTCCTCGGCATAAGCGGGAAGTGGCAAGGTAGGAACGAGGTCACGCTCACCCACTTCCTGCCACTCGGGGCCATCATCTAACTCGTTCTCGGGAAGGCAAGTATACGACTCCGGGAACGCGTTGGATAGACAGTAGCACCATCCACTAGCAGCGTATCACACCGCTCCTCGCGCGAGGTGGTGGACGCGCGTGTTGATCTTGTACGAGAGACGGCGTACCGCCAAGTGCGACGTGCTACGGTAGAGGTAGCACGTTTTGGATGTAACGGTTTTTGAATAATGACGGGGCTCTTTTAAGAAAACAAAAAATCAGAATTCCAGTCTCGTGTCGGATTGTTTCTCATTATTTGTATATTGAGGCCGGGAGATTGTCCATCGAGTGGCATTGTAGTTTCCTCTTAAACCAGTTTTTGGATGTGAGGTAGAGAGTTCCTCAAGTGACTACCCTCAGCAAATCCCGTGGTGCACCTCTACGACAGCATGCGTCGCGGGTCGCTCTCGAAGGAGGAACGGCGTACCGTCTCATACAGACACAGGCTGTACCGAGGCAGACAAGCGTGACAATACGCACGGGCCTGGCGTCCCGTTACTTTCTCTAGGACAAAGCGGACAAGTGCTCGGGGTGGTTGAAGACGGACGAACACGACATCGTTCCCGACATACCGCTGTCTGTGAATGAGAATGAGGGCGTGCCGCGTCCTGATCCACGGACAGCTCTACATCGTGAACAACGTCATATTGTCCACCTTGAACCACCCCGAAAAGGTATCCGCTTCGTTCTCGAGAAGGGAACGGCACGCCGGGCACACGTTGAACGTCGCGCTTCCTGTTTGCGCGGGTACCGCCTGTGTATGGTGGGACCCCAGTTGCGAGATCGACTCGCGTACCATAGACCTCGCGAGGAGAGGAACCATATGCCGTTAACCCACGCCCAGCTAAGGTTCGTAATCAAACACGGCGTCGAGGTTGGTAACATGCTATACATGTGTAGGGGGCGCGGGGTGAATGCCGCGTCCTATCCTATAAGTGAACATTCACATACCCTACGTAGCGATGGTCACGATCGTTCATTTCGAATGCGAAATTGCTGTTGTCTCTTGGCTCCAGCTGGTCAACATATTGCACCTCGTAGGATGTTAAGAACACCGCGGGCTGGCAGAATAGGTTGTACTTGCCCGGGCACTTCGAACGAATGCAGAATAGCGACTGGCAATCGCAATAAACGCGACATCCGCTGAACTCTTCAAAAGGTCACACGACGACCACCGTATAACTACTGTAGTGCAGTATTAATCACTGATGCGGAGATTGATGCGATCCTCTAGACCAGCTGAAACGAAGGGAACCACACTACGTTCCGAGAAAACTGTCACCGTTCTGCCTGACTGAGCTGGTCGAAACATCGTAAGGCACGCTTGTCAGTTCGAAACGAGGGACAAGAAAATCCACACGCAGTATGAACACTACTTGTTATTAGATACGTGAGTTGGGTATACTGTAGGGTATACATATATTCTGGGCATATTCGGGTATGCACCCGAGAATGCCTACAATGCCGGACATCTACTACGGGAGGCCCTAGTAATCATAACCTACGATAACCCTTGCTTTTATACACCATATTAGAGTAGATTGTGATGACTACAGTACTTTCCCCCGTAAAAATACGAAACAGAAAAGCAGACCAAGGCTGGATTTCATATCTGAGAATGGGTTCACTCTGCAGTACGCCTACGATTTTCATTATAGCGAGTCCCGATTTACTCTTACCTGAAAAATACTCATACTGCCTCTTCTAGTCGCTCCTTTTTCCAATGGGTTTCCTGTACTGTGCAACACCCAGGCTTGGTACCCGCTTCCCTACCCGAGTGAGACCAAAACAACCATGCTATTCCCCGGGTACCCCGGAGTGTGTCTACCCTATTATAGCAGTGGCGCCAGAAGGTGTAGTTGTTTAGTCGTAGGATGGGACGTGACAACACACCTTGTGTACACTGCACTGCCGAGAAGAGCCACGTAGCATTCTTCTTCTGCCTGCCACGCAACGAGCTCAATGACGTCCCGCTGCATCCTGATAAAAAGCAAGTGCCATCGAGGGAGGGCACGTTGTGGGCCACCAAGAGGTGCACGCTGATACCTGTGGTGTATGCCTTCGCCCAACAAGACGACCCTCTTGAGGGCGGTTTGTCGGTTCCAAAGAACTTACTGTTGGGTTATACTTGAGTCATCACGTGACTCAACCAGGCCAAAATGTATACGTAGTACTGTAGTAGCACTGTACTTCTTGATGCGAGGCACCCTCTTGTGCTGCCGAGGGAATTCACGCTGCGATCAGGAAGATACGAAACCCTCGTGTCCACGATTGACGCCCGCCAGGTCTCAACGAAGAGGCTGGGTATCCAACCCCCCCCGTCCGGTTAGAAGGACCTACCCGCTGGAGTGCTTTTTGCCCAAGTAGTCCATCGGGTACGTTCTTATAACCTACGGCGGGGGCGGGATCTCCAGCCTTTCCTACGAGTCCTGGCGGGCATCGATCGCGGAGGTGAGGTTTCGTAGTTGTTTATCTCAGCGATAAGTACCTCGCCAGCGCAAGAGGTTGCCTTGCGCCAGGAGCTACTATGATACTGTACTACTGTATGACACATGGTGGGTTAGTCGAGTCACGTGATGACTCAAGTACAGCCTGACAGGAAATTCCTTCGATCCGACAACCCGCGCTAGAAGGTTGTCACAATAGCGAAGACCTACATCAGGAAACAACATGCCTTCTCGAAGGCCACAATATGTGCCCGCGAGGCCACTTGGTTTTGATCATGAAGCAGCAGGACATGAAGGAGCTCCTTACCTGGCAGGCACAAGACTGCAACTATACGTGGTTTTCCTCGACAGTGCGGTGTCCACGAGGTGTGTGTGTCACGTCCCATCCTACAAACGAACAGTCACATCCTCTGGCATTAAGATACGCAAACTTATCTTAAAGAGTCAGCGAGACGAATACCTGTTCAACCGTTAATAAAGATCCATCAGAGATATGTAAATAAATAAATAAATGCATCAACAAGTATCGAGAGCTATAAGATATCACAGCAGTAGTTACTGTAGTTATAAGTTATAACTGTTACAGTATACCCTATCTTGTAGAATCAGCGCGAGAAATACGACCCGTTTGACTGTTGACGGCAGTTACAAATATCCACCACACAGAGCAACTTCCTGTACCGAGCATCGAGTGCTTCTATCACACACTTCGAGTCGTATAGCGCGACAGGTAACCATTCATCCCCACAAGTTGCTTGTATACTGCTGTGGTGCCGAGCTTGACAAAAACAAGACGGCGTATAATATAACTGTCAGTCCCTATGCGGGTATATCCTCACCAATTCTACTGCTGCTGCTGCGGTGGCGGTGGCAGTTGTCGCCTTGTGTCGAGAACCTCCCGACTTGTCCCACAGCTCGTGGCTGTATCGAGGACTGACTACGAGTACAGTGTATAAAAAATCGCTACTGCTGCTGTTGTGCATGGAATGCACACGCTCGTACTCGTACTCGTACTCGTACACTACTGATGTATCATATAATATAATAAGGATTACATTTCATTCCTGCGTTTTCCGAGCCCGGCGCCCATTGGTCGAGGGGGGGCCCCAGCCCGCCCTCGGCCAATCAGGGACCGTGGCGCGCGCGGCGGGAGTTGCCCCTCGGGGAAAACCCCCAGTTCCGCCGCACCCGGGGACGATAGGGCCCCATCCCCGGTTCGGAAATCCCTCCGTATCTCTACAACTCCAACCACCCGGGGACGAAAAAAACGATCCCCCGGCTCGAAACCACCCCGCACGGTGTGGAAACCCCAGCCTGACGGACCGATCGCTGATTGGCTGGGGCTCAATAATATAGCCAGCGCCACCCGGGGACGATAGGGCCCCATCCCCGGATCGGAAATCCCTCCATACATCTACAACTCCAACAGCCCGGGGACGAAAACCGAGGTCCCCCGGGTCGACACCGCCGCCCACGGTGTGGAAGCCCCAGCCACACCGGCCGATCACTGATTGGCTGGGGCTCGTATACAAAGCCAGCGCCAACCGGGGACGACAGAGTATCATCCCCGGATCGGAAGTCCCGCCATACACCCGCAAATCTTCACCCGGGGACGATTGGGCCCCATCCCCAGTTTGTAAATGCCTCCGTATCTCTCGAACTCTGACCACCCGGGGACGAAAAAAACGATCCCCCGGCTCGAAACCGCCCCGCACGGTGTGGAAACCCCAGCCCCACCGGCCGATCGCCAATTGGCTGGGGCTCGAAAACAAAGCCAGCGCCAACCGGGCACGATAGAGACCCACCCCCGGATCAGAAATCCCTCCATACATCTACAACTCCAACAGCCCAGAAACGAAAACCGATATCTCCCGGGTCGACACCGCCGCGCACAGTGTGGAAACCCCAGCCACGACGGCCGATCGCTGATTGTCTGGGGCTCGAAATAAATCCAGAGCCACCCAGGGACGATAGCGTATAATCCCTGGATCGGAGATCCCGCCATAAATCCACAACCCCTCACCCGGGGACGGTAGGGCCCCATCCCCGGTTTGTAAATGCCTCCGTATCTCTACAACTCTGACCACTCGGGGACAAAAAAAACGACCCCCCGGCTTGGAACCGCCCCGCACGATGTGGAAACCCCAGCCCGACCGGCCGATTGCTAATTGGCTGGGGCTCGAAAATAAAGCCAGCGCCACCCGGGCACGATAGAGACTCACCCCGGGATCAGAAATCCCTCCTTACATGGACAGCTCCAACAGCCCAGAGACGAAAATCGATATCTCCCGTGTCGGGCTCGATGCTTCCTAGAGAGACAAACGGAAAGTTTTAAGTCATCCCTACTATTTCAAGACATGAATTGGTTTTCACCTACGAGGGACACGATATAACTGTTTTTTGTTGTTTCTTTAACTGGATGCCTTAAGGTAAAACAGAGGCGACGCATTTGAACAACTTCAATGTCAATAAAAGTCCCCAGGCGCGTATGAATCGTCCCCTTAGGTATCCTTAATGACCCCAACAATTTTGAAGAATAGAGTAAAGTCGTACCCGGATAGGTCAAAAGCTCTGAAGATTTGACGTGATCAAGCATGCCTACTAACGTAAGTTGTTGCCCGCCACTTAAATGTAGGTTCACTCAGGCTACCACGCGGGGCCGTCTCTGAGCGCTTTATGTGTCGTGCATACCAATCTACAAACCTCATATATATAAACCATGTTTGTTCGTGTGGATATATGTCTCGAGGCAGCTGTTATCGTTGCCCATACGAAGCCATCCCCCCGACATCACTATGTTTTTGCCTTGCCTTGCCTTGCCCTCCCTTGCCTTGCCTTGCCTTCCCTTGCCTTGCCTTGCCTTGCCTTGCCTTGCCTTGCCTTGCCTCGCTTTGCCTTGCTTTGCCTTGCCTTGTTGTCGCTGGTTGCCCCCGTCGCGCTTGTTTGTATTGTCGTTGTTCGATCTCGAATAGTCAAGGCAAAGCATACAGACACACTTTCATATTTACGTCGATATAAACATCCATATATAACGCATCGTTGCTTATTGTCGTATAGCTTGCTCTGAGCCCCCCCGCTTCCATCCCCCTTTCCCGCTTCCACGCACTCCACGCGCGCAAACCAAACATGCGAAAACAGAAGTTTTAACTACAAGGACACCCTGCGCTTTTCCAACTCCAAGGATGTGCTTCTCGAGTTGTGTCGCGTGACGGAAGGAGCCGTGAACGAGATCCACACCGGCCTCTCCATAAAACCCGGAACCTTCCCCTTCCCCGTCTACGACTACATCGCGATCACCGGTATGCCATCGGTGTGTCTGGACGTCGGTGACGGGAACGGCATCCAGCCGATCTGTTTCGACTTTGTCATCAGCGAGACGCTCGAAGCCTCGACGAGGGCGCCTTTCGTCCTCAAGTCCACGAGCTGGACGGGGTACTACAACGGATTCGTCGAGTCGTGCCCGGGCCTTGAGCCTCTTGACTGCTCTGATGGTGCAGATTAGTTGACACCAGTAACAACGTAAATAACAAGAACAACGTGAACGAGAGGGAGGAACACTTTTCGAACCCTTGGCTGGATTGTGATGGGGCACGTTAACGTTTTACGAGTTTGTGTTAATTATCAAGAGCACCACAAGCTAACAACATACATATATGTACCAGGTGTTGTAGGAAGGGGCGGTCGTCTGGTGTGTGTGCTTGGTGGCTGGCGAGCCCTGACACTCGTTCAAGAGGGGAGGGCGTGACACGGCCCTGTTCTTGTTGATGTATGTACTGCCAGAGGAAGAGAGGGGGATACACACAGAGGCAAATGCTCATCCCCGTCAACCCGGGTTTTACCTGCTGGCTACACATCGGATGATAACAGCTTCGTAGAGAGTAGTGGATGGTTTGCCGTATTTGATTTTTTAATGCACTTGTTACAATTAAGAAACCTTCGAAAATTATTCAATGATGGACAAATAATAGTTTCAACAATTCAAAATTTTATTTCACGTGTTTCCTCCGATAGTGCTATACGTAACCACCGCGGATTGCCTGCGCGTAAAGAATTATCATATTTGACCAACTGGTGGCGATGATGTGGGCTTGGATACAACTATGGGTGGTACCGACAATGCTATGTATCCCATGCTCTTTGCCATAGATGCATGAAGTCCTGTAGCCATACATAGTAAACACCGTGCTCTAAAAGGAAAATATCGCTAACAATGCATTCGGCATGTACTATCTATCAGAGTCTTGGGGAAGACTGGAAATTCCCAGAGAGAATACTGATGAGCAAGGCCAACATTTATATGATGCGCTCGGGAGGGTGGGGATAGACCCGAACAAAAGCCACAGTTTTATTCCTACTGAGTAGGAGACATAGTAGTAAATGTTTGATGTTCGTCTTATGGTTGGGTGCTCAGGGTACCAAGGTCCTGGTGTGCCATGTCAGCGGAGGCCGACCACGCGTACTGTAACCCGACGCCAGAATCAACGCAGCTATTAGACGAAGATACATAAACGAAGTTCACGTAAAGGTGGTACAGCGTTGCGAAAAACCCGTACCGATCCCCCCGGACGCCAAAGAAATTCAGATCGTATGCAGGAGGAGAGAAAATCAGAGCATGTATCACGACCAAGGACGTACGTAGACGACTACCTGCTAATCAGGGTACAACACTCGGACGAAAGCACGAGAACCGTCTTCGCATCGACGTCCGTTGTCTCGGATCACGCGCAGTGTTTGATTCGGAGGTGGGGGGAGGAACTTCCTTGCCGGTTCCCAAGAAAGAACGCAGACTGGGTCGCCACGAGCGACGCGTTAACAAAATCGATCACATCATCACGTTCGAGATGTCCGACCTCGCCATGGTCGACAGCCATATCGAGGTGCTCACGGCCAGTCTCCCCTAGGCTCGCCTCCTCTCTTGAGCCCAGTTCCACAGCTGGGATCGTGGCGTGTCAGATGATGAGTTCGCTTCCAAACGATTCGACGTGCATAAACCTCCTTCTGCGTAATCTCCAATGTCTCTAAAGCCACGGTCGCACTTGAACGCACAGCCAGTGTACCAAGCGAATCCTCCGAGTTTATTCGTTAGGTATTTGGTAGTTAACGCGGCACGCAGATATCTGCATGCCTAGTCCGATCCTGCCATCACCAGGTCGTCTTCATGAACGGTCATGGTCAGTTCTGCCTTGCCGTCCACAAACATGCAAAGTACAAACGGATCAGTCCTAGACTGTTCCTAACCGTACTCTACCACGGTCTCTACACCATAATCCGGCCCACTACCGTCCGCTCAGCTCAGACCGTACAGTGACCGGTCAAGGCGAACGATTTTTCCTAACATGTCACCACATGCGGTATTTTTATGTATATGTCGGCGTCGAGTTTGGCGCGAACAGAATCTTCAGCGACGTCTAGATGGAAGCTCTTTAAGCCGCGTTCATTGGCAACAGCCGTCAGAGTTTTAGCTGACACCGACGAGGGAGTTGATTCAAACGTTTGAACGTTTTTATCCTAACCCTGCACCCGGCGAAAGCCATTAGCCCCAACTCTAGCATTTGCCTGTACTATCAAGCCATCCTTGTCCGCCTTGCAGATAAATACCCACTTCGCGTCCGTAGGTTTTCGCCCTTGTGACAGTGTCGCGGCTTCGGATGTACCGGTCGTTTATTGACCGTCCAACTCCACCTTCACGGTCTCATGACACGCCACTTTGTACTGAAAACGCTCTGAATGTGCTACGGACTGTGGGGGCTGTTCTACGTCTTCCGGGAAACCCCTAGTCATGCGCACGCTCAACTCCTTTTGTCATTCACAACAACCCTTCTTGCCATCGAGGCCATTGCGTCCTCCGTCGTGAAGGATGAACTCTTCGAGGTAGTCCTACACTTTTCCCACTCGTATTACTGCAGGCAACGCGTCCGCTACCTCAAACTCCATCCATAGCTCGCGCCCGGCAGGTTCTCCTTCCAGGCGTTGGCTCTGATCCCGGATCCGCCCCCGTACTGTCGCAGGGAGATGCCCCCAGCTGCTGATCTTGGGTGCTGTCCTCACGATCAGGACCGCGAGGGATTCCTCGCCAATCAATTGATCGGTGTCGGAAACTGATGCTTCGCTCGGGTCGCTTCCAGCCCTCCATACCGGGGCCGAGGAGGCGTCTACCGCGCCCCCTCGAGACGAAGCCATCTTCTCCGTTCTTTCAGCTCTCCATATCGAGCCCGAGGAGGCGTCTACCACGCCCCCTTGAAACGAACCGGTGGTCGCGGCTGTCCTGTCGCCGGCGTCCCCGAAAGACTGGTGCCTGCTGTGCGTGCTCCTACTAAACCGCGTTCAGATCAAACCCACACGTCAAGGCGAGGTCGTTCAGGTGAGTCAGGCCGTCGTCCAGCTCATCTATCACCCCCCTACCATCTCGATCCGACGTGCTCTCGTCGTCTGCCGCGGCCCCTCCCCTCTTCCGTGACAGTATATCATTGTTCTGGCCAGGTACATATGGTGCAGGCGACACGCGTTGCCAGGTGACATTGCGCGTGACCAGGATGGTACGGAGTCTAGTCAGCACTCGTACAGAGTCTCGAGGGTGGTTGGGTGCAGGGCCACGGAAACAACTCTCCTGCGCTTTCGCCTGTGGCTTGTTTGCCTCCTTTACCTTGCAGTAGGGACGCTTGCTACGATAAGGTTAGCACGTTTTTTCCTTGCGAGGCAATTTTGTGTGACTGATGGGGCTTCTGAATCGAGGAACTACCTGCCAGTAAGGCATGCCTTTTACAATAATCTGTGTTACAGACCGAGGCTGTGGAATCGCACATTGGGTGAATTGTGCTCTTTGTCTTAACACCAGCCTTTGGGTGAGACATAGAGCTCGCATACAGAAATCAGTTGAAGCTCATCAGACAAATGAAGGTGCACCACTACCGTAGTCTAGCCAGGCTTGAGGAAGGGTAGAGGTACTACCGGGGGGAGGGCTACCATGCCACAAGTCATGCGGGTTCTTGCTCTCTGGGATAGCGGTCGTTGTTATGCGGTGGCTTGCTCTCTGAGTTCCATGTCGTTTTCATGAGGTTTACTGCGTCGTACGCCCAGTAATATGCTTCCGCTCACAACGAGGCAGTGGCTGGTAATTGCGAGCCGGTAAAAAACATGAAATCCCGAATTTGGTCCGCCATTGTGGCTGTCTCGATCATGCCTAGCGCGCGCTCTGCTTCCCCATTGACTCGGGCACTGTCGGCCGTCGCGCCTTCCCGCTTGAAACCTCGTGATCTTCACAAGTCTCGAAACCCCCCCCCGCGGAATTCACCACTCCGATTTGATCGAACGATTACCACCTTGGAAACGACACCGTCTGCACGAGTATCCGCGAGGAATTGCTCGAACGATTCTTCGGCATCTGACTTGTGGCGCCTACAATACACCCACGTATACCTTGAAAAGTCGTCAGGAACGATGAGAAGGTACCGCTTCCTCCCGAGAGACTCTACCACCTTAGTTCGACTAAAATCTACAAACCACTCTCGAGTTCCTATTCTGCTCGCGTTTGCGTAGACTGTTTGATGCTCTTGCGAAGAACCTTCGCCATCGAGAACCCCTTGCACTCTATCAGTTCTCCCTCGAAGACGATCCCTTGCTGTCCCGCAGTCTTGCGGAGCAGAACCTCGTGAGAGTGTCCAGCAGCGAAATGGATTTCGTTAATGTTAATCGAAGACTTGTTCGGTGGTTGCCCCTGAGTGAGTGCAGCACAGGCATTTCCCCTACTACTGATATCGACCCTGTAGCCGTAGAAGCTGAACAGGGCCCCATTCAATGGAAACACGGCCGAACGCTCTGGAGTCTAACTACAAATCCCGTGAAGCGTCCCTCGAAGTTGGTGACCGTTCTTGGTGAGAGTGGGAAAATAAAATAAGTAATAGCGCAGATCCGGCACGTACGCAACACTACTTCCCACCACGTACACAAGACCGTTTCCGGACCTAAAGACAAAGTTGATGTAACCGTATCCTTCGATCGAGCGAATTTAGCCGCCGGCGACGCGCAGTTTAGGTTACATTATCTGTAACTGGGCATGTTGTATATTGAGAGCGTCATGTGAATAGACGCTCCGCTATCGTAAGACCAAGCCTCGTCTCCTACCTACCAAGCCGACTCCACATGCCCCATTGTGCTCAAAACACCACCGTACCCGCCTGTCGCTTCCGCCTTGAAAGCTGAATCCTGGACCGTACGATCAATACCATGACCATCCCTCGCTCCAACCTCGCCCGCCACCGATAGCACAATGTCTTCCTTCGACGTGGGGCAGACATCAGAAAGTATGCCCCCGTGCATCCGCTGCACAGCTTCTCCGAGCAGTTTGCGGTCCCATGGCCCTTCTTGGCACACTTGAAGCACCTCCCCACGGAGGTACTACAGAACCTTCGGTGGCATTGGCGATGCTGCCATCGCCAACAGTAGTCGCGGGTGAGTACAGCAGTGGTTCCTGCCTCTGGTGGGTTCCCCCCTACAGCAGGGCTGCCCCCAGCGCCGCCGGACCCCGACCGGCCGCTATCCCTCGTGAACTCGGAGATTGCTAGACCGAGATATAGAAGAAACGAGCTATCCAAGCTCGCGACGACAAAAAAAGACGCCGACATCGTAAATAGCTGTCTCCAACAAACAGCCACGAAAACAGTTTGCTGCCTCGAAGAAAAACCTCGATGTCCCTCAAAGAACATTGCTGCCTCGAAAACCCTATCTCGATGTCCCGCCGTCTAGCGAGAGCCTGCGGGTTGAAGGTCACCGCGCTCGGCGGCGACGCGTGACCTCGAGAGTCGCGAGCGGGAATGCGCCCATTGGAGGCCGGGGAAGGCGACCCGCGAGATAATGGACGAGAAAGCGCGGGCGAGGCGCCGAGAGCTGACGCGAACCAATTTCGGTCTGAACTCCAGACGATCGGGTAAAGGGTGGTAGTGCGTATTCAACTGAGTAGACGCAGGGGAGGAGAATTGGTTGGATGGGATTGGTGGTATTCGACGAATTGTGTCAACGTTTTCATTCTGAATGAATAATGCCCTGCACATTGTCGAAAGGCAAATAATATAATAAAATAATAATAGAAGGTATCTTAGACATCGCCCAAGCGACGATAGAGCTCAGAAACGGTTGTACATTCATTTATATCGCATCGAACGCGTTTTGCCCTCCATTCCCTGGCATCCCCGTGCTTTGTTTTGCAAATATCATATACTTCGAAGTACTGAAGTATATATTTAACGATAGCTTCGATGTATCAAATATCAAGATCGTATCCAGTAGTGTTTTGTGTTTGTCGGTGTCTTATCCAATTCGATTCCGATATCGATATCCAACACAAACGGTGAATCAGTGTAAACGTGGAAACTCCCTTCCACATCTCAGAGAAAAACAACAACAACGAGGGTGGTCGAAAAATATTTTTTCGACACCTCACGTCGAATTGTTCAACTTTGACCCTCCCGGCAGGGGGGGGGGGTACCTAAGACAGCCCCCTCCCTCTACGCGTGAACAATAGCCATATAAAACTGAACACAGCGGACGGTAGAGCCCCCATGCTTGATACAAGGCCTTCCATAGTACTACAATACTGCTGGGCTGCCGCAGGCCTATGAGCTCCAGCTGCGTAGTGACAGCGAGTGCAGCAGGAGAGTAGTGAGTTCGATCGAAGGTGGACCAGAAGGCCCCGAAGAGCCGTGGGATCGACAGGCTTTTGGATAGAAAAGCACTGCCTGAAGAAGGTCGCGACGGACGGAGACATCACGTGAAATTACTTTGGCAACGGCATGCTCGCGTGGAATGATGTACAACCTGGTGGCAGCAAAGAAGCTCAATGAGAAGCCGCATGGAAAGTCGAGTTCTTTTTTTCTTGCTTCGGCATTTTATTTTCGGTCGACAAGCTTGGTTGGATAGACACTTTAGGTTTCTTCCTTAGCAGATAGATCGGTAGACCCCAGGTATCTTCCACATCTGTGTATACCCTTGCAACGAGAACCCATTAGGGAAACCAACCGCTGACCGCGCCTGGTGCCATTGACACCTTGTCTTCCCACCTGTGCTTATGTACAAGTCCTGTGCGTATCTGTCGGAGATGTGATGTTACGCTATTTGACTCGATGCAAGGGGTTTCATATCTCCGGTACTGTTACACAAATCACATACACCGATACACCCTGCCGAATACACCAGGTACACCAGGATACACGGGGGGTAAAAATATATATAATAAAAAAGTGGTAAAAAAGTTTTCGACCCCTCCGCGGGGGGGTTAGGTGTATGATTTCCAAATCGCCGGCCGCCCTGTGTATACTGCTGCTTGCTGACGACACGGTACGGATAGCGAGCAGTTCAATCTCAAATGAAATCGATGTTTTGTTCGTATGCTATCTATGTGGCTACTATATACATACCTGGTACAACAATAATACAGAAGTGCTCGTCGTAAGAGTGAGTTCGATCACGAAAGCAATGAGAGCATCCACGAATGAATGAATACATGATGAAGGGCCGTACAAAAACTACCAATGGTAAGGTTTTGGAGGCCGCACATTTACTCCTGATATTCAGGCTCGAAAACAAAACTATATCCCGCTTTTTTTCGTGGACAAAACACCGCTCGTGGCGCGCGTTTTTTACCTCGTTTGAGTATGTACCTGATTTTGGCTCAAATGGATCAGGTATACCTGGTTTTGGCATTTGCCCTATATAGTAAAACCAAAAAATAAAAACAAATGTGCGCAGAGCATGGTTATGAAAAATCGTCCTGTTGACCTTGTGTTGACTGCTGACCCTCGGGCAGCATCCAGGGGAGTCACTGGCCTAGGCCCTAGCCTTTCAGGCACGCCTCAGGTGCTTTCAGGCATGCGGAGATAGGCACGCCGCAGGCGAAAAAAATTGAGATAGGCAAAAAGATAGGCATATGCCTGACGTGCCTGAACGTGCCTGAAACGTGCCTATCTATTTCAGGCATTTGCCTGAAACAATGCCTGAGACGTGCCTGAAACCTTTTCGGCGCCCCAAGACAAACCCTATACTAATTTCAAGTATTTTTGTGTAAATGGGCAAATTGCCTGAAAGAATGCCTGAAACTTGTTCAGCGCCCCAACGCAAATCCTGCACTAATTTCAAGTAGTTTTGGTTTCAAGAGGTAAAATGCCGAAACGAAAATGCCGGCCATGCCCCACCGCACCCCGCACTGTCCAACGCGCTGAATGCCCGCTGCCTGCAGTACAGGACCCCTAATAAGAAACAGGCTGATAAGAAATCCAGTCTGAGATTTAGAGGGAAATAAGAAACTCGAGAGTCGTTAACTTGAAATTAGTGTAGAAATCACCCTCTCTCAAATAAGAAATCCAGCCTGGACCATATTTCCTGTTTCTTATCAGGTGTCCTGTACTGTACTACTATATTACAGTACAGGACACCTGATAAGAAACAGATTAATAAGAAATCCAGCCTGAGATTCAAAGGAAAATAAGAAATTCGGGAGTCTTTATATTGAAATTAGTGTAGAAAGCACTTTCGCTAAAATAAGAAATCCAACCTGGGCCAGATTCCCTGTTTCTTATTAGGTGTCCTGTACTATACGAGTATAATACGTTCGATGTGCCTGCAAAGTGGCGCTGCCAGAGCGATTCAGTCTATATAATATGCAGGAACTCTTTGTTGCATGTGGAACCCTTTGCTGCTGCTGCTGCTGCTACGGGCAAGCTGCTCGGACAGCGACTCAAGTCTATCGCTGCCGAGCCTTGTGTGGGATCACCAGGTGCTGGTCGGTTAGGGTTTGCTTGTTGCATTCATTGGTACCGTAATGTCCCCTTTATCAGAGCTAATGGGCTGGGCGCTGCAGGCTGTGGGTGTGGGCTACGCCCTAAAACAATATCCCCTTTCCCCTGATTTTGGGAGTTCCAGACTAACGGCGTTATTTTGTTGTGCCTTAAATGCAAGGCTTATCACGGTATTTTGGCGGGACGGTAACGACGGTAACGGCGGGACGGGACGGTTAAACCGTCGTTAAACTGTTCCCGTCGTCCCGTCAAATCCCGTCCCGTCCCGTCCCGCCGACAAATATCCAACCGTTGAACTTTACCGTCCCGTCCCGTCATCGAAATCTGCCCCGTTGAACTTTACCGTCCCGTCCCGCCAAGAAAATCGCTCCCGTTGAAAATTACCGTCCCGTCCCGTCGAGATAATGTAATTTACCGTCCCGTCCCGTCATGCGCCGTTGTCTTTACCGTCCCGTCCCGCCGACAAAACTTGTCTCTCCCGCCAAGATTCACACCTGCCCGTTGTCTCTTCCCGTCATTCCCACCAAGAATCTACGAATTTGCAAAATTTGTTTTTTCACACTGGTAGTACATTAAAATTAAATCAAAGTGATAAGAATTTACGAATTTACGGAATTACGAAATACGAAAATTCCGAAATATGAAACATCAAAATATCAAAATATGAAATAATGAAATAACAAAAATTTGAATTTACGATTTTACGATGGATGTAGTAGACGCCAAGACGGGGGGGTGGTTCGTAGTGTCGGCTCGCTGGCCAGATGTCGGACTGTTGGCTCGACTTTACCTGGGGATCGACACCACCAGTTGTCAAGCAGAAAGGAACAACTTCTCTGCTCTTTCGGCAGTCGTTAGCCAACTGCGCACCTCCCTTGGGACTGACAAAATCGAAACGATGATACTGCTCAAGCTCAACTCGCACTTGATCCCCGGGCTAGCGAAGGTTCTCCAGGATGTAGCGGCGTTAAAGGCTAACTGCGACGTGGAGGCTGCCGCATCAGTCGCTGCTCAAAACGCTGCGGCTGGCAAGGTTGTTTCTGTGGACGAAGCATGATGAGGATTGCTCTGTACTATTATGTAAATATATACGAGTTCGTGGCGTAATTTGTAAATTGCAAGGTAATTCGGTGCGATTTCGCCGTGCCGGTATATAATTTATTATGGGAATACGCATTTCAAGATGGCTTTCTGTTTACGTACGATTCGTACGAGTGTTTATTTTCGTGTGTTCCTCTGGAGCAACAACTGTTTTGATCCAATGATCCAGTGCCGTCTCTTCCCGCCGTGAAGAAAAATATTTACCGTCCCGTCCCGTCGTGAAAAATTATTTTTACCGTCCCGTCCCGTCGTGAAAAATTATATTTACCGTCCCGTCCCGTCGTGAAAAATAATATTTACCGTCCCGTCCCGTCGTGAAAATCTACCCCGTTGAAATTACCGTCCCGTCCCGTTGAGAAATTGTACACCAACCGTCCCGTCCCGTCCCGTCTGGAAAACCTGTTTGGTCGTCATTTTACCGTCCCGTCCCGTCCCGTCTTCATTTTTTTTTCCGCCAAACAAGTAAAAACAGTACCGTCCCGTCCCGTCTCGATTATCGAGTACCGTGATAAGCCTTGCTTAAATGCCTGTAAGCGTGCCTGACGCGTGCCTGGCAAAAGATAGGCAAGATAGGCACGAAAACAGTAGTTCAGTTCAGGCACGCCTGTTTCAGAAACAGTAGTTCAGGCATTTTTTCAGGCATGCCTGAAAGGCTAGGGCCTACACTGGCCAGTATCCTCCGACAATACGACGTATAGAAATTAAAACCCTACCGATTGAACTATTGTCCTACCAGTATATGACGTAGTACGCAGCTTTCAAAGTTGAGTTTTCAACCATTTCAACCAATTCATCAATGTTCAGCAGGAACTCGGAACGGCCACTGTATAGAACGAGAGTTTACGCAGTTGATTGGTGTTTGGACGCCTGTTGCGGACTGGTTACGACCAAATATATGCTCAGAGAGCGTGTCAAGGGAAAAACGGGCATCGGTCAAGGGTGTGATCCGAGTGTTCCAGGTTCTGAAAACCTAGTAGTTTGGCGTCATCCAAGGATAAAAAATGCAAATTGCCGTCAGTCAGGGGTGAAAGTGCCGTCTCCTGACATCTTTGGTTGCGACATTTGCTGGGAGGCCCACGAGGGTATGGGGCAAAATGAGATGACATGGCAGCACGCGATGGAGCACGTGCAGACGCCACAGGTTTCGCCTGCAGTACGAAGAGCCACGCGATACGGCCATGGCCTGTACAAGAGGCTCACGAGGGGAAAATTCGGGTGGCGAACGAGGCTGTGGCGATAGAGATATCTAGCAAAAATGCTGGACCGATTCAAGGGCGCACAAAAAAACGTTCCCGAGACTCACACTCCAACTTTTGTATTTCGGTCCTGCTGAGGGGGGGGGGGGTTGGTGGCGTTTCTCACCTTCCCTAAATCCTATATAAACCACGACTCAACACTATTTACTATACACAACAAGTGGCTTGATCTTAGAATGGGGACTGGGGACAAAACTATTATACTTGACTTGACTGGGCATAGAGTCACTCCATCATTCAGAGCGGGAAGTCTTCTTGGTCTGTTTTTGAGTTTTGAGTACTCTGGTTTTAGTGTCGACATATTCGTATGGGTTCTAGTATGGCGATACTGAAATTCCGTATAATTATATATATGTACGTTTTAGTATAAACACAATAAACGCCATACAAACGAAATAAGCAACTAAAAGTTGCTTAATCAAGCAACTTTTTTTACCACTTAAGCAATAATCAAAGCAACCCCTGTATTTAGTTGCTTACCAACACTACTCCCACCTTTCGAACAACCGGGCGCACACACGCACACAGACACCTCCGTCTCGGTTGTGCCCGCCCCTGAAACATCCCCATTCAAGAGGGGGGGATCCCGACGCAAGAGAGTTGTTGGCGGCATAGTGAAATGTGGTACATATTCAGGCTGCAACGGCATATAGATGACCCAACGATTTATCCATGAAACACACACAAACAACACGCGTACGGCACGGCCCAGGCGTATCGTTTCGAGAACGCGTCTTGTTAATCAACTGATCTCAATACGGCTTCGAAATGAGTGTTTAGTACCCATTTCGACGTCAATATGGCTTCGAAACGAGTGTTTAATTTAAGCAAAAAAATAATGCATTTAGGGCCGGCTGAGGGGGAGGGGGGGGGGTAGTGTGGGTCTCGGGATTTTTTTTTTGTGCGCCCTTGGACCGATGTTCACTGAAGCACCAGGAAACCTCGTCGAGCAGCGACGGCGATATCATAACTTCTACAGATTTATCTCGAAGTATGCTCTCTGTCCGTGTGAGAGGCTAGAAAGTCGGGGCCTGCGCAGCCTGCTGTCCGTCTACGTACTACGTACCCTCATCCGCCCAGAGGCCAGAGGCACAAGTTTTGAGTGCGTGCGCGCAGCCTGGCGCTTTTGCCTGCAACAGCGAACAAACCCTGTGCTTGCAGGGGCAGGATGCGTTTCCGTTTAAAATTTCAAAATTTCCAAACAGCGGCATTTTAGTGCAGAAGACATAGTACCACCTTGTCCGGAAATTTAAGACAGTGTTGGTACTCATATTGATGAACGAACGGTGCTTAATTTCTCAGACAAAGTGGTATCGCTACACGAAGAACTCAAAACAAACTCTAAAACCAAGTAAAGCGAACTTTCCCTTGGAAAACATCCCTATCGTACCTATACAAAATTCCCCACGTATATACGTATAGGATCGGAGCCCAAAACCACAAGCGCGAGCGACTCTGCGTTTCCGCTTCAGCTCGGAAGGAAGGTATAGCCAGGTGAGGAAAACCGCACGCCCGTCCAGGGTACTAATTAATGCTGCAGCTTTGCACGCCACACAGAAGCATGATGCGCTCTAGGCAGCCGGCGGGCACAGCAACAGCGCCTACATCGTAGCCTACGCACGTTCCTAAAAAATGGGTTCGAGCCACGGACCGCGTACGTCGGTTTTACAGCAGCAGCCTATGACTATAGTAGTCATAGCCCATAGGCAGCGGCAACATACACATAATACGAAACAGGTTAATAAGAAAGCCAGGCTGTGAGATTTAGAGGAAAATATGAAATTCGAGAGTCGTTATCTTGAAATTAGTGTAGAAAGCACCCTCTCTCAAATGAGAAACCCAGCCTGAACCAGAGTTCCTGTTTCTTATTAGGTATCCTGTAGTACCAGGTACTACGTATCTACGTATACATACATGTGTTTAGGAAGGCATGCAGCTGCAGCTGGTAATAATAGCGTGGTGTTTCGCACGTAGAAGAGTGGGCGTATGAGTTACGGACGCATGTGGTATTATTCTTGTGAACGAACCCAGGGGTGTCGGTCTACAATGTACAACGTGAATACGCACGCACGTACGTGGTCGTACTGCTGTCTTCACATTAAACCCGTTCTTTCTACTCAACCACATCAGTACACCGAGTGCCTGTCCTAATTCCCAGTCCTAGAGAGATACAAATTCTGTGGTCACAGACTGTGAAACAGAGAAAAACCAAAACAAAATGAACGCAAATTAATGGGTAGAGCAAGTGAGATGCGTAACGTACCGGGTACGAGAACACANCAAATATATTACGATTTGTTGGTGTTTTTACGTGTTTTTGGGTGTTTTTTTTTAATCAAATCACGAGAACCCGTCGACCCAACCCAGCCCTAATCCTAACCCTAACCCTAACCCTAACCCCAACCCTAGTCCAGGCTAAGGCTCGACCCGTGCGCGGCTTCGCCGCGCGTTTTGGACAATTTGAAAAAACAACGCGCGGACCACTACCAAAACCGTAATATATTTGGTACTTTATCTGGTACGATTTGTGGGTCAAGAGCTCTGGTAAAGGCTACTGTATTTTTTGGTTCGGCTCGTGTGGCCAGACAGACAAACCTCAATATTAAGGATTCTTTAAATAAAGCCACGCTGCGGCAGCTTTCAGAACTGTTTTTTGTCCGTTTGTGTCCGTTCGCGACCAGGGGGGTACACCCCCACGGGCACATACCCAACCATTATGAAGAGCATCTATTGATGCTTCGAAGGGCTGCGCCCTTCTCAGCATCAAATATCTCCTCATTATAATAATTTTATTTAATACTCGTATATACTAGGTACGAGAAGATATATTGGCAGCAAAAAGCAGTATACGGAGGCCACAAGAAGAGGAGAACAGAACATCATTCCACAAGAATGAGCACAGAACGTAACAAAAAACAGTAAGCGAAGTCCGGGTCCCCAATAACGTAAAGGGTCCCCTAACTCTGTGATCCCCCAACTCGCAACACGGCCGACGTATTGCGGTACTGGACATACGGCATATGGGCTCGATAAAAACATGACAAAACGTCGCTCCACGTGTCACTACGTACGGCGAAAAAAAATCGGAGACTTTGTTGTGCGCCAAAAAGTAAAATATCAATATCAATCTCATCGGAAAGGCAATCCTCAATTAGGAAAATCGGGTGTTAAACTTATTGTTGGTTACTCAGAACCTGCTGTACACAATTCCACTGCTGGTGTTCACAGTAGTACTGTTTGCAATAGACTACGTAGCCCACCACCTCACTACGCGTACTACGTACGAGTACAGAGTACGCGACGTGTGTTAAGAATTTTGTAGTTGATTATTTCAGGCTGAGTTTTGTTTTTTAATTCAAGAATCTACAATGTTTGTGCTCAAGGAGGGATGTTACTCTACCAGGGCATTAGTTAGGTCTTGCGCTGTTGCGCTGACGCAACATTGTTTGGTCAAAATAACCGTTTTGCGCAACAGTCGCCGCGAGGCTGGTTGCGCACAGCGCAACACGCGTTTTTGGGCGCGCAACATTTTTCGCCACAGGCTTAAATGTTTACTGCGCGTTTATTTCTCGCCGGAGGCGAGTAAAAAAAATGGGGTTCTTTTTTTCTTATTAATTAGCCGTAATGTAACACCTTTCAGGCCCCTTGTCCTATTCGCCATAGTCGAAAACAAAAATTAGGCACCTTTTGCTATTCGCCGTAGGCTCTTATTCTTCTTGATTGAGGCACTTACTTGTTTCTATTTGCCGTAGCCAAAAATAAATTAAAACGTTTTTTACTGTAGTTTTGAGGCATATATTCGCGCATAGATCGTATTTTTTTTCGCCTCCGGGGGCCCTCCGGGGGCTTGCGCACGGGGCTTGCGCACCTGCGGCGCTGCGGCGCGCAACAGACGCCGAACCACTAATTAATGCCCTACTCTCTAAAGCCTATTAATAAATAGCAGCCTTTGCTTTTTGAGTCTATGCCGACCGTTGACGTCACAATATGCCGCGAGCCTTACGTAGCCAAAATAGGAGATCATTAACTATTCGTCGTGTACTGCTACTGTTGTGTGCCCTGTCGGCTTTTTTTGTACACGCCTCGCCAACCATGTCCTCTTATTACACCGCGTTTCTCGTTTCTACTCGCCTACTATCAACAGAGAAGGGCTACGTAAAGAAGAGAGTCTAAGCTCGTCCATCGGCAACCTATTATATACTACGCGGCCACCATGTTGGGCGGCCTCTCCCTCGCCGTCTTGTTGTCCGGCTCCATTCTTCTCGCTACTTCGTCCGGTGAGTGGAAGCTTATCCTGCTGCGCACATATATTATGATACTCCCCTTTCTTTGCAAAATTAATTAGTTTGGAATCCCTCCCGAGTTTGTTTTCCCTTAATTTTATCGTTCTCCGTTTCTCTTGTTTCTGTGTGTGTGTTCTTCACATTAAACCTTCCTTTCTACCCGTCGACATCCAGCACACCCGATTCTTCATCCTAAAAAGGTACCAATTATGTGGTCACAAAACTACGACACAGAGATACTACGCTCAGTGCAGTAAGCAGAGCAGACAATGCAATGCCATATACGACAGGCAAGACCTACCCTGCTAGCAATCCAATTGCATGCAAGAGAAAAAATGAGAAAAAGGAAAAAAGCGAAAAGAAAAAATATTAAAAAGTACGAAAAAATTGTTTTTCGACACGCTCCACTCGATTCCAGAATTTCAACTTTTCACCGTTTTGACAGGGGAGGAGCGGCTGCCAGGGGGTACCTGAGACCATCCCCTCCCTCTATGCCTACACAAAACCTATATAAAATTGAACACAGGGGACGGTAGAGGGCCGTCCCCCCCCCCTGCTTGATACAAGGCCTTTCATACTACTACAATACCAGGGGCGGCCGCAGGCCTATGAGCTGCAGCTGCGTAGAGAGGCAGCGACTGCAGCAGGAGAGTCGAGGGAGAGTAGTGAGCGGTACAAAGGAGCTATGAGCTCGATCGAAGGTGGACCAGAAGGTCCCGAAGAGCCGTGGGATCCACAGGCTTGGATGGATAAGCACTACTGCCTGAAGAAGGTCGCGACGGACGGGGCCTCTGTATCAGTCCAGTCAAATCTAGGAAGTGGTCGACGCCTTGATGCCCTATACTCGCCCTGCCCTATATCGTATACTTCGAGTATACGAGTACCTGGTATCTGGTATCATAATACTCGTATATACCGGTACGTACCTGTGGTACCTCATATAACCATGTTGCCTTGCCTTACCACCGAGCTGCAGCAGCATGCTTGCTCGCACAGGTGAATCTTGGTAATACAGCAGCAAGCAGTACTCGTAGCGCTTCCCGCAGCTACAGCAGTCGAACATTGCAAGCCGTTGCTTCGTGTGTTTCTGGGTGGGGACTTGGATGCCGTATTTAGACGAGCCACGGATGTATTCATACTGGTGTGGGTAGACCCTTTTACTCACAATCTCGTGCTACTATATCTCGGTAGCACTACTTGTACGAGTAATTGCCCCGGTCTGCCCTACGTAGCGGTACTACAGTAGTATTAATAGTACCTCCTTAATACTGCACTGCTGCTGTACGTGCGGAGAATATTTATTTTTGACCGGCGCTACAGCAGTATAACCTGGTAGAACACTGCGAATCGTTGCTCGGGTTGTTTCATGTTGGTTCTGTGTGGGGACGTGAGCGCCGTGTTGCACGAACCACCTGGTACGAGTAGACAATCTTACTGCTTCTGTAAATATCCTGTACCTATCTGTCGGAGATGTGATGTTACTCGTACGTTATTTGACTTGTTGCGAGGGTTTGCATATGCCCGGTACTAGCTGTTACACAAAAACATACACCGACACTGACCGACACACCCTGCTGGATACACCGGATACACCACCAGTATGCACAAGGTATATTCGTACACGAAAAAAAAAAAAAAAAAGTGGTAATTTTTTTTTTTTTTCGGCCTCTGGGGGGGGGGGGGGTTAGGTGTATGATATCCAAATCCTCGGCCGCCCTTGTGTCGCTTGCTACATAATAACAAGTTTGGGCTGGTTTGGGGCACCAAAGTGACGCATGCTACGATAAAGATGCACCATCGTTTTTTGCTGAGGTTCCCACTTGAGGAACTCCATACTGACAGTAAGGCAAACAATGATTTTGGAGAAAACTAAAATTGCTACCCGATTTAGAAAATCCCGCAAGCTACAGTACCGGCCCGCTCATAAGGAAGGAACTCACAAGAACGTCAGCCTGAACAATTGAAAAAACTAAGAAAGCTATCAGCCTAGTGAGCGCATAAGCTTTAGGAAAGTGACCCCTTCCTGTTGCTGGTCTGGGCCCAAGGCACCATTCATTGTGCAGCACCAGGGAAAACGTCTTCTCGGGGACCAAAATAAGAAAGCGCAGGATAAGATCGTGTGCTTTCGCGCGCGCCCAGAATAAGAACGTCGGCCTGAGCCCGATTGCAGGTTTCTCGTGAGAGGGCCGGTACTGTATTCGCATATAAACATATATAAAATAGTGTTGGGAAGCTCCTACGGCATGCATTAAAAAGTAAAAAGTATTTTTTTTTTCCGGGTCGACCTCAGTATCGGAATCTCGGCACTTAAATATCTCGAGGGTTTTTTTTTGTTTCTTCGAGCGCTCTCTTCGAGGATCGGCTTCGACGCCCCTCGCCCGTCGTCCCCCCTGCTTACCTCGCCGTGAGCGTGTGCGGGGGCTGAGAGAGACAAGCGAGAAGTAGGCACGATCTTGGATTTTGGGTGGCATGCTCGAGCACTTCTTTGAATCTCGACAGGGGGAGTGGGAGTGCGCAACTACAAAGAAAGGGGTGACTGTTTGAAAAATAGTTGCAGTACTCGTATATAGTACGACGTATAATAGGGAAAACATTTTGTCACTGGTCAGCCCTTTGCATATTTGTTTTTAGGGCAATAACCAAAAAAACGGGTACGCGTATACCCGGTCGGTTTTCACTCAAAAACGGGTACATCCTGGAATGAAGTAAAAAACACACCCAGCGAGCCACTCGATTGGCCTAAAACATATTGTACCCAATTTTGATATATACTGTCCCGGGTACACCTGTAAGTGTCTATTATGCCTTTCTTTCCACCGTTTTTGGTCATATGTTTTGCTTAACCACTTGCCTACAGTGTGCCTCGCTTTCCACTACGTCTACGGCCGCTCTTTCGTTGTTTCGTTTTCTTCCAAGTTGTTTTCACAATCCACTTAAACTCTTTTTCTTCACAATTCACTTAAACTCTTCAACCATTTTTTCGCACCTGGGTACGTACGTCTTCAGAGTGATACGACTATCCACCGATATACTGCTGTTGAATTTGTTATATGTACCACCTGGGCCAGCCAGCCAAAATAATGTGTTTAAAGCAGATTGGCCATGCCCCGACCAATTTTATGAATTTGGACCTGGAATTTGGACACAGTGTAAACCATGTACTAATCAACACACTTGCCGCCTGCCTTTTTTTCCTCGAGAAACATATGACGGTCCAAAAATCGAAAGAAAAACATCCAATGACATTAGACCGAGAAGGGTGAACTGTAAGTGTCATGTCACAGTGTGTTGGTGGCTCGCTTTGGCGAGAAATTGGTTTGCGGGAGACGTGTGTTTGGTGGGAGCGAAGTCACAGTGTGTTGGTGGCTCGCTTTGACGAGAAATTGGTTTGCGGGGGCCGTGTGTTGGTGGGAGCGAAGTCACAGTGTTTTGGTGGCTCGCTTTGGCGATACATTGGTTTGCGGGAGTCGTGTGTTGGTGCGAGCGAAGTCACAGTGTTTTGGTGGCTCGCTTTGGCGAGAAATTGGTTTGCGGGAGTCGTGTGTTGGTGAGAGCGAAGTCACAGTGTTTTGGTGGCTCGTTTTGGCGAGAAATTGGTTTGCGGGAGTCATGTGTTGGTTTGAAAATGTTGAATCTTCGCTATGGTGCCCTTCCCCTTTCCAGTGGTAAGTTCTATGACCACCCACGCCGGTCATTTGCACGTAGGATGCTTTTCGTCCGTCTGCCCATCCACGGAAGCGTCGGTGTCTTCCCAGCCTCGTACTATCCCGCACGTGGCGTTGAGGATCCCTCGGCCTCAAAGCTCTTGGTTATGACGACCTGATAGGGCAAGATGGCACGTAGTATTAACCGGCAGCATTAGAGAGTGTGAAGTTGTAAGTCATGCATGCACCTTGGTCAACGTTCTTGGTTATGACGACATGGATGAGGGAAGGGGAATGCAGGTGGCACGTAGTAAACACGAATTACAGGGTGTGAAGTTGTAGGTCGCACATGCACTTTGGTCTCCCTGCACGAAGTGTCCTTACCTTGAGACCTCGTCGCAGCACGAGTATTTCCGGCAGGTCGGCGTACTCCATTACTATCTGTTGACGCCCTTTGCCCCGTTTGAGCTTGGCGCCGTTGAGCTAACGAACGCCGGCGCGTGCACCGTCCTGGTTTCCTTGGAAGAGGCTCCCAAAGCAAGCACATGGTCCTCATTGAGCTCGTAACTCTGAGGGACCGTAACTCCTGCGTCGGGATTACTCCGCGGTGGACGACGAGGCGACCTGTCCATTGCGGATGATGGACCCACACGACGATGTTGGTATCGATGGCTTCAGCGACAGCACCCAGAATCGTAAGTGGCATGCATGTACTGGTAGTCTTTCAAGAATGCACGCTGACGCTGGTCGTCGAACACCGACAGCGGTTTCCTGTTGTTCTGGCCATCTAAAATGTCGAAGTCCATAGTTAGTACGAGCCCTTGGCCCCTCCAAAAGATGTAGAATGCGACATTCAGACTGGTTGGACGTCGTTCTTAGCTAGGCAACAGTCTTGGCACGGCCTACGGTGACATGGTCGACCATGGCGTTGGTGATGCTCTCTTTATGCCGTCGAACATCCGGCAGGGTGTAAGCGTTTTGGGTAGCCTGCAGGAACGAAGAAGTTGGAGCATGGGCAGCAAAGGTTATTTTATTACGAGCCCTGTTGTAATGCCTTAATGGTGTGATCCAATATGCGGTACAGTCGGTATGTGCATCACTTTTGCGGTGCAGTCGATATGTACACCAGTTTTGAGGTGCGGTCAGTATGAGCGCAGCACTACAACAGCAGTACTCGCAAGTCGATATATTGTGCAAGACTTCTACTGTAATATATTAGCATAGTACGAGTACTCGTAAATACTAGAATACAAGTACTCGTAATATCAGCATGTATGTGTCAGGTGCAACACTACAACAGCAGCACTCGCAAGTCCAGGTAGAGTGTACTGGCAAGACTTACGAGGTATAATATAGTAGGATAATACGAGTACTCGCAAAGACGAGAAGACGAGTTGCGGTGCATTCAGGTAGTACTCGTATGTTCGCGGTGCAGTGAGTATTTGCGCAGCGCGTTAACTGCAGTAATCGCACGTGAACATCAGTAAGTGTAGGTGAATACATCAAGTAAGGCCCTAAATCGCAGTATATCATACGAGCGTCCGTAAATATGAGGTGAATACACCTAAATCGCAGGATATAATACGAGTAATTGTAAATCTGGTAGCCACGAGACTATGAGTACTCGTGAAGTCAGCATGTATGTGCCATGTGTAGCACAACGACAGCAGCACATCGAAGCCGTTTTTTTTTACAATTTTGGACAAGACATGTGGTTAAATAGTATGATATCATACGAGTAATCGTAAGTACGTAGGTACGTCGCACGTGACGTGTACGAGTACGTGTAAGAGTACCGGTATGTAGTGCTTCCAAATTTGAGAGGTACCTTGCATAGCAGCCTAAAATTGGCTGGAAGAAGGAGAGCACACGAGTCTAAGTGATTGACATGTATATTATGTCTACGAGCATTCAAATACCGTTGAATGTTTTGAATATTTGAATTTTTGATCAATATTTTAAACTCGCACCTTGTTTGCGTTGAGGTTCATCCCATTCAGGATCGAGTGGAAGCCGCAGTTGCCATCCCCAAGGCACTGAACCTTCCCTGCGCTATCAGCAAGTATAGTTGAGGAGGGAGCTATACACATAAGCGAAATGTCTTGACGTTGCCCTAGCAAGGTTGCCGGGTGTGCCAAAAGGCCCAGGTGGTCCAGCCCAGACAAGCAGCGTTGGTAGAGTTCGTCGTTGAGGTACATCGTGCAGTCCAAGCTAGCCATAACGCTAAACAGTCCAAKGAKTGWRGGCTGGGAGGTTCGTGAGAGGAGGGCACCAGAGAGGTGGCCACCACCGAGTGTGCGTCGGTTTAGTAGAGCACCAGCGACCGCAGTAAAAGCAGGGGTGATAGCAGCAAGCCACATGGCAGTGTGATGAGCGCAGAAAGCAAAATATAATTTCCCGATGTAGGGGTTTCCACACACGGTGCAGAGTGAAAATCATAGGGGTACGGTATAATCAGCCCCGGGGTACCATAAATGAGACTAAAATTTCTAATAGGAGACGGATGTATGTGGTATACACACGTTCAGGGGGTTTGGGTGTGAAACGAAGGCAAAGCAGGTACGGGACTGAGGGACAACACGCAGCAGCAGGACACACACAGCAGCACAGCAGGAAACACACAGCAGTACAGCAGGACACACACAGCGGCACAGCAGCAGGACACACACAGGACCCGTAACACACAGCACACAGGGAGAGCAGCACCCACACAACAGCAGATACCCTTAACACAAAGAAAGCACAAACAGCATAGACGCACAGCATACACACGCACAGCACACAGGGACACTGGTGGGAGTGCGATGGCAATCTGGTGGCGAGCTATCGCTCGAAATCGGTACTCGTATGCGGTACATATGCTGATGGGAGGAGGGCACAGGAGAGGTGGCCACCACCGAGTGCCCGTCGGTTTAGTAGAGCACTAGCGGACCGCAGTTAAAGCAGGGGTGATAGCAGCAAGCCACATGGCGAGGAGAGCGCAGAAAGCAAAATATATTTTTCCGATGTAAGGGGTTTCCACACCGGTGCAGAGTGAAAATCATAGGGGTACGGTATAATCAGCCCCGGGGTACCTGAAATGAGACGAAAATTTTCCAAAAGGAGACGGAATGTATTCGGTATAACACGTTCAGGGGGTTTCCAGGTGTGAAATGAAGGCAAAAGCAGATACGGGACTGAGGGACAGCAACGACACACAGCATACAGGACAACACAGCAGCACAGCAGGAGAACACAGGACCCATAACACACAGCACACAGGGAGACCAGCACCCACACAGTAGCACACACCCTTAACACACAGCACACACAGCATACAAACGCACAGCATAACACACACACGACACGAGTGCGATGCACGGCGAGTGCTCGAATCACCGCGGATTGCTGGTGGGAGTGCGATGGCAATCTGGTGGCGAGCTATCGCTCGAAATCCACGCGGTATCGGCGTGGTGGACAGTCTGGCGGCTGCTAGTTCGCTGGTATCTGCGCATGGGTGCGGTCAATCTGGTGGGTCGATATCGTCGAAATCACTGTAGCGGGACCTGTGCTGGTGGGATGCGCTGGTATACTGGATGGAGGCTCGCATATTCTGCGACAAATCAGCGAGAGCGGTACAGTGTTATCGGGGAACCGGTGCTCGTTGGGACTGCGCTGGATGTGCAGGTAGCAGAAGAAAGTGTTTGGGCTTGATTATATTAAAAACAAAAGCGATCAATAGTAGTTGAAGAAACAAAAGTCAAAGAGCGCAGGCGGCAAGAATCTTTGCACGTACTGAATATTTCAGAGTACCACTCTCGAAATTGGTCGGGGCATGGCGGATATGCCATTTTTTGCGTAATTACTCGAGTTATACTCGTATATGGAATCGAGGTTTGGTCATATCTCTTGATGGGTGGCGAATTGGTAGGGCTGGGCCCTGATAGCTCTAGCCAGTACAGTATGTACTGGCTGCGTTATATGCCAGTACACTGGACCCGACCAGTGCACTGGTGGTCGCGGCGAAGCCGCGACCCCTGGCCCCCTCCCCGGCTGGTGAGGGGGCCCCGCCGGAGGCGCCCCCGGAGGGCCCCGCTGAAGGCGCCGTGCCGGAGGCACGTTTTTACGCGTTTTGGCTTCACTAGAGCTAAACAATACGTCGTTTTTGGACCATTTCAAATGTGATTTGGTGGTAGATTGACTAAGAAATAAATGAAAAAAGAGAAAAAGCGAGCGGAAGCGTATGATGGACAGGAGTGTGCGGAAATACGGCACACTGCAGCACGCAGCCTGGATACCGAAAAGGTGGGACACGGGTTCAAAAACGTGTTTGAAGTGTGCAATACCGAATCGCTACAATTTGCGAAATCGCGGCCTCAGAGACGTAAATATTCACGTACATATCCATTTATATTGTTCCAAACATGATGTTTACTCAGATTCTCCGCCGAAAACAAAAAAAGACAAAAAAATCCTCAAGTTATCGAGTTAAGGTTATGCGAAGTAGGCGGCTTCGTCCATCGTGCTCACGGTCTCCCTCCCCGTCTCCCTCTCTCCCCTCTCTAGCTGTTCTGCGTGCCCTCTCTGCTCTTTACGCCGTGAAGTTTGATGGGTTTCCGCTGTTTAATGAGGCGTTATTGTAGGACGTACGTAAATAGTCAAAGTACTGGCACCCTGGCAGCCCCCTCAGCCAGTACATACTGGACCATGGCCCAGCCCTACGAATGGGGCTACTAGACTTGCATCGATCTTCTTGTGTCTTGGGGCACTGTCTCCACCAAATTTCATCTTGATCGAAAATGACATTTTTATACGAATTTAGAACTAAACAATTGTTGTTTTCGAGTTTTCGCGGATATCTCGGCGATATCAAGTCGGGAAAAAAAAAGGTTAGAATTTTTCATACACATTTTGTTTTGCACAAGCAGTGGTATGTCAGGGTTAGTGCTCTCAATTTTTTTGTAGCCTAATTTGCAGTGGTTTACGAGATACGAATTTTGGAAGCTTTGTAGGTTTCTTGGCTGGCCCAGCTCGTATGTATGTGTGTTTTGTTTTCCATCCCATTTATGAATGTCTTGAACAATGTCTTAGAGCTTTTTCTCAACAGGGGGCTTGTCTTAGACGCTGTTTACAGTTTTGACCATTCCTTCGTTCTTATCATTCATCATGCGTTCCGTTTGCTCTCCCCCTGTACCTTACTCTGATAACGCATCATGCCTCCCCCCGTTTCTCCCTCCAAACTCTTTGTTTCTTCCTCGCCGTCCTATCCGCCGATCTACCGACCCCCAGGGGCGGCGGCTGACCCCTTTGAACTGTCCAACGTCCAAGCCTTTGTTGAGGGACAATTCAAAAACTTCTTTGAGGATTGCGACGCCTTTGTTGACAGTTTTGCCGAGGTAAGGAAGGGGGGAATATTGATTGGCTTCGATCGATTGATTGTTCAACGTGTCTGCGTCTCCTTATCATGTATATCTCTCTATTCACCCGTATCTGCCCCTCTCGTCTCTCTCCTGGGTCAGCGAGGGAACACCGCGACATGGGAAAACAAACGTTGTTGGTTGTTGACTATTCCCACGGTAGGGGTCGCACGTTTTGGCTAAATATTGCCTGACCGGTTGACCTCCTCAGTTACCGGGTATTAATATTAGTACAGCCAGTATGATATATTTACTGGCATTATACCACTCTGATCCGCATTTAAGTACCCTTTGGACATGCATTCCTGTAAATATTTTGGCGACAATATTATTTACTGATATGACCTGGCGGTGAAAAGCAAAACTGTCTCCGAATGACCCAATATTACCCTTCGTATCCTGTCACGAAGGGAGGTAACGCGACGCTCTTTATACATTTTGCTATGGTGAGAGGTGGTTGGGTTTTTTTTTAAAACAAAATGACACCGGATTCGGAACTTTATCTCCGATCCAAAAAGCCTTAAAACAAAAGTGGTCACGAAAAAACTGCGACCACCACCAGCATTCTTCGAATATCGATTTCTCTGAAAGAATGACGCGTGTGTCGAGGCTCTGTCTCTACGGAGAGAGATGGCAGAGGTGGCACCGAAGTGTCTGTGAAGATCACTTGTGTACAAGAAGAAAAGTCATGGTTTGAATAGGCGCTTATGTGGCCATAATGGAAAGAAGATTGACCTCAGGGAGATCAATGGAAAAGGAAGAAGAGAAGAGAAGAGAAGAAGAGGGAAGCGGAGTAGAGTAGAGTGATCGAGGTGGGCGGTGCCTGCACCTGATCATCCCGGTACAATGCCCATGCTACGGACAGTTACATTCTACCGTAGTTGGTACTGTTCCCTGTAATGTTCTCTACAACGTTATAGTAACGTTCTAGCAACATTCTCAGCATCGTTCCTGATGAAGATGCTTGGGACATACAATGTAGCGCACTACGAGTAAGACAAACTCGTAATCTATCCGCATATTGCAATAACCCGAATATCTAGACTAAGATACTCATATACTCGTATCAGTGCGTAGTGACTGCACATCACAATAGATACGTATGGATCTCGACGTCCATATGCTAACATTCTCTTCGCGAGAGCGAGTTGTAGGTAGCCCAGTGACTTTCCCTAGGGCGGGGAACTCAGCTGCTGTTGTGGGGATTGCGCTCATGAACACAACAAAACAAGAAACACTATTATAGGAGTTTTCTTTTAGCCGAAGAAAAGACCGAAAAATTAATGACCGAGTCTCGAACGGAATTCCGAGAGTTTTATGATATTTTCACCTGTATTGCTTTAAGAATTTCCTAGTTGCATGCATAAACAAATAAACGTGACTGTTTCGGGCGCAATGTCCGTCGTATATAGCCAAAAACGAAACGGTCCTTATCTTTGGAAAAAAACAAACTCGGTTCCTATAATGTGGATCAGAGTGGTAATTGTTTTAGGACTAGCGCATACATACCTGGTAGAAACTTTGGACTGGTTGCGTGAACAAACCTCGCCTGAGTCATGTGCCGGGTGCGATATAGAGCTCCTTATTTGAGGGGCTAGCGAAATAAGGCACCACCCCTGCCATGGCATTGCTGTATAGTTTTCATCCCCACTCGCGTGACTCCCTGCAGGGAGTCCGTCCACCTCCTCCAGCTGTTTGCATTTCACGAGACCTGTCCTCAGTCGTAGTGCTTACAGCATACATACGCATGACTGCGTGATATTCCCATGGGAGACATCATGGCATTTTTGGGTAATCCCGGCCCTGCACGCATAGAAGGTGTGTGTTCTGGGTTCTGGGGGACATTTTGTACAACGAACGGCTTGCCTTACTCAACTGGAAACAGACAGACAGGCGCAGGACGGGCCAAGGGTGACGATTCGGCCGGCGACTTAGGCGCCATTTGTACAATGCGTGGTCGACAAAGTAGGCGTGGTAGCAACAAGACAAGTGAAATATCATAATAGTTACTATAATCACTGTTATTCTTGTCAGTGTTATTAATTTTTGAAACAGCTGTGGCGAGGTCGAGGATCTTGTTTTAACGCATGTTTGCAAGCTGTGTGTGGCGCTTCGATCGCGCGTACTACGGGTTTTATATGGTGCCATGCAGGAAAAGCATTCCTTCTTTAGGGGAACGAAATCTGAACGTGCAGAATTCAGGGAGTGCGTGTGTCGGTATCGATACATAGTTTGCATTTCATGTTATATTTTAGTTGGGGACGGGGTTGTACTTAATTAATTTCGCAAAGGAGGGATGCAATAGTATATAGGGGTAGGGGTGGATCAAATTAATAAATGGATGACTTGAGATAGTGAGGATTAATTGATTTTGACACGAGAGGGACACGATACGTCCTAGAGAGACAAACAATTATACAATTGTAATGTATCCATACTATTAATAGTTCAAGACATTAAGTAGTTTTCTCCTACAAGGGACACGATATAACGGTCTTCTTTATGGTTCGTCAACTTAATGCCTTAAGGTAAACATATGGGGTACTTTTGAAGAAATCAACAAAGGGCAGCGGCCAAAAAAAGGTATACCTGATCCGTTTGCGGCCCAAAACAGGTACATACTTAAACTCAAGTAAAAAACGCACTCTACGTGCCCTGCCATTGGTCCAAAACTCGTTTTACCTGTTTTTTCCTCTTTAAATCCCAGGTGCACCTGATTTTGTCTACTCTGTTTGACTTTCACCTTTTTTTGTCGTTTTTAAGCCCTTCATAGTTCCACTCTATGCCTCCTCTATACTAATGCCGACGTACGCGGAGACCCCCTCCTCCATTCGCACCTCGCACCACACGCCACTCGAGCGACACACATATCTGCCTGCACACCTCTGCCGAACTAATACGAGATAGAAGGCTCCCCTTCGGGATTGTGGTTGACTTGGAATACCAGGGGTGTCGCAAGCTGAAAAGGGAGAATACAGCAGCAGGCGTTCGTTCCTCGTACTATTAATAGCAGCTACTCGTGTACGTAGCCACCGGGCGAGCGCGAAGAACATGAAAAAAACTCTACTTTGCGTTGCAAGGAACGGCAGGTTTGTGGGGTGCGTTTCAAACTTGATTTTAGTATGTACCTGTTTTTGGCCCCGAACGGGCCAGGTGTACCTGTTTTTGGCCGCTGCCCATCAACAAATCATAAAAGTCCCCAGACGCTGTTGAATCGTTCCATTAGATATATTTAATGACCCCGACAATTTCGAAGAGTGTAGTAAAGTCATACCCGGGTGGGTCAAAAGCTCCGAAGAATTGACGTGATCAAACGAGCCTACTAACGTAAGTCGTTTTCACACACCTAAATGTAGGTTCACTCAGACTACCACGTGGGGCCGTCTCTTAGCGCTTGATATGTCGTACTCTACCTGCTGCGTACCATTTAATATACCTAATACATATAAGCCATGTTGTTTTGTGTGGATACACGTCTCCAGGCAGCTGCTATCGTTGCCCTTATGTAACCATCACCCCGACACCAATCTGTGTTTGCCTTGAATTGCCTTGCCTTGCCTTTGTTGTCGTTGGCCGCCCCCACCGCGTTTGTTGTATTGTACGTGTTTACTGTCAAAATGACAAGGCATACAGGCAGACATACACGTAAATTTACGTCGAAATAATTACCCATATACCTCGTATAAGTCATCGTTTCTTGTCGCTTTATCGCTGGTTCTGAGCCCCCCAACCCCCTTCCCCGCTTCCATGCACGCGCCACGCCACGCAACGCAACGCTACACGCACAAACCTAACACACGAAAACAGACTTTTGAATACAAGGACACCCTGCGCATCTCCGACTCCAAGAAAGAGCTGCGCGAGTTGTGCCGCATTTCGGAGGGATCCGTGAACGAGGTCCACACCGACCTCTCGATAAAGCCCGGAAGCTTCCCCTTCCCCATCTACGACTACATCGCGATCACCGGTCTGCAATCGGTGTGTCACGACATCGGCGACGGGAACGGCCGCCAGCAGCTCTGCTTCGACTTCGTCATCACCGAGATGCTCACAGCCCAGGAGGGGGCACCCTTCGGCCTCAAGTCCAAGAGCTGGACGGGGTACTACAACGTCCTCCTCGAGGCGTGCCCGGGTTTCGAGCCCCTCGATTGTTCTGATGTCGAGCCTGAATGTTTGCCAGCAACAACGTAAATGACACGAAGAACGAGAACAAGAAGAAGAACAATTCGAGTTCCTGGTTGTGATGGCGCACGATGAGTTTCTATGAGTTTTTCGAAATTCTCAAGAAAACAGTAGCTAACAACATAAATACATGTTCCAGGTATTGTAGGAAGGGGCGGTCGTTTGGTGTGTGTGCTTGGTCGTTGGCGAGCCCTGGCACTCACGCAGGAAGGAGGGGCGTGGCATGGCCCTGTTTGTTTATGTATGTACGGCCAGAGAGAGGGGCAGAGACGAATACCCATCCCCGTCAACCCGGGCTTTGCCTGCTGGCCACACATCGGATGATAACAGTTTCGTAGAGAGTAGTGGATGGTTTGACTGTATTTTTTATTATATGTATGTGTTGCAACTGAGAAAGCTTTGAGCATCGTCAATGATTGATGATGGATAAAAACCAATTTCAGGTATTCAATTGTTTCAATATTGTCGTTCGCGTATTTCCTCCGATGGTGAGCGCATTAACCACCGACTTTTAAATGACCGTGTATGTGTGAATGTGATTTACGTAAGCGCCGCGGATTGCGTGCGCGTAAAGGGTTATCATAATTGACCAACTGGTGGTGATTATGTGGGTTTGAATAAAATTATGGGAGGTACCGACAATGACATGTATCCCATTACCTTTGCCATATGTGCACGTAATCCTATAGCGCTACATAGTAAACACCGTGCACAAAAATGACAATATCGCTATCAATGCATATGGCATGTACCATCTACTAGAGTTTTCGAGAAGCATGGGTATTACCAGAGAGGATACTGACGAGCAAGGCCAACATGTGTGATGCGCTCCGGATTGTGAGAATAGACCCAAACAAAAGCCACAGTTTGGTTGCTACACAATAGGAGACATGGTGGTAGTGTTTGAGGTTTTACTTATGGCTGGGTGCTCGGGGGATCGAGGTCCTGGTGTGTCATGTCAGCGGCGGCCGATCGCGTGTCGTGAAATCCCACGCTCGAACCAACGCAGCTATTAGTCACGGTCAGTCTCCCCTAGGCTCGCCTCCTCTCTTGAGCCCAGTTCCACACCTGGGGTCGCGGGGGTGTGGTGTCAGATGGTGAGTTCGCTCCCAAACGATTCGACATGCTTAAAACGCCTTCCGCGTACAGTAGTCTCCAATGTCTCTTAAGTCGCGGTCGCGCTGGAACGCACAACCAGTGTACCAAGCGAATCCTCCGAGCTTATTCGTAAGGTATTTATTCTCCGGTCCTTGGACCGGAGACTCAGAAAGCATAATTCCAAAAGTGTTCCCGATTTTCAAGATAATAGGCGTGACAAAAGTGGCCCTAGTTTTCAAGTCAATCAGCGTGACAGAAAAGTGACCCCCTCTCATCATACCACGGGTACCCCCTTGTCCCCTCGACCCTCAAAGCCCGTTCTTGGCTTACAGCAGCGGCGTCGCGACAGTTTTTGCACGCCTCGACAGCCAAGCACACACCATGGGCCTCGGCAGAGTATCAGCAACAGAGGTGGGGTGTGTGCGACACGCCGAGGACAACAGCGCGAACAGAGCAGATCAGCACGCAAACACGCCGAGCACTGAGTGACCTTGGGGAGTTCCTCATCTGTGATTGTTTGAACAGGGGGAGGGGGGGGTTGTGATGTGCTGCAAGGTCGCCAACACCTGGCATGCCAAGGGTATGCGGGTATGAGTACATGCCACGCCTCGCCACGAGTATGAGTACATGCCACGCCTCGCCACGAGTATGGGTATATGCCACGCCTCACCACCACGCCTCGTCAGCTCGCAACAGAGTGGAATAATGTTCTCAGTTCTGAACAAAACGAGTATGATACGTACGTACAGCAGTCAAAATATGCTGACGGCAGTTATTTCCTATTTTCATGTTTTGTTCCGTGGCTGACGCTAAGCTTCATCCTTGACCGAGGCGCTCGCAAGCGTGTGTCGAGGAGTACAGGATAGACCGCACTCCTGCTCGTTGTTGGTGCTTGGAACTTGCTGATTCCGCAGCTTGCTGCTTCTACGCGGCCTCGAGTGTCGGCCGGCGATCGCTGGCGCAGAGCACACAGACACAGGCAGAGCACACCACCAGCACAGATACCTGAGGCAGTTTAAACGCTGCTTATTTTATGCGAACAATAATGAGCAGTAAAGGGCAGGTATCCAGACCGCTCGCTCTGATAGCTTAGCTGCTGCATCGCACATACCGCTCTGTCCCGAAATATAAGAACGTTTTAATATAGTTGCGTATTAATTTCAATACATTTTTTATATTTCGGGACGGAGTGGTACCAAGAAGAGCGTGGCAAGAAGCACTGCCCTTGCCTTGCATTCTTGAAGGATCTTGGGTGTCGTTAGGCATTACTTGTGCACGGGACAACATATATATGGGTCTGACGAACACTACAGCAACACGTAGCGAAAAAACAATCGTGCACGCTGGGGTGACAATTATTGTACACCCAGATTGTTATTATATAGGTTTTACTGTGTACTCGTACGAGTGCACCAAAAGAACTGTACTGCTGCTGTGTGCTCGTAGTGTACCGAGAATCCTGATCCTACGACCGATACGTGGGAGGACGGTTCGCGCTTCACACTCAAGATTTACGGTTCGCGCTTCGCGCTCTCGGCTCTCGGCGGCTCCGGCGAAGAGCTAATTATATGTATTTCTGCATCTTGTGGGTGGGAGCACGGTGCTGAATGGGATCAGATCCGGGTACGAAAACTTTCACCCAGCTGGGTGGACGGATTTGTTTCGCTGCAAGAAATGTTGAAAGTACGGACGACCACACAGCTATTATTATAGTCGTCGTCGTGTGGGTGCCATGCTCTCGACCCAACAGTAGTACACAATGAGATACAGATATCTTGTGACCTTGGGGAAGGGGGAGGGTGTGGGTGTTGTCTTCCCACATTGAACCCGTTCTTTCTACCCAACCACATCAGTACACCCAGTGTCTGTCCTGATTCCTAATCCAAGAGAGATACAAATTATGTGATCACATACTGCTGTGAAACAGAGAAAAACCAAAACAAAATAAACGCAAATTATTGGGTAAAGCAAGTGAGATGCTAACGTACCGGGTACGAGAACACAACGACACGAGCCGAACCGAAAAATAAGAACAAAAACACAAATAAAAAACGAATGATGAAATGCAACATAATACAAATGACGCAGGGAGACAGAAGCGCCCCTACAACAGTAAAAGGAAAGCACACGTACCCAAGAGGAACAGATATATAACTGAGATGCACGGACGGAGCAACACGAAGAAGAGGAAGGCACCGGCATAGGGCGGTAACAAAGGGAGAAACAAGGCAAAAAGCAAGAAAGAATACACTACACTACCGGCCCACTAATAAGAAAGTGCCCCACAAGAAACTCAGCCTAAACATTACGGGGAAAATAAGAAAGTCGACAGCTATTATACTGAAGTTAGTGTGCGACACACCCCTTTCTCAAATAAGAACGTCAGCCTAAGCCCGATTTATGCTTTCTTATGAGCGGGCTGGTACTGTACTATTAATAGAAGAGAGGAAAAGAGAAAAATCGTCCTCAAGGCGATGATAATAACAAGTTCCCGTCTCTGCTACAAAACCGATACGGGGACCATGTCACACCTTCTGCCATCTCCTTCCTACTCTCATCCTCCCCGAGTGGTGTCAGGAGCCGGTGCTACCTCTGTCGCGCCCCCCCCAGTGAACAAATAAACAAGAAACAAACAAACAAATTGAAACAAATAATATAATTAAGGGCTACGATGATAGTCGAACCGATACCTTGCCGCAGGATCTACCATTTCGGTTCTGCATTCATTCGTCGACAGCTGTATCAGTACAGCCGCCCCTGCCGCCCCGCCCCCCTCCCTCTCCTTGTGTCGCCTCTCTCTAGGCGTCTTCAGCTGCATGCCGTAGCCGGCTCCTCTCGGCTTCGGCCCTGTGCCACCTCGCCATGAAATGGCCCGCCGCCTCAACGACCCCCCGATACCTCACCCCACTCTTCTTAGCCGCCCTCTGCAATGAGTAACGTCTCTGCTCCGAACAGTAAAGGGGAGCTTTCTGTGGAGCCCTCTGTTGCTCGAAAAACCCTGAGGTCATCTGCTAGACATTGGGCCCTGGGTTATTTTCTAGTGGGCCAGGTCCCGGGTTCGTCCGGGTCAGCCGCTCATTGGTCGTGCGCTGTACGGCCTCCGCAAAGAGGAGGCGTCGTTTGCGGATGGTTGTCTCAACGCTCACGCATTGTGCCTTCTTGAGAGCCTTGGCTGACGACATGATGAGATGGTCGATGCGTTGTCGGCGCTGGAAACCAATGATCCGTAAGAGGAAGTTGTGGTTTGCCGTTCGGAGCTCAGCGAAGTGCTCCTGGCCAAGGGTCCACGTCACACACCAGTACAGCAGTGTCTCCATCACCTCGGCCTTTAGCATGCGCACCTTTAGAGTGAACGGGGCATCCGCCATATCGTACAGCTCCCGCTTGAACCGATCAGCACCTCCAACACTCTCATTAACAACAATCTTCTTTTACGATAGAGTGAGACTGGAAACAAGCAACGCGGATGATACTCATTCGATTGTGATACTACTGTAACACATTGGACAAAACTTGCTCGATAATAACGGCCCTTTCTCAACACCTTATTTTTTAGTAAGACCGGAGACTAGCAACGCGAATGTTACTCATTCGATTGCGATACTAACACAAATAGGTAACGCGGCGCGCAAATATCTCCATGTCTAGTCCGATGCTGCAATCACCAGGTCGTCTAAATAAACGGTCATGGTCAGTTCTGCCTTGCCATCCACAAACATGCGAAATACACACGGATCAGTCCTACACTGTCCCATACCGTACTCCACCACGGTGTTTAAACCAAAACCCGGCCCACTGCCGTCCGTTCGGCTTAGACCGTACATTGACCGGTCAAGGCGCGCGATGTTACCTGACATGTCACCATACCCTGGTATGTTTATGTATATGCCGTCGTCGAGTTTTGCGCGAACAAAAACTTGCGGGACGTCTAAATGGAAACTCTTTAAGCCGTGTTAATTGGCAACAGCCGCCAACATTTCAATTGACGCTGACGAGGGAACTGATGCCAAGGTTTGAACGTTATTTAAACCCCGCACCCGGCGAAAGCCATTACCCCCAAGTCTAGCATTTTCCTTTGCTATCAAGCCAACCTTGTCCACCTTGTAGATACATACCTTCTTCGCGCCTGCAGGTTTTCGCCCTTGTGGCAGTGTCGCGGCTTCGTATGTACCGGTCGTTTGGTTACCGTCCAACCCCATCTTCACGGCCCCATGACACGCCGCTTTGCACTGAAAACGCTCTGAATGTGCTACGGACTGTGGGGGCGGTTCTACGTCTTCCGAGAAACCAGTCGTTAATTCGTCATGCGCGCGCTCAACTCCTTTGTCATTCACAACAATCCCCCTTGCCATTGAGGCCATTGCGTCCTCCGTCGTGAAGGATGTACTCTTCAGCATCGTACCATCCCTCGCTCGAACCTCGCTCGCCACCGACAGCACAGCCTCTTCCTCCGACGTGGGACAGACATCAGCGGTGTGCCCCCGTACATCCGCTGCACAGCTTCTCCGAGCAGTTTGCGATCATATGGCATTTCTTGGCACACTTGAAGCACCTCCCCACGGAGGTACTACAGAACCTTCGGTGGCATTGGCGATGCTGCCATCGCCAACAGTAGTCGCGGGTGAATACAGCAGTGGTTCCTGCCTCTGGTGGGCTCCCCCCTACAGCAGCGCTGCCCCCAGCGCCGTCGGACCCTGACCGGCCGCTACTCCTCGTGAACTCGGCCATCATCGCTCTCATGGCATTCATCGTCGACGCCTGTCTCTGCCCCAACACCGGCGGAATGTCTCTCTTCAGCTGGCTGGCGAATCTCATACTTGCAAGTTCCTTGCTCCTCCTCTTGAGCTGATCCGTTCCAAAACACATCATTGACTTCTGGGATCAAACCTCAAACGAGCTTCACTGGTATTGTATTCGTAGTTTGCAAGTCTGCATGCCCTGACCGCCCCGCAGTCGGATGATATTATTTTAAGGCGTCGCTTTAAAGGAGAGAACTTGAGAGAGCGCGCGCCCCGATGCTCCTGTCCAATACTCGTAGCGCTGATATGCGATGGGTGGGCATACTCCCAGCAGCCACACTTGGCTATGGGCTAGGCACTGCAACACGCAGCGTGAAGAAGGTGGTATTGAATGTCTTGTTTTTGTTGCCCCGGAAAGAGGTAGATAAATGCAAGGGGGAAGGTGGAGTGGGTCACGTGGGTCAACTCTCTACACCTCAGTACCAACCTCTCGTAGTCCAATACCTGAACCTCCTCGTATAGTGCCTACTCGAACATACCCATAGGATTGCTCGCAGGTGATACCACGAGACGATCCCTGCGACTGCAACTCCGTGACACAACGTATGTAATCGGAACGTATTGCTAGGTTGTTCGGCGAGACAAGCTATATCGAACACCCTCCCTGACGCTGGATCAACTACTAAGCCTCGATATCACAAACAAACACTATCCACGAACAACAAGTTGCTGTATCCCCAACAGAAACTCGCGGTGTTTCTCAAAACTCTCTTTGCCAAAGGCCTTCGTGAGAATGTCCGCATGTTGGTCTTCCGTCCGGAGATATTTAACCGACAAGTCCCCCGCCCCCGCCAACTCGCGCAGGAAATGGTAACTTACAGCGATGTGCTTACTGTTGGATGAGTTCAATGGGTTTTTGGCGAAGTGTATATAACCCCTTTGTTGTCTTCGAATACTCCAATACTCGGAGACCCCAGACTGGGCATCAGAAAAGTCAACACTCCCCTCACGTAAAGGGCCTCCGTCGCCCCGTCGGCCATACCTACGTACCCCGCCGCTGTAGTGGATAGGGTGACGTCTGCGTCCTAGAAATCCACGACACAGGTGTACCCCCGCAACAGACAGCCACACCAGAGACCGAACGCCTACTGTCGGCCTTGTGGGCGTAGTCCCCGTCCGCGTACGTCTCCAAGTCGTATTCCAACTGCCCGCCCTCTAGTTACTGTTCTTTCTAAACGGTAGACCCAAGTGAGCCGTAGCGCTCAGGTACTCGAATATCTTCCTAGGCGCCTTAACATGTACCTCCGTAGGGTCATGTGAAAACCTTGTTACCGCCCGTACTGCGTTGGCGATACCCGGCTTCGTCTGATTCGCAATCCACATCAGACTCCCCACCGTTTTGCGGTTGCTCGCATACACCCCAGCGTTCCTATCACTCACGTGCCTGAGGCCCAATGACGGAGAAGCGGCGATGGTGCTGGTTTTGGTGATCCCAAAACGTTCGACAACATTTCGAATAAACTGAGTCTGCGGAATCTCCAGGGTCCCCTTCTCAAGTTATCTCTTGTGCTCACTGCCCATCTACCACGTGACCTCGCCAAGATGTTTCGTAGAGAATCTCTTGTTGAGATCTGCCACTACCGAATCCGTGATTTCCTTGGTGGCTGCGATATTCATGCCATACACGCGGACCACCAGCATCGCTACAACCTCGTCATTCACTTTTAGTCGAAAGACGCACGGGTCTACCGAGCACTGCTCAAAACCACACCCAATCAGGGTTGACGACAGTAGCTTATACCACGAGCGATCACTCTGTTTCAGCCTATAACGAGTTTTGTTGAGTCGGAATACAGGGGTCGTCATCTGAGAAGGGCACGTTTATTCCAGGAAAATTCCAGATCTAATCTGTTTTTCATTCGCAGAATCACAAATTTACTGAACAGCCCAGAATGAAGATACGTATATACACCAAAGGAATTTTGCTCCACCGATCGATTTGACAAAAGAGAAGGCCTGTTCGGTAACACAAGCACATGGAGCTCCCCTCTATACAATGCCGGCGTCATTTAAGCCCTTGTGGCTGGTACACGGTCCTCCGATCTGCCGGCAAGGCGTGTCTCTCCGAACTGCAAAAACACACAGCAAGTCGGTTGTCCAGCTGCGTGCACCAGGAAAACTAATGGGGCCAGAGGCAGGCTGCAACCGCCCCTAGACAAGGGCTGTGGACCATTGTAATGCGTACAGCAACACCGTAACGTTGGATTTTTATGTATTTTAACGCGTGCAGCCTGCGGTGTGTGCGCTCATTTGGCGTGTTACAGCAGTAGAAACACGCGCTGCTGCTGTACAATTCGAGTTGTTTTGCTGTACGTACTCACCGAAGCGCCATTGTTAGACTCGTTTCTGGCTGTGACGAGACAAGACGACCGCACACACCGCAGGCTGTAAGCAAAAAAAAAGCAAAACACCAATGATACGGTGTTGCTTTACGTGTTGCGAAGGTCAGCAGCCCTTGTTTAGGGGCCGTCGTAGCCTGCCGCTGGCCCTATTAATTTTCGTGGTGCACGCATCTGGGAAAACCGACTTGCTGTGTGTTTTTGCAGTTCGGAGAGACACGCCTTGCCGGCAGATCGGAGGGCAGTGTGCCGGTCACAAGGGCTTAAATGACCCCGGCATTGGATAGAAGGAAGCTCCATGTGCTTGTGTTGCTGAACAGGCCTCCTCTTTCGTCAAATCGATCGGTGGGGCAACATGCCGTTGGTGTATATAGGTATCTTTATTCTGGGCTATTCAGTATTTTTCTGATTCTACGAAAAAAACAAATCTGGAAGTTTCCTGGAAAAAGCGTACCCTTCTCAGATGAAGAAGCCTGTACCTTACCCGATAACCTCCCACACCCAGGGTTCAATCTCCAGAACAGTTCGGTATCAACTCTGACTAAATAGTGGTCTGGTCGACGTCCAAGTTCCTCAAATCCCTATCAAGATTGCATGCCATTACTGCAACGATATGGTTAGCCGTGGTTGATGCAGTAGGGGCGAAACTATCGCAGTATTAAACTCCCTCTACCTTGCAATAGCTCTTAGCTACCAGTATCGCCTCCCTTCTATCAATTATGATATGCTTGTCGCCCTTGCACTTCAAGAGGCACTTTGACTCCACAATATTGCTACCCGCGGGAACTTCGGGGGTATCAGTGGACATTTCAGCGGCCTCTAGACCATCAAATTCCGCTCGCATGGCCTCTGTTCAACGCCAGAGAGGGTTGACGAACGCGCCGCGAGGTAAGACGTCGGTTCCAGTTTGACCTCCTTGAGAAAGCAAAGCGGCAACCGAGTAGGTTTACCGTCCGTATCTGGCGCCACGAGTAGAGCATGGGATGTGCGGCGTCCCTCACAGGGCCCGATCGTACTGATCAGCTCCGCGGCCACTTCCCGGTTGAACGCCCTGGTCTGCGATCTGTTCCTTCCCTCCCGAATATCTTCACCATAGCCCGGTCCTGACATGTGCGCTCCAATTTGGCGCGCAGCAGTCCGGGCCGCAGTCGGGGTCGGAGCTTCATCGTTAGAGGATGACGCATCGCCCCCATCTCGAGATGATGTGTCGCAGTCGGGCGGTTCGCTGATGACCGTTGATGAATCGTTCAGCTACACACCTTTGGTATGCAAATCGCCGCCAGCTTGCTTCATCGGAGACACTGCATGGAGACACTGAATGGAGTTGTTGAGGCATTCACCTCCCCAATGCCGGTAGTGGAGTTTCCGGGGCGGATTCATAGCCATCCGTCCCTCCCGGCTCAGGCGCTTCTTCTAGGTCCATCGTTCCTCCCTGCTCCAGCATCTCCGGCAGCGCGGGTGACGGCGCTCCTGAACAAAGCGTTGCCTCCTAGGTCACATCCCTTGTTTCCACCACCTTGTTCGCCTGCGTGAGCATCCGCAAAGAGTCACTTGGGTGGTCGATACCTGGCCCGAGGTAAACGCAGCTCTCGACCCAGGGTTGAGACTTCGACAGGGTTTTCCAAGCAACAGGACGATGGGCGAAACAACGGGTGCGGCGAAGCAGGTGCTGCAGTTCCCATTCTTGCTTGATGCAATACTGTTTGCACGCCTCTCCAAACTCGCCACCGAACAAATCCCCCCCGTTGTCAGACCTTACTATCTCAACTTTCGAGGGTACTCCGTCGGCGCGCGCGTTAGCCAAGCTCTTCCTAAATGCGTCTCCTGGGTCCGATTTAAGCTTAAGAAAATAACCCCACGCGTGGCGGAAGTATTCATCCTTCACAGGCGTCGTGCACCCGACAAGGAAGGTATTCTCTTAGGTCCGATGAGGTCAACAAAAACCCTCCCCAAGGTATCTGTCGAGCGTGAGTAAGTGCTGTTAGGGATAGGCTTGAGGTAGCCTTTCGCTATAGAGCACCCCGTACAGGGTCTAAGCTTCCCTACCAGTTCTAGATCGAGTGACTTCACGGTCGTTCGCAGCAATAGGTAATTCGAGTGATCTTGCACACAGTGGAAAACGTTGATGTATATACTAGTCTCAGTAGACTCAATATTACTGGGTGCAAGCACGGCAAATGCGACGGAAACTCGCAACCAGGTTCAACACAAGTCTCGGGAGGGTTGGGGGTTACAAGGGGGAACGGTGCATAGCGGTTGCTTATCTCTATCCTGTAAGCGATTCCGGTGTAACTGGGTACATCATCTTCAAACCTCAACCTTCCACTGAAAAGAGAAATGCACAAATCTTCTTCCTCATTCGTGTTACTCCCTGCTTGTGCGCAGCTGACCGCGATGTCCGGCACGTAGGCTACATCCATTAGTTCGACAGTCAGATCCCCTGGTAGTACAAGAGCCAGCGTTCCGTACCCCACCACGTCAATCAGATGGTTGTCGCCGATCCTAACTTTGTGATCGCACAGTCTAACAGCGCTCAAACGGTCGACTGAATGGGCCATGTGAAATGATGCACCACTGTCCGCTATCCACTTATCACCTATGCAACCACTACGTTCCCCAGCACACGAGTCATCAATAGCTCCAAGCATGCACTTCGCACGACAACACACAGTCTCGCCGTTGTTTTTGTGGCGTTTCGCACCTCCGCCTGATGTCTGCTCTGGTGAAGGGGGGATGTGATCCTTCCACTGGGATCAGGTGTGTCCGGGTTCCAAGCAACGAATACATGTTCCCTTCACTCTGTCGGAAACTGAGGAGGGGAGCTTGGGGGCTACTGCTACTGCTACTCCGACTGTGCTTGCTTTCTATGTCACTCCCAAATCTTGGCTTGCCGTTACTTCTATGCCTGCCTCTACCTGCACGACCACCTCGAGCAGCTGCATTCGAAAATAGAGCCTGACTCACGTTCTTGCCCTTCGACGCGGGAAGGCGTAAGTGCCGCTGCCGGATGATGTTTTCGATCTCCGCTCGAGTGACATCCTCACGGTACACAATAGTGCGTTCTTCCATCTCGTAGTGTAATGTAAGCGTCATGGAGATCTTGCGGTTGATGCCTGCCACCGATTCCACCACACCTAGCGACGCGAGAACTCCAACAATCTTGTCTATTCGACCAAAGTACTTCATGGGTTCTTCTCCCTTCTCCATTTTTGCGGAGTCGAACGCTGCCGACCACTTGATCTGTTCTGCCGTAATATTGGGCATGAAGCAATCACACAGCGTTCTCCACCCAGCACTAGGTGGCTTTGTTGCGAACACTCTACCAAGCAAATCACGGTTCACAGTGCTCTCGGTCAGGCAAGTCCAAGATGCTCTATTAATAGCTGTCTTGTTATGTTTCTCACTAAAGCCCTGCAAAATAAGATATTGAGTGTTCTTCGTAACGTCGCCTATCATCGTATCATGATCTACAAGGAACGCCGAGATGCACCGAACCATGGAACTAAACACCTCGAAATGATCCTTCCACAATGGAAAATCTTCTAACTTCCCACTGACTTTAGGAACCGACTGCTTCAAACTCCGAAATTCGCGAGAATCAACTTCACCCATATGGCTATCTACGCTGCTGTTCACACCACTCCTGGACAGGCCTACTGCCTCACCAAGACCTGGCAAACTCCCACTGGGGATGATTCCCCTTACTTCCCCAGCATTGGTAGCGGTCCCGACCCTCTCACCAGTAACACCAGACACAAACTCAGTAACCGCAGCAGTTCTGCGACCCATCTCCTCGAAAATCTGCGACTTCAATCTCCCATCGTCTTGACGACGCAGTTCCCGGTCTCTCTCGCGTCGATCTTGGTCTCCTCTCCTGTCCTCCGCCAGCTGTCTCAAAATGCTGGCCAGATCATCCATCCCGGACGACCCGACCCACCCACTGGGGGTCCAGTCGGCATGAGCAGGCTACTTGCTTGAACCAAAGTCGTTAACGTGTTCAAATAGCGCTGATATGACGCATGCTACGATAGAGGTGCACCATGTTATTTCTGAGCTCCTCCCTTAAGGGACGTCATACCTCACCGGAACAATGATTTTGGAGGAAAAAATAGAAGTGCTGCCGGATGAGAAATCTCAGGACCGAAGTATATTCTGAAACATTATTCGTCACAACAATGAAAGTCCGACGAATTTGGGTTAAGGAGCCCGATCGTTCAGAAAACGATTTAGCCAAAAACTGCTACCTCTATCGTAGCACGCGTCATATGCGGTGTATAGGTATGCTCCCACAGCCGCACTAGGCTGTGAGTTAGGCACTGCAGCACGCAGCATAAATAATATAGTTTACGATGTATTTGTTGTGTCGGTCCGGAAAGAGATAGACGAATGCAGGAGGAAAGGTGGAGTGGGCCATGTGGATCAACCCTCCACAGCCCAGTAACAACAGCTCGTAGTCGAATGCCTAAACCTCCTCGTATAGTGCCTACTCGTATGTACATACCCGTGGGACTACTCGGAGGTGATACTATTAATACGAGACGATCTCTGTAAATGTAACTCCGTGCCCCAACGTATGTAACCGTAGCTTATCGCCAGGCTGTTCGGCGAGACAAGCTATAACGAACAGCCTCCACATCGCGCCAAATCATGATACCGCCTGCGAAAGTGTATGTAATCCTTTTGAAAAGGGCAGCGGCCAAAAACAGGACATACTACCAAGGGCGGGTGAAAAAAAGGACCCGAGACCAATGGACTTCGCGAAAAAGCTGAAACTGCGATTTCGTGTAGGGGACCTGGACCTGCCAGAAAGAAGAAGGAGGTATACCAGTAGCCGGGAGGAGGAGGAAGTAGAGGCACAGATGTGCCCATGTGGCAAAGCCATAGAGAGTAGAGTTCACATAGTGGGAGAATGTGAAAGGTACAAGGAGGAAAGGGATGTGCTAGAGGAGGAGATGAGGAAAATAGACGAGTGTGACATGGAGCAGTTTGGTACACTAAATAGTAGCGAGAAAACGATCGCTATCTTAGGAGATAGATGGTGGCCACAGGCGGCGAAGCAGGAAGGGGATAAGATTAGCAAAAGGTTTCTCTGTAATATATGGAAACAACGTAATGAGCGCCCAATGTTGGAGGTGTCTCTATTAGGAGTAGGAACGGTGCTCCGTCTCGAAAGGGATGCGTGGTCAATGGTCAAATGACTAAGGCAAGCAACAAATGAGTACGCCCCCCCCCCCCCCCCCCAACACACCCTTTTTCATTTATTTTTCGCTCAAACTAAACATCCTATTTGTCAGCCTTTGGGCGTCAGCTGCTCAGCAAGACGTTGTCGAAACAATGCGCACGAGCCCTACGTGTGTTGTTTGTGTGTTTCATGAATAATTTGGATGGTGAGCAGTGTTGAAAGTGGTGTTTGGTTTAATTTATCTGCAATAATAGTCGGAGGGAGGGCGAACAAACGAAGTGCTGAAAAATCGGATGAGTTGGATGAGTCAAGACATTGGAACACTTTGTCCGTTGCAGCCCGCGAGGTGCATAATGAACTCGGCGCAAATTTGCGCGTGCCAACGTGAGCGAACTACTGTAGTTCATTTAAAGGATCTCGCGTGCTTGACAAAAGAACGACGCCACGTCATTTCTGATCCAACTGTTCTTAGCGTTCTCGGCCTTCCGGAATCCCACCGTCTACTATTGAAGTGAGAGCAGAACCCATAAGAATGACTATACTACGCAGATCATCCGGCTACCCTCCCTCAACCACACTCGTGCGGCCGTTGCAATGGGCACTGCGGTCAGAGACGGAACATGGGTTTGTGGTTTGTGGCAACTGCCCCCCTCCCCCGCCTCGGCTTGCCCCAACTTATTCGTTTCCTTCCACGTCCGCTTCTTTGTCAGGTCCGACCTCTGCTACTTTTAGGCGCAGTGGCTAACAAGTGCCCATTCTAAAACCAAGTAACTTGTGGTTGAGTCAAGGGTTGAGTCATTGGTATATATAGATTTAGTATAGGAACTGGAAAAGTCATTGGTTATATAGGATTTAGTATCGGAACTGGAAAATTCATTGGTTATATAGGATTTAGTATAGGAACTGACAAATACCCGCAGTGGCTGACAAGTGCCCATTCTAAAACCAATATAGCTTGTGGTTGAGTCAAGGGTTGAGTCATTGGTTATATAGGATTTAGTAAGGAACTGGAAAAGTCATTGGTTATATAGGATTTAGTTGACTGGAAAATTATTTTGGTTATATAGGATTTAGTATAGGAACTGACAAATACCCCCCCCCCCTCCAATCGGCCCCAAATGCAGAAAATGTGAGTGGGGGTCTCGGGTCCTTTTTTTCACCCGCCCTTGATACTACTGTAAAAATCAAGTCAAAAACGCACTCCACGTGTGTTCGATATAGCTTGTCTCAACGAACAACCTAGCAATAAGTTACGGTCACATACGTTGTGTCACGGAGGTAAGTTACAGGGATCGTCTCGTGGTATCACCCACGAGCAGTCCCACGGGTATGTACGAGTAGGCACTATGCGAGGAGGTTTAGGTATTCGACTACGAGCGGTTGTTACTGGGCTGTGGAGAGTTGGCCCACATGACCCACTCCACCTTTCCCCCTGCATTCGTCTACCCCTTTCCGGGCCGACATAATAAAGACATCTTAAACTATATTCTACACACTGCGTGTTGCAGTGCCTCGCTCACAGCCTAGTGTGGCTGTTGGGAGCTTATCCATCCATCGCATATCAGCGCTAATTGAACACGTAAGAATATGTTCGAGCAAAAGCAGCCTGATCATGCCGAGTGGACCCCCAGTGGACGGGTCATCCGAGATGGACGACGTGCCAGTCTCTTGAGGCAGCTGGCGACGGACAGGAGAGAAGACCAGATCGACGCGAGACCGACCGAGAGCTGCGACGTCAAGACGATGAGCGACTGAAGACGCAGATTTTCGAGGAGATGGATCGCAGAACTGCTGCGGTTAGTGAGGTTGCGTNGATGGAGGCCTTCTCATTCGTTCGTAGATTGAAAGTGGGCAAGTGTAGTGATTTGTTCCTGATGTAAGTTCGATGCTGCGGCACTGGCCTGGCGTTTATTGACCCGTTGTGCTGAGTACACTGGCCCGGCAATGAGTTGTCCAGCTTGGGTGAGCATGAGCTCTTCGGGGGTTATGTTGTCGGAGGAGGCAGCGCGGTTGTCGACGTGCCTGCTCTTGTTTGTTGAGTGGAAACTTGGCGTGTGTTGTGGTGAAGCAGCAAGCCGCGCGATCCAGACTTGCACCCATTGAAAACGAGGCGATGGGATCATACCGGTCGACCGATCGATACGCGCGCGGGACACCGTATATTAGGAGAGCATTGAGGAGGTCGTTGTGCGGGCAGGAGGAAAAGAGGGGTGTAGGAAGTGGTAACAACGCCTGCTGTTTGATGCCCCGTCCGGCGTGCAGGACCCTGCGGACGATTCAACGTGCCTAATACTATAGAAACGGGGTGAACGGGATTGACACTCCATACCCCGTACCACTCCCTCCACCCTTATCGCATTGTTTAACCTGTTCGACTTGTGCTGGGTTGTCAGTGGAAGTGTTACTAAATCCTACATAGCACTACCACGGAGGAAGACGACCTGAAAATATGTTGGGTTACATCTATGGTGCAGTCCCACACACGGGTCAGGACGAATTTAGAGTAAACTTGTCTTCTCCTAAATTCGAAGCAGGGGCCGACATATGAAGGTAATCCGAGACGGTTAATTCGTGGTTGTGTAGTGGCACCTGCTGGCCACAACAAATAAATAATCATCATGTATGTGTTGTATTATATCACGTTGGGATCCGCTCTTGTTCATTGTTGTCTTGCTTACAGCGTATGCGCACACATATTGGTCTTGACGCTCATAAGCTTGACTGCACGGCATATCGAATAGCTACAGGAAAATAAGATGGCACAAGCGACGACCAGTCTCCGTTCCGCGCCGACGCCCCCCTTTACATATTTGCCACGCTCATTTCCGCCCGGACGGCACCTCCTCAAACATAGGTTATACGATGTTGCTTTTCCAACAACTGTTCAAGCTTTGTTGCCTGTATATGAATGTCTATCCTTTGGCCACGGTGGCAGGGCTTCCACTGCAAAAATCCGTTTCGAGATCAGCGCCGATCTCGAAGAGAAAAGGGCACTTAGTCGAAGAAATAGTTTATTCCTTGGGAAGCCACGTATCTTTCCCAACGCGAAAGAAGGAAAAACGGCAAAATATGCGGGTTTCCTAAATTTTCCGCAGGCTTCGCCTGCGTAATTAAACTCCCCAAAACCTGCCCCGCCATGATCAAAATTCGCCCGATATGATTGGTGAATGCATAGCAGATCTGGCCCGGTGCACCGGTGCACGGCAGACTCGCCCGGGGAGAGGCTATATCTCCCCCTTCCAGGAGCTGTGACATCGCTCCATCAAAACCCGCCCTCCAAACTACGCGGAACCAGCTTAAGCGCATTAGAACCGAGGCCGTCGATAGCGTCATCTGTCATGAAGAACCCCCGCCCCCTACTCTGCGCCCCCTGCGATGCATGCCACATTGGCCGAGGACAGTTATCCCTCGCCGCATAGCTACCTCTCCCAACAACGCGTTTCCCCCCCTGCAGCCCTAGCTGGGAAAGTAGATCGTGTAATCTCCGTCGACGCACCCCCCGCTCCGAGTTGAACGCGCCACAAGACTGCTGCTGCTGTGCCCTGCTGCCCGCACCCCCCCTATTCACTCGCTCCTCGACGGGTCTGCCCTCGGTAAACACGGCGTGTAAGCTGCCGTTGGAGCTGGCGTACTGGTGGAAGATGCCTTCCTATCCACGCCGGGCCGGCGCACTCATCTACGGGAAATAATCCGACGGGTGGGTACAACAACGAGGATAGAAAGCAAGTTGCCGAAGAATCAGTTAACAATAGCATCGAGGAGGTTACCAGCGAGGCTGTCAGCAGCAAGTATCAATGCAGATTGAAAACATCAGCGTCGAACTTCTGGCGCCATTAAATAACTTGGAATAGTATGCATTCACGTCGGAACTGAGTTGCATGACTTGCGCAGACTTGCGTCTGCTCGTGAGCATATCGCCGGGCTGCCACGCTCGATGAGGGAGATAAGCGGTACGGAACCCGGGGCAGCAGGTGATATTCGTAAATAATAGCCGGGCCACACAAGCACGCAATGAAGAAAAGTACGTGCTTCTAAAATTGTATGCCTTCCTGGATCGTACAACAGCCGAAGGGCGCGCGCACTCAGCATAGCGACATAATTGGAGTTACGTGAGCTTCAGCGCCTCCGACAAGGTCAGCCCGGCGTCAGTACGGCAGCATCACAAATACATACAAAAAACGCCGTATGTCCTCATGGCGTTACAGCAGTGACAGCTCTACATCGTTAATACGTTCCTGGTGTACTCTCCCGACACCACACCTGCAACAGTTCACGCGCCAGGGCTGAAAGTGATTGCCCGCGGCTAATCGTCGCGCCGAACCCACCGGTCGCTCCTCTTCGCGGGTAGATGTTGGAACGGAAAACGTGCCGGGTTGCGGGCGGCAGGAATCCCATGTATCTGTGACGGTGACGGCGGAAGGAATGTAGCACACTCAAGAAACAGCTTACGATGCCAAGTCCTGCGCGTTGGCGACAGGAGGTGTACTACAGGGTTTCTGTCGTTTACGCGCGCGCACTTCTCGCTTGTCCGTAAGCTATGCCTACCAAAACAAATACGTACATAGTGATTACTGTGAGGAATGTGTCGATGGCGCCTTGTTGAATTTAAATTAACAACAGGCCTCCTTTCCGCATGCACGGTCGCTATTCGTGGTGACTTGCATGTTCTCGGATCAAGATCATCACTGTTGCGTCGTCTCTTTCTGTGGCCACCGTACCCCACGATTATCCCTTCACCCCCGGACACTCAGGGTCCGTTGTGTTGGCGGCAGCGGCGCGTCGCAAGCAACCAGCTACTTTCTTTCGAAGAGCGCACCGTTAGAAGTACGACACAGACGATGGCAGCATAGTTAGGCACCGTGCACGACGATTTTTACAATGGGAACCGGTGGCGACGTATTCTCGGGCAAACAGCAGCGATGCTGTGGCAATCGTGCAAAACCGGTGTATATCTGCTCCTAGTCTCAGCCACTCACCTGCGGGTTCCATTTATGGCGTGTGCTCGTCCGGAATCCACTTAATCCACTTCGGACACGGAATTATCATCCCATACGTCCGTCATCAACCCTCCACGTCACGGCGTGTTTCTTGCGGAACTACATACATACGTGTCCCGAGCCAGAGCACGCCTGCCTGCAGAAAGCTTGAAGAGCCGATGGACACACGCCGGATGAGGACGCGCGCGACGCACGCACACACGCGGCGAATGCAACACCGTCGGGAGAAGAGCAGCACAGCAGTGAGTTGTTTATTTTGCACGTCAGTCAAGCACCACAGAGGTGCAAAGCAAGGGCATAACAACCATACCAACTACTGCTGTACTCTGTACGTGTGCTGCTACTGCTGCTGCCGCCGCTGCCGCTGCCGCTCCCACCGTACGTACTGGCGTTTTCGAGCTTCAAAGTGATGCATGCGCGTATACCAAACATGCGGTGATACTGCACCGTTGCGTGCATACTCTTGAGCAGTTTGTTTCCCACGTCAGCCATGCGCCACAGAGACGTACAGCAGACGCACAGCACCAGCTTCCTCCTACTACTACTGCGCTACTACTCTTACTTCTACTGCTGGTACCGCTGCCCGCAAGCTGTTGAGGTGTTGCCGGGCGTGGCGAGATGCATTTACGTACGTACACTCGCGGCGACAATAATAAAACGTACCATCATGGCGGCACTTACAGTAGTTGTTAATCGTCAGTCAAGCGCAGCGGAGATGTAAAGCAGACGAACAACAACAGCAGCTACAACTACTGTTACTACTATCGCTACTGCTGCTGCTGCAGTGGTGCTGTCGAGCTTGCCTGCACAGGCGAGCTTGCTTGCAGGCGATGAAGGCGCCAGCTTCAGCAATACCTGGTAAACAATACCTGGTACTGCTGTGCGATACGAGTGACATGAAACGTACCTGTCTGGCGCGGGGAGCCAGGCGTATTTGTGTGGCCACATTACAGAGACGGCTTGCGCCCGTACGTATACGCCAGGTGGGGCATGAGGGCGTACGAAGTGGACTTTAGGAGGTAATTAATTAATATTTATATCACCCGCATACGCTTTCCATGCACTGCGAAGGGGATTCACGGTATGTTATCTCGTATCGCTGGGCATTCAGCCATCCGTTCCAGGTGAGGAGTCCACGCTACTGACAAGGTTGCTGATAGCGAAGTGTCCCAACTGCAACGCGGATAACCTCAACCCGTTCAACTTTTGCCAAGCGTGTGGCGAGCCACCGGCTCGTGGGTGTATAGCTCCGCGTACAGTGGGTGCGATGCCTGTGAGTTTTGACTGCGCTTTACTGGAGTCGCGGAAAGCCGACGTACTTGCAGCAATAGCGGGTCGGAAAGGTCAACAGCGGAAAAGTGAAGTAGCAGATCAATTTGACGGATTTATGCGCGCGAGGTCAAACAACCGACGAGGTTGGGCGACGGCCGCCCCCATGGACGTATTCGAGTGGGCGTGCTGGTTGGATACAGAGGGGGAAGGGGTCACCCTGGTACACGTGTTCACGTGTGCAGGCGTAGGCTCACTAGAGGAGACGCACTGCGTGGTGGGCGGGGGTTGCTCGCGCAGGTACGCGGCGAAGGCCCTCGAGAAGGGACGTATATCCAAACTACGCATGGCTATGGTGGAATCGCTAGGTAAGAGTGCGGAAAGGGACCCGATCGCGCAACAAGGTAACCCGGTTTCGAGTCGGCTAGTTCGCGATTACCTCAAGCATGACACAGAGGAACAACGACAAGTGGGGGTGCCAGTGAAGCAAGCCCCACCAATGTTGTCGCACCGTCTGGAGCGATTGATCGGATACATGCGTAGGCAAGCCCGGTACGGGAAGACGCCCGCGGATCGGATGCGTGTGACACGGGACGTAGCTCTGTTCTGCGCGGCGTTTCACACGATGCGGCGAGGCTTTGACTTGCCACACACCTTAGCATCGAGGGTAGTGCAACTGCCACACGGCGAAGGTCTTATCTTCAACTTCCACTTTGGTAAGACGTTGCGATCGGCCGCCGCCGAGGCAGTAGCAGTGCGGCGAGACCACGAGTGTCCAGAGATTTGCCCGGTTAGAGCGGTGCGGGAATACCACCAAGCCGCCCTAGCCATAGACTGGGACCTGTCGCAGGGACACCTCTTCCCGTCCATAACCTCGACGGGCGAGCGCGGACCCACACTACCCGCCGCGAAAATGACGGTAAACTTGCAGACATACATGCGGAGGGCGAAGCTCTTTGACCAGAGCTACACTATGCATTCCTCCCGAGTAGGCGGGGCTCTTAGCCAGGACTTGGCAGGCACACCGGTTGATGCCATCATGCGGTTAGTCGGGTGGAAAACCCGTTCAGTGGTAGAGAGGTATATCGGGGCGACGACGAGCCAGGGCAACCCACGCAGCGCAACGAGTGAAGACGCAGCGCGGACACGCGGCTGCCTACGGCAGGCAGCATACGGAACTGGCATACGACCAAGCGAACCGGTTGCCGTTGACACCGGAGTTCCAGAAAGACTTTGCCGCTTTCAGGTCAACTGCGTCGAGGGCATCGAAGAAAAAGGCCCAATAGAAAGTATGGGTAGAACGAAGGCCGCGGGGAACACGTGACCCTCTAACACAAACGCAGCAACAACAACTAATACCAAGGCAGGGTGAAGTATGGGTGGAACAAACCAGCCCTGGCTGAGAGGCCTCAGTTCATTTCAATCCAATACTTTCATATAGAGTGGAGGCGAAGCGATACCTATTGTGGAAGGAGCACTTCCATGGTTGGGTGCATGTCGGCGTTCCTCGTAGATCATGGTATGATGGTAGGCGACGTTACGAAGAGCACTCAATACTTTCTCTCGCAGGGGTTCAGTGAGGAACATGTTAAGACAGCTAGAGTAGCTTGGACTTGCCTGACAGAGAGCGTTGTGAACCGTGATCTGCTTGGTAGATTGTTCGCAACAAAATCACCTAGTGCTGGCTGGAGAATGTTGTGTGATTGGTTCATGCCCAAGACCATGGCTGAACAGGTCAAGTGGTCGGTAGCGTTTGACTCCGCAAAAATGGAGAAGGGAGAAGAGCCCATGAAGTACTTTGGTCGGATAGACAAGATTGTTGGAGTACTCGCGTCGCTAGGTGTGGTCAAGTCGGTAGCAGACGTCAACCGCAAGATCATCATGACCCTCACATCACACTACGAAATAGAGGAACGCACTATCTTGTACCGTGAGGATGTCACTCGAGCGGAGATCGAGAGCATCATCCGACAGCGGTACTTGCGCCTTCCCGCGCCGAAGGGTAAGGGCGTGGGCCAGGCTCTATTTTCGAATGGAGCTGCTCGAGGTGGTCGTGCAGGTAGGGGCAGGCATAGAAGTAACGGTAAGCAGAGAGGTGGAAGTGACACCCCAAGCAAGAACAGTAAGGGTAGTAGTAGTAGTAACCCCCAAGCCCCCACACATAACCCCCCCTCAGCGTTCGACAACGTGAAGGGAAAATGCATTCGTTGCTTGGAACCCGGGCACACCTGGTCCCAGCGCAAGGCTCGCATCCCCCCTGCACCAGAGCAGACATCAGGAGGAGGTGCGCAAGGCCAGAACAACGGCGGTGAGACTGTGTGTTGTCTTGCGAAGTGCATGCTTGGTACTAACGATGACTCGTGTAATGAGGAACGTAGTGATTGCATCGGTGAGAAGTGGATAGCGGACAGTGGTGCATCCTTTCACATGACCCATTCAGCTGACCTTTTGAGCGATGTAAGACTGTGCGATGACAAGGTTAGGATCGGTGACAACCATCTGATCGACGTGGTAGGGTACGGAACGCTAACTGTTGTATTCCCAGGGGATCTGACTGTTAAGCTGTTGGATGTAGCCTACGTGCCGGAAATCGCATTCAACTTGTTTTCGCTGATGGCTGCACACAAGCAGGGAGTAGCATTTACGACTGAGGAGAAAGGCTTGTGCATTTCTCTTTTCAGTGGGAGGTTGAGGTTCGAAGGTGATGGATCCAGTTACTCCGGATTCGCTTACAGGATAGAGCCAGACGACGGCTATGTGCCGTTCCCCCTTGAAACCCCCAACCCTCCCGAGACTTGTGTTGAATATGGTTGCGATTTTCCCCTTGCTTTTCCCGTGCTTGCACCCGGTAGTACCGTGTCTACTGAGACTAGTGTAGACATCAACGTTTTTCACGGCGTGCAAGGTCACTTGAATGAACTACTGTTGCGAGAGACCGCAAAATCACTCGGTCTAGAACTGGTAGGAAAACTTAAGCCCTGTACGGGATGCTCTATGGCGAAAGGCTACCGCAAGCGTATCCCTAACAGCACTAAATCAAGAGGGACAGAGAAGTTGGGGAGAGTTTTTGTTGACCTCAGCGGACCTAAGAGAACACCTTCCCTGACGGGTGCGCGGTATGTCATGCTTGTGAAGGATGACTACTCTCGCCACGCGTGGGTGTATTTTTTTAAGCATAAATCGGATTCAGGAGACGCATTTAGGAATTTTTCGGCTGACGCGCGCGCCGACGGAGTACCCTCGAAAGTTGAGATTGTAACGTCTGACAACGGGGGGGAGTTTTTCCGTGGTGAGTTTGGAGAGGTGTGCAAACAGTATTGCATCAAGCAGGAATTCACCAATGCCGATAGCCCTAAGCAGAACGGTGTAGTAGAGAGAGCGCTAGGTATCATCCAGAACGCGGGACTCGCCGCATGCATCCAAGCGCCCATCATATTTCCTCACATTCAACTGCCGCCGACTAAATCCCTGTGGGCGGAAGCGGTGCACTGGGCTTGTGACGCCCTGAACCACACCGCGACCACTGCAAACCTCGGGAACCGGTCGCCGCACGAAATGTGGCACGGAACTGCCGCACCTGTTTCACCACACCCGTTCCTTCGCCCAGCGTTCTGTCGCTTGAAACGCCCGTCGAAGTCGCACCCCTGGACCGAGAGCTGCTTTTACCTCGGGCCGGGCATCGACCACCCAAGTGACTCTTTGCGCATGCTCACGCGGGCGAACAAGGTGGTGGAAACAAGGGACGTGACATGGGAGGCAACTCTTAGTACAGGAGCGCCGTCACCCCCGCTGGCGGACATGCCGGAGCAGGGAGGGACCGTCGACCTCGAAGAAGCGTCTGAGCCGGGAGGGACGGATGTCTATCAATCCGCCCCGACGACTCCACTGCCGCTGTTGGGGAGGGGAATTCCTCACCAACTCCGTGCGGTGTCTCCGATGACGCAAGCTGGCGGCAATTTTCAAGCCGAAAGTGAGGAGCTGAACGAATCATCAACGGTCAGCAGCGAACGCCCGAAAGCGACACTTCATCTCGAGATGACGACGATGCGTCCTCCTCTGACGATGGAGCTCCGACCCCGACTGCTATCCGGACTGCTGCGCGCCAACTTGGAGCGCACATGTCAGGACCGGGCGATGGTGAAGAGATTCGGGAGGGAAGCACGAGAGCGCAGACCAGAGCGCTCAATCGGGAAGCGGCAACGGGGCTGATCAGTACGATCGGACCCTGTGAGGGAGGCCGCATATTCCATGCGCTACTGGCGGCGCAAGACACAGGCGGTGAACCTACTCGGTTGCCGGATTGCCTCCTCAAGGAGGCGGAACCGGAACCGACGTCTTACTCCGCAGCGCGTTTTACATTCGTCGTGCCAAACCGACACCATCATCTATGAAATATATAAAAATATTTATAGGGGGGGGGGGTGCGGCATGCGGGGGGGGGGGGGGGGGGGGGAGGAGGGGGGGCGGAGGCGAGGGGGGGGGGGGCGGGAGGGAGGAGGGGGGGGGGAGGGGGGGCGGGCGGCAGGAAGAGGTGGGTGGGGTAACGGGGGGTGGAGCAACAACTGCAACATCAACAAAGATCAGCAGCAACAACAGCATGCACACCGCGCTCGCGGGTGGCGGGGGGGCGGGGGCGGGGGGGTGAGCTGGGGGGGGGTCAAAGCAGCAGAGCAGCAACACATCAAACAACAACAAACAGCAAAACAAGAAACGAACGACACAAAACAACTGATTTCAGTACACGCACATACATCACACATCACACTGTGACGGATCAAACACCAAACGCCACACATCACAGCGCAACACCATGGTATACAGCAAACAACACAAACACCCGCCGCACTAGACACCAACAACGCTACCAGCTGATTGAGCTCAAAGTGTGATGTGAACAACCAGTTGATGAGGTGTTCGTATGATATCAGATTATGTCATCATCACGGAGGTGGAGGAGCGCTTTGTATCGGTCGTGTAGATGCGTTACTCCCCTACTGATTTATGTGCTGCCGCTGACAGGCGAGGATTCGTTGCTGCTGCTGTCTACCGTTATACGGCACGTACGTACGGTAGAGAGGCATGACTTATCATTTAACTTCAACTCCTAGTATGTAGATGTAAACTACTGCTGTACAGATACAGTACACTGCTGTGTACGACTAGTTTCATTTTTGAAGTTTGCGGCTGCTGCTGCTGCTGCTGCTGCTGCTGCTGTCCGTTGCTGCTGGTGTTGCTGCTGGCGTTGCTGCTGCTGCTGCTGTCAGTATACTGGATGTGTGTGCATGCGTAGATAAGGGTTTACCTGGTACGGTATATATACATACGTGTGGGCGTGTCGCTGATCCCGTAAGTATTTATGGGATGTGTGCCGCAGCAGTAGCATCATCAGCACCAGCGGCAGCGGCGGCAGCAGCAGCAGCAGCAGCAGCAGCAGAATTATGACGACATGTGGTTTCTTGGTCGTTTGACCAATGAATGCCATACAACAAACAGCGTAACACGGTTGTTTGACCAGCAGTAGTATATACTACTCCCTGCGCACATACCTGGTACTATATGATATAACATAGGTGTAAGAGGATACGGGGGGCGAGCGAAGTTTTGTGCCCAACGGGATATGCGGGACATATCTATATCTATACGGTACATCGGTAAATGCCGTATATACCGAGCCCGCCGCCCTTGCCGAGGTTATTACCGAGGTACGTATCTCAAAAATTTGAAAAATTTAAGTTGTCAAAAAGTTGAAGAAAATACGGACCTGGTACAAAGGCGCAGAATATCCCGACCAAAAACCTACTTAAACCAAAAAGATATGGGTAAGATATGGGGCGCTCGTTGGGCAGGGCGGACGACGTCGTCCGTTCCCTGTGGTTAACAAACTGATGACAGCTGGTTCATGGCGATGGTCCCGATGGCTTATTATGATATGTGTGGTGCCTATTATAATGTACCTGGTAGAACACCGCTCGCTCCAGAAGTATCATGGGTATCATGGGAAGATAGATATATCTTGATTCTCGAAGTTCGAATTTTATTGCCAAAAAAATAATGATACGTATGCCTACGGTCTACGATACGTGACATCTCGTAAAATCGAACGTAGCTTGATTTGTTTTAATAAGATACGAACGAATTCGCGAATTCGTGTTAAGTTGGAACTATTGATGAGAAAATAATCTAGGCGATATCTCTATGTACGATTTTGATGCCTATATTTCGCGAATAAAATTACATTAATTTTCCAACCGTGATTTTTTTTTCAAGTCAAATTCAAAATGCGTACGTATACGTATACACGAGCAAGTCGTACCCAACAAATGACGATAAGAATTTGAAAAATTGTTATTATTTGTCGCAGCAAACATCAAAACATCAACCAAGTTCGGTGCTTGGTGCAGCATCAGCGCATCTATCTATACTCGTATATGTGCGACCTGTCACCAAATTTCTTGATTTTTGGCGACAGATCTTCTGTGAACAAAGAAGAAGCAAGCAACAAGCAAGCAATAATATATACCGGCGAGACTCTCCAAAAACTCTCAACAAAATTGGGTCATCAACGCCCCTGGCGAACCTCGCCTCCTCTCCCCCGCAGCTCAGGCCATCAGTAGAGGCCGCACTGCAGAGCAGCGTGTGTGTGGAGGGAGTGTGGGGCAGCCCGTCGTTCATCACGCGAGCACACAACGGCAACAACACAGGCCGAGAGACACAAAACACCTCCATCCACCAGATCATATTGGTGCAGGCGTGCAAGCTCCGTCTCTCGCGAGTCTGCTGGTCTCTTTCTTTAGGTGCATACGTTCATACTCGTAGTTCAGTTCATACACATTCGAGCTCTCGCGTCATAATTTTGATTTTTGCCTCGGGATTTGTTTCATTTTCGAGACATTTTTTTATATTTTTCGACCTGTTTCGTGGAAAAGCGGGGTCAAATATCGTCAGGAAAAATCGTTTTTTCGTTGAACTTCGTTTGTTTTTGGTAGTTCCCGAACCCATACTTTTTTTACGTAGAAGAAGAACCGCACGCGGGCAAAAATCAAAGAAAAGGTCTCCATACCATACACCACCACCATCAGCATCAGCAGCAACGCACGGGTGATATTACGGTAACTACGGCTAGCGAAGCAAGCAAGCCTGGTGGAGCACGTGCTCCGTGGGCCGTGGGGCGGCAGCTTGCTATAGTCACACACACGCGGAGTGGAGGATCTCTTGGAAGCGAGGGAGCGCTGGTGATCATCAGGTGCGGCTGGCTGACTGGGTGGGTATCATACGAGAAAGGGCCACAACGCCACAACCCTTGTCCTCTGAGACATGGGAAAGAAGGCTTGTTCGGTGTTTTTTTTTCTGTGCGTCGGAATATCAATATCGTCAACACCCAAGTAGAGTTGATTTATGATGTTGATGATTTTTCAGTTCAGCGAGATTAGCTGTGCTGCTGCCGCTCGCTGTGTGCAGCGGTCTCTCTCAGGTTCATGGTGCTGCTCTGCTGTGTGCTGGGAGTTGTAGCCTCCTCCTCCTCCTCCTCCTCCTCCTCCTCTTCATCCTCATTCTCTTCTCGAACCTCTTGTGTCACTCTCGGCGTTGCTGACACCGATCGGGAGAGAAGGAGAGACCTGCGAAGAGAGTATACCCTCTCGCTCTCTGTGCTCCTCGTTTTTCTCTCCTATACTGTGAAATAAAAGTGTCCGTAAATGTAAGCAACTTTTGTATACTAATATATGTATTCTAACGGTCCTTAAATATTCGGTCATAATCGAAACGTACGAAAATATATATCGTGTACCAGGTACCACATATTTGTGGATTGAACAGTAAAAGCAGGATAAACATATGGAATCAGTATGTACCATACATACCACCAGTCGTATGTAGCAGTTCCACGCGGCTGCTCCGTCCGGGCTTTTGTTTTCATTTCGTGTTTTTTTATTCGCCGAGAGGTCGATGGTCAGCGACCGGAGGAGAGGATCGGTCGATCTAAAGGCAGCACGAGACAGCAAGCGCCTACGAAGGCTATATATATACGTACCTTGTGCAGCCCAGGGCACAAGCTTTAAAAACGTACCGGTACACGTTTGTTTGCTGCAGGGCGAAGCTCACACAAAAGGCGTGGCTGTCGCTCTCGAAAAACAAAAAATTATTGGTGATGACGATTTGATTCCTCGGAATAGATTGATAGATGTGTTCGATCTACTACCAGGTGTAGTATTAATAGTACTCTGCTGTTTTATCTGTGGGACACTTTAGGCCTGGCGTTGAGCGTTGAGGTTGATGTTTCTCACATTTTTGGAAGCACAGATATTCATACATCCCGACTTCCAACCAATGTGACCCATGCCACTCATTGTGATCGTGTACGAGTACACGTGATGGAGTATGGATATGTACGAGTATCCGCTCTATCTACTACAAGGCATGGTCTGTGATCGTTGCTACAGCAGCAGCAGCAGTAGTAGTAGTTGTGGGTTGAAGGAGAGTCTAGCACAGAGAGAGGTATCCAGGTACTTTTCACCGCAGATTAGATGAACAAGGTGGCACGTATGTATGTACTGCTGTAGTAGCGATGATGCTGTTGTTGTTGCCGATCAAAATAAGATGCCTGGACAGGAGAACTCAAGTCGATAGACCAGGGTACAGCAGAGTTTTACTACAACAGCAGCAGTATCACGGTACATACGCGTATCATATTACAGTTAGTGAGTCATCGAATGCTATTGTACCTACCGGTAACCCTAAGCCTGATGCTCGAGGATAATATATGTGGTGGATACGTGGATATAGTTCCCCCGACCCCCCCACCCTGTTCCTACTACAAAAACGACCCTACACTAATTTCAAGTATTTCTGTCCCTGAAAACGTGTGTTCAGTTCTGAAAGCGTATTTGTCCTGCACTGCTGCTGCTGTTGTTCTTGTACGTGAATACAGCAACCTTAATGACTCTAATTCCAAGTGTTTTGTCCCCACGACGGCAATGCAGTCCTAAACGCCTTCATAACTGGTCCCACGAATTTAGGGACAAACTACTTGGAATTAGTGTGGGACATATTTTTCAGTTCTGAATGGGTCGCCACTATTACTACTACTACTACAACAGCGGTGGGTACTCCGATTTACGAGCGCCTCGTGACAAGCCAAAACGAGCGTTTTCAACCCATTCAGAACTGAAAAACGTATCCCACACTTCGTATGTAAGGGCCCATATTAACGAGTACAAAATAAATTCAATTTGGAAAAAATAAAAATTCAAATTCGCTTTTCATTGGTCAACACACGCACCAGCACCAAATATATATTTTGTGCTGGTGCGTGTGGTAATATATATTTGGTGCTGGTGCGTGTGTTGACCAATGAAAAAAAATATTTGGTGCTGGTGCGTGTGTTGACCAATGAAAAGCGGATTTGATTTTTTTTTTTCCAAATTGTTTTTTTTTCTTCTTCGTTAAAATGGGCCCTAATTCCAAGTAGTTTGTCCCCCAATTCATGGGACCAGTTCTTAAGGGCTTAACTCAGCTTAACCTACACATCGATTGCTCTTATCTGTAGTGGGCCATGTATAGATTTTTAGTATAGGCGGGACATGTCATGCCGATGTAATCGCTCTTAACCCCTTTAGAACTGAATAAGTTATCCCATACTAGTTCCAAGTAGTTTGTCCCCAAAAACAGGGGACCAGTTCTTAAGGGAATGCGCTTATCATGGGCGCTCTTAAATTGGGATACCCACTAATGCCGTATGTATGTATAATACTGCAAAAAAAAAAAAAATCCCACACTATTTTCTAGTAGTATGTCCCAAAAACAAGGGTTGCAGCTCCCTAAACCCTTTCAGAACTGCAAAAGTTATCCCACACAAATTCCAAGTACAGTAGTTTGTCCTCAACATCGTGGTACCCCTTTTGCTACCCTGGAAAAAAATGTGCTGCACTAATTCCAAGTAATCTGTCCCAAAAAAAATGGTTCCAGTTCTCAGCGTTCAAGGGGTCACATGGTTACATTACCCAAGGAGGTATATATATATCGTGTGCCCGAACTCCGAAAACAATTAATTAACTCTATTTCTGGTACGAAATAATAAAATTGGAATTGCGATCTAATTATTTTATTGTTTTGCCCAGATTGCACCCCCGCACCTGAAAATAAAGAATTTAACATGAACACGTTTTAGTTGTGCGGTTTGACTCGTAGAAGCACATACATACTCAAAAACAAATAGTTTGGAAGAGCTACATGGCAGCAAAGCAGTTTTTTATGTATGCTGGTCCTGCGGTGTTAAGAATCCGGGGTGGATACTGGCCCACGCTTAATGAAGTCAATGCATTACTACAATAGTAATGCTATGGGTGTGCTCCTCACACGAGCTTTCTGAGTCCAGTGTGAGGGTGTTCCCTACTGAGCTACAGGTGTAAAATATCGACTGATTACCCAACCCAGGGTAATCCTTCGTATAATACTCCCCCCCCCCCTCTGAACGGCGGAATCTTTGGGACGTCGGTACTGCATACATACATACGGCCGTACGTGGACCTACCCACTTCGTTTCAATACCTGGGGAACCAGGGAGACGCTTTTGTTTTTAGGAACGCACGCGCAAGCGTTCCTGTAAAAGAAACTTTCGAAATCAGGAGACTTCTTGAGATCCTCAATCGCAACCTATCAATAAATCTAAACGTCACTTTCGGTTGTATTGTGATAAAATCATGACGCGTTATTACACGTAGTAATCTCGGCGACTGCTGACTGCTGACAAATCGGACAAATCGCCATCTAGAAGAGAGCATAACATATCTTGTATCATCTGGATCCCCAGCTTGCCGTTGTGAGGTGTTGTGCAAGAATCTGTGTAATACAGATCCAAACTCAGGGAACACGCGCTTACAATAATATATACTGCCTGCTGTAGATCATGCGCATTAACCCCTTAAGAACCGGTCCCCCGTTTTTGGGGACAAACTACTTGGAATTAGTGTGGGATAAGTTTTTCAGTTCTGAGTGGGTTAACCTGTTTATGACGGGGGGGCATAGTAAATAGGACCAAATATTGTTGGTAAAAATAGGTAAATATATAGGTTTTGTGTGGACCGTAGGTCCTGTTTACTATCGTCCCCAGTATCAGCACCTGTAATAGACTTTACTATCAGGAAACATGTACGTACGTACGTATAATATATATGTAGATCATTCTTCAAGTAGGACCGCGCTCTCCAACACTTGGAATTACGCTGAAATTTGGCTTTATGTACAGCATTGCACTTTTGATGGGAAGAGAGTATGAAGAGAGTTAATATATAGACGCCTTCCACTCGGCAGCATGACCTATTAATATAGTACAAGACGCCTAACAAGAAACAGGCTAGTAAGAAAGCCAGGCTGAGATTTTAGAGTTGTTGTTGTTGTTGTTGTCTTCACATTAAAAACCGTGCCGGTCTCTCTATCCAGTACCTCCATCTGTCCGTACTAATCCAACACTTGACACGGTCGATTCCCGTGGTCACAGGCTAACTTACCCAAAAAAGGTATACTGAAATAAAAATGGAGCCCGAAGGGTCCGCAAAGCGATCAAAGTCAGTCAAAAACAGATAGTCTGGAGCCCTCCGCTCCCCTCTGCACGCTGTGTGAAGGTAAACATAAAACTGGGAAGGTCAACATCACCAATCGGGGGTATACGCCCCCTGATTCTATCTTGGTGCCCCTATAATGCCGGGGTGTTCCGTGCCGGGTTCACGCCAGTCAGGCAAACAAATCGAGTCCTCCACCCCGATTACGAGTATAAACGAAGACATGATACGGGGAAAGGGAACTATGGTCCCGTGCTACTGATGTACCCTCGGCCTGCGAGCAGTGTAGTAACTGCAAGACAAAGACAAAGAGACAAGTCAAAAGTACAAGCAAACACTCAAACAAACAAGACCACAGAGATAGCACAGACACCTCATCCCGAGGGGGTGGTGCAATGGTGCATGGGGGGAGTGAAAAAATAAATAAATAAAATAGTCCAGGAGAGTCAATCCGGCACATATCGCGCCACTCGGTCCGTCATTTCTCGATTGTTCTCTTCCCTCGCCGATTCGTCCTTCTTCCGCACCCCTCCCGTCGCGTTGGTTTTTGTTGTCTCTTTATTATTGCTACGCTCGCTGTCTCGCTTGGTCGCTCGTTTTCGGCTTGCCGCACTCTACCAGGTGCTAAATAAACAGTGTGCGATTAACAGGAGTGTTATTACTCAAGAGGCGCGATTAGCTTGTGTTGTTCATAAAGGTACTCGCAAAAATCGCCTGCCTGCCTCGTATAAACGATTGGTCATCAAATAATTAAACACGAACGCGGAAAGAGATGAATACGTACGGAGTAATCGAAGTAACTGCGGGTATAGGTCTACGGTGGACCAGATTATTGTCAGTATCGTAGCTTTGCAGTTGGAATCGCGGAACCGCAACTTGGTTATTTGGACGGTTGTAATGTTGTGATTCTTCGCTCGAGATTGAGACACCGGGCACTGCATCGTCAGGACATCGACCAACTTTCTTGTTCCAACAGTGTAAGAATTGCACGGCATTGTTGATGCGCACGCCAGCAAAAAGGGTAATTTGAGCTATTTTGTTTGTATCGAACAAAAGCTTGACCACGCGCCGCGGGGCGTAGCCTAAACAACAGGAGAGCGGTTCTGTCAACTCACTTCACTGACAGGCGCAGATTTCAGCCCTAGTTTATTTCCACACACGAAAGTGGCCTAGTCGTAGTCTGATTCATGGGGCCGTCTACCGTGGTCTCGGGTCGTTACCGAGACATTATGCCTGGCAGATGTTGCAGCCTCTTTTTCCCACTTGACATCTGACACATCTGACACTGACACGAGGCCATATCCCGGTCTCGATCCGCACATTGCAGCTGTTTTTATACACACGTCGTTCTCGCAATCTCCCTTGTATGGTGATCATGATTCTGTGAAGTCTTTGTCAGGAACAAGCCTGTCCTCCAACACCAACAATCAAACCCAAAATAAGAAAATACGCTACCCGTACCTCTTTGCCGGAACAGGAGATGGGGCAAGCGCTGAACGCAAAAACGCAAGCTTATTTAAATACCTCGCCGGAATCTATTCCTGGTGTATGATATACATCATTGCTATAATAGCGAATTTCATCAACGCCACACAAGAGTAAAATCCAACCCGCAACGCCGCCAAGGAGTGCAAGTTTGCCCTCAAAACAAAAAAGACGCACCCTATACAGTAGAGTATACTGGGCACTCGGCATAACGCGTAAAACGTTCGGCTCTTAAAAAATCAACAAACAACAAACAACGCACGGGTCCCACAAGCAGTTATTTTTTGACGATTGATAGTAGAATATCCCAGGTATCACGCAGGACAAAGTGACCTACAGGGTACTTTTTTTGGCCAAAGCCGGCCCCGTATGGGGGCTTGTGTACTTCCTTCAGTGCGAGAGTTTAGACTCATATTTCCTGCTCGGAGATGTTGGAAAACAACTACTCCTCGATTCAAGAGTTTTCTGTTTCCTTGACGGTCCGGCGTCTGACACTTGAGATTTCCTTCTCCGCGAAAACAGGGAGGACAAAAGATGCCTCGTGTACTAAAGGGCTGTAGTACCGTAGCAGATCCGTCATGTCGGCATCTGGAGTGCTTGTTGGTCTTGATAAGTCTGCAGTGGTTTAAGCAGACAGCAGATTCGGGCCAGGGATATGCAGTTGTTACACCATGTCGTCATTTTTGCTGGTCTCCGTTGTAAATGGCATGCATCTGGTGAATATCCTTTATCCTACATTCTACAGCATGTCTACAAATTACAACAGTTCAAAAACTACACTGCACCATTTCCTATTCGGAGGATAAGTGACCTTCGTCATTAGTAGAATCAATACATATACTCGTACTGCAGCTCTCGCTAAAAAACTGGCGCTGGTGGATAGTTGTAACTGCCGGAAACTGAACTGATTGTGTGAGCTGGTGGAAGGCATGACATTTTTTGTTTTGAGCGATCATCTGTCGGTCGTGCAACGCGGATCTCCGGCTTCAGATTACCATATCATAACGTATCATATATGGGGAGGATAATGATCTCCGGGTTCAGCCAGCTCCGAAGGGGGCCGTATTTTAGGCGGTCGTCGTAATCAATATATCAATATATCAATGTATCAATATATCAATATTGGGGACGGGTAGCTCTTGCTCGGTGGATAGTTGTAACTGTAGAGAGCTGGGTTGCCGTCTGTGTGCTGTGTGCGATGGTTGAACGCTTAGCTTACACCAGGCAACGTTTGATTTATCGTGATTCGTTGAAAAACAAAAGCAAAGGATATTTGCGGTAGGATGGCGCGGGAATCTGGCTTCAGATCTCGGGCTTCACCCAGCTCAAAAGCAAGGCATACTCTATGTTTAGGTGGCCGTATAAAGTAGCAACTCGCTGTAATACTTCAAATACTAATAGCCGGATACTTTCAAGTTTCCATGTAAACTCGAACGAGTTATTACCCTTGACGATCCTCTGGACGAGCCGTCTGCACACGTTTTCATGTATCAATGGGTGGATTCCCTCATCCCCACCGGCACCTTGAATTCGTTTGCATCAGCAACCCAGATACTCGTCAGTTTTAATCGATTTTCGCTAACTCGCGCCTTCAGCGACGGAAAAAAAAACGATTTTTTGTTTTAATCGGGAATTTATTTCGCGAACTTCCGCCAGCAGGGGAGACTCTAGACTACACCACACCACACCACACGTACAGCATGCCAAGTATCGGTTAGACCACCCATCCCCTGTAATACTTCTGAGCATCAAAATTAGTCCCTGCAAGCTAGCACTGCAACAAATAGCACCTACAATACGTAAAGCCTGCAACAAGGTATTCGCAATACTCCTTACTGTACACCAAAACAGTCTGCAAGCTATCATCGCTCTGCAACCAACAGCACCCGCAGGCTGCAACAATGGATTATTACCTCTCTCCTCAGTGCTGGCAAGAATGAACCCGATCTGACCCGAAGGGTAGGAGGGCACGGTAGTAAAGGCGTAGTCCACTGAGGCAAACACCTCGGTGCAAGCGTTCATGACACTCTTGATCAGAGGCAGGTGGAGCCACAGGCATTCGCCTTGCGTCGCAATCACCCCGCCGGGCGCCAAAACCCGCTTCATGTTCTGCAAAATACAAAATGACGCCGACAGTGTATACATAGAAAGTGAAGCGCATCAGCCAAACTAAACCGGCGCCACTAGAGCAGAGCAGTACAGTGTTGGTGTCAATACGCGTAGTACAAATCGAGAAGTGGAAACTTGCCACCTAAATGACTCATCTTGCATGGTACAACTCAAAATAGAATCGGTAGCGCGCTCCTTTAAGTATACCTGGTACATATTTATATTGCATGAAATATATCGACCTACACGTATGTCTAGACATGCTTGGTACGCGTCTATGTCTACCGAGCGATGTAATATTCCCGTTGCATACCAAGGAAGTCTGTTTGCAACATGCGCCATAATCCAGACCCCATCTATCTCACTCCAAGACGTACATTGCAACCATGACATGCAACAACACACAGCAACATGCCAAGAGCGTAGTGCACTGCTCATCACACAAGACACAAGACACAATATCAGTCTATGTGCCGTGAACGTTACTTTCTTTCTCAGTGATGCCTTTCAATCGTGCCCCGTGTCGCCTGTTAATAGTGTCTGCTTGCTCTTCACACGCCTCTATCTTACCTGGTAGAACACTGGCTGGAACAGGGATTCAGCCGGACCAACCGGGTCAGATGAATCGACGATTATTACGTCGTATCCGTTATTTCCCTGCACAAATCAAACGGGCAAGGCCGGCGCAAAACATATCCAATCACGAATAAGTACGTATGCCTCGTGGGTGGATAAGGTATCGCCCAAATTTAACACAAGCATGGCACACGCCAATGACTTTGATTCAAAACAGAAGTGGTCGTACGCTCCATTAAAAGTCATGTCACTTGCAGGCGATGCCAATTTAACCCTTGGCACATTATGGTTCGGCTATAGTCTAGTGTATTGTAGTGTAGTGTGCTGCAAAGCGCGCCCTGGGCGACGGCTGTTACTCCAAGTTACTCCAAGTTACCCCAAGGCATAGGTCACAGGCTGGCATGCGCACGTTGAAGTTGGCACGATCCCTTGCTACATACGTGGTTAGACTCCAGAGGTCACAAACGAACGCACGAGGGTGCGCCTGACGTAATACCCGGAACTAGAGCAGAGTAGAAAATAAATATGGCCGCTCACAAAGCGGCGCTTCCCAACGCGGATTCGATTTAGCTCGGTTGGGCTGCTTTTAACTGCTTTAAATGGAATATAAATAGAAGGACCAACAGCAAAACACGACTGAGCCGTAGCAAACAAACGGGGTGCACTGCCAATCATTTATCATTGGACGAAGCCAGAAGGCCATAAAATCTCAACCTGCAGCGACCTAAAATATTCCAGGTACCCAATAGGACAGGATACGTGTACGTATGGAGGACGTCCTATATGACTGCCACCATAAAATTGGTACTACCGCTGTATCATGCTATAAATACATATAATTATCATACTTCCACTACATGTCTTAACATGCTACTTCGAAGTGTACTTCCAACAAAAAAATCCAGCCAACAACTCTAAGCGTGCGACTACTGGCCGACCAAGGAACTTTGGCCTACAGAAGCAAAACATTTTTGTCAGATGTTCTCAGCCGATAAACGCCTCCTTCGTCGATCGCTTTGCTTTGCGTGGCAACTGCAAAACTTAGTATTCGGATTTGTGAATTTGTGACTAACCTCTCTCTTAACGAACTCTGCCGCATCTTCGTGCACCAGTGTCAGTCGGGGATCTCCGAATGAAGTTGATGTGCACAGTTCGAACCGTTTGGCTACCTGGAAACGGTCGAAACAAGATAATAGAAACAGCCACATGCTCAAATGTAAGATTTTTTAAGCTCTGGGTATGCACGCATCATGCATCATGCATCACGCATGAGCAAGGAAGGAAGGAGTGTGATTGATGGTGGTGCCGTATTCTTGGTTGCACTTGAAGTAACCCCTTATTACATGTTCGACACTCACTTACGCGCTCATAGGAACGGACGGTGAGCTTAATCTGGACAGTAATATACCAGGTATATAGCAAGGCTAACATTGTAACATTGTTCATAATTGAGTACCCAAACGTACGATAAAAATCTACAATAACGCTATTCAGTTAAACCTGGTATCATGCTATCATCGCTGCTCTTATTACGAGAAACATCAAACTTGTTGATCCTCGAGCTTGCAATGCAACCTGAGATAAGCCGGTCGCGAGTGTCCTCAAAACCCTCACCAGGGGGATCATCTAGACTTCTACGTCAGCCAGCGACTCGACAAATGCCGGAAGATTGCTTATATGAGGCAACACTAATAGTCCATGTGCAAAAAGCGGACAAAAAGCGGACAAAAATCTACCTAGCAATACGATAGCTCCAACCATTCTGCGTACGAAAAGTGCATGAACTTGAGGGAGAAACAATGACAAATCCGTAAGATGATTGCAGCATCGGCGGCACGAACAAAGGCGAGCCGCTTCAGTAGGTTAACGGATTCCTATTTTACGTCGGACTCCTATGCAAGGAGTATCAACCTGTACTTGCGAGTATTCATACTTTAATACTCGTGCGACATGCCTGTAGCATGGACTATATAGACTTCGAATGTTGCACGCTTTCAGCACATTACCAGAACACGGATGAAAATACGACACGTCTCGTTTGCTTTATCGCTGTACATGGATCCGTTATCAGAGCGGTTGCTACAGTAGCCGCATCACAGATTCGCAATACTAATACTAATACTATTAATAATAGCAATACTAACAGTACAAGGACAATCCTCGAACACCTTTGAGTGCCAAATATATTTTTTGTCCCGGGAGTACTTGGCATTCAGTGCACTATACAACACACTCGCAAGGGCGGTCAAGGAAACATTATTTTTCTCAACCACGTTAATATGCTCACGACACTTGTAGCGCTACCAGGGCAGAGCTGCATTTCAAGAGCTTCTACTGCTGTGCAATAAGAGCCAGTCATATACCTATACATTAAAAAACACACACAGAGCTCATAGTTCACAGTCAAATACGAAGGGCTTATGATGGCAGTCCAACAATTGTCGACAAAACCATTCCGACGGTACGTATGTATGATATACCGAGCATGTTTCGTATCGTACCGAAAGAGGCCATGTTCTTTTTGTTGGGTTCTTCACTTTCACACGTCATCAACCAATGAATTAATCAATCAACCTGTTTAGGAATAGGTATGACATAGGTGTCACGCACGCCATGTACAACACGGATTTGATAAACGAATTGCCTACCTCGCACACCAAGGAGTCAATCTCGCACATGTGAATTTCTTCCACCCCTTTGTGGCGGGCGAATTCCCGAAGCACGCCGCCGTCCCCTCCCCCAACGATGAGCACCTGGCAAGGAACAAGGTATACATCATACGAGCAGCCGTCAGTGACTCTCTCCGAACTCATAGCCAGCGCTCGAGCGTGGAGTACTAGAACAGATAGGAGGGAGGGTGGTTCTCGATTGATAGCAGGCTCTCAGGTCCTTAACAGCCTTTGTGGACGTCACGGGTCGCCGAGCACTGCTCAATGCGTACCGGGGGAAATCACACGACAACAGAGCCCGTCGCCGATGGATGAGGAAATAAGATGCGCCCCTATCTCGCCACACGACGCACTTCCCGCTGGTGGCGGCGCTCAAAGTCGGATAAGGTCTTCTAGCCTGCTACCGCCGGGTGCGATACCGGGCTCCCGGGATTTGAACCCGAGGTTTCAAGACGCTCGTCTCGCAGCGGGGAGGTTTGTTCGGAGGGGGCCCACATCTACGAGGGGTCACAATAGGGCCGGCGGCGCTCAAAGTAGGATAGGGTCTGCTAGCCCACTATCGACGGGTGCGATACCGGGCTCCCGTGGTTTGAACTCGAGGTCCCAAGACGCTCGCCTCGCAGCTGGGAGTTTGGTTCGAAGGGGGCCCACAACAACGAGGGGTCATAATAGAGGCGGCGGCGCTCAAAGTCGGATAAGGTCTTCTAGCCCACTACCGCCGGGTGCGATACCGGGCATCCGGGGTTTGAACCCGAGGTCTCACGACGCTCGTCTTGCAGCGGGTAGTTTTGTTCGGAGGGGGCCCACAACCCCGAGGGGTCACAATAGGGGAAGGGCAGCCCTCAACGTCGGTGAAACTCCTACAAGGGTAGGGCTTCCTCTCCCGATGACGCTGGGGGCGGCACCGGGCTCTCAGAACATAAGAGCGGTTTGATCTCCCCCCAGTCGGAGAGCAAGGAGTGGTCAGCGACGCCAAAGGGCCAGCGATCCAATGGATGTTGAACCCGTTCCGGAAGAGGTATTTCCCCCCAGTCGGAGAGCAAGGAGTGGTCAGCGACGCCAAAGGGCCAGCGATCCAATGGATGTTGAACCCGTTCCGGAAGAGGTACCTCAGGGGGGAAATGAGACCAGTACGGCGAGAGCTAGTTTGGGGGCGAGAGTGGGTGGGCCAACACCGACGGAGAACAGGAGGGCAAACAGTGGACTCCGGAGCTTCGCCCAGCCGGGGATTTTGAGGGGATCCACGCCGGAGAGGCATCAACAGGGGTATCGGTCGCCCCAGGTCAGCAATGGTGCCCACAACAGGGTAAGATCTTCTCTGCATATGTCAACGGGTGCGGCATCGGGCTCTCTGGACTCGAGTCCTGAGTCTCAGGATGCACGTCGTGAAGCGAGCAGCTTAGCTCGGAGGGGGCTCTGGAGGAGGGGCACGCCCGCGAGGAGTCAGCAGGGTTGCCGTACACTCACCGTCGAAGGCGTTGCTCAAAGTGGGGTGGGGTCTTCTCCCCCACTACCGCCGGGTGCGGAACCGGGTTCCCGGGACCTGAACCCGATGTCTCAAGACGCCCGTGTTGCGGCTGGGAGCCTTGTTCGGAGGGGGGCTTGGGCGGACTCACACCTGTGAGGAGCCAGCTGGGGTGCGGGGCAGCTCTCGTCGGTGGTGGAGCTCACACTAGGGTAGGGCTTCCTCCCCCGCTGCCAATCAATGGGTGCGGCACAGGGCTCTCAAGATCCAAGAGCGGTCGCTCCCCCCCTCGTTCAGGAGGAGACGTCGCACGAGGATAATGCACCCAGCACGGAGAGAGCTAGGGTAGAAGTGAGAGGGGGCCTTCACAGCACCAATAGCGGTACCACGTTGGGAAGAGGTCCCATCGGGGCGGCGGCGCAACTCGGACCGTCCACAAGGACGGTAACAGCAACAGGCGAACGGTGAAACCGCTTTTCGGTTTACCGGTTAAAACCACCCGAAAAAAGCGGTTGAATCGTTTCATGTTGTTTTGAGAATAACGCCTATGCGGTTTTCGTTTATTCGAATATGCCATCCGGTGCCCACCTCTGACCAGGTATAATTTCGTCAAGTACGCTGTCCCCACTGCTGTTCAACGTTTTCTTCGCCGCGGCCCTAGAGGTCATTATCGTACGATTCAGAGAGGACGATGGTATCATGCAGAACCTAGTGTTCCTGAAGGAGGAGACGGGAGCGGGGACGGAGACACCACGACCGCGTACGGAGGGCGGTGTGGGGGATGCTGTATGCCGATGACGCCGGCGTTGTATCGAGGTCCGCCGACGGACTGGCGAGGATGATGACCATTATCGTGCAGGTGTTTGGGGAGTTCGGGCTGACGGTGTCGGAGAAGAAGACGGAGACTCTCCTGATGCGCGTAAAGGAGAAGCAGCCAACACCGCCCCCGCCGCCGCTGATAATCGAAGCAGCGGGGCAGAAATACACCCAAACCCTCGAGTTCCGGTACCTGGGCGGCCTCGTCAACGAACATGGCGACCTCACCCGGGAGATCAACTTCAGGAGCAGAGCAGCGTCGGCGTGCGTCAGGAGGTATGGCCCGGAGCTCTTCGATAGGCCGGGAGCACCGTTTCGACTCAAGGCCCGCCTGCTTCAAGCGGAGGCGATGGAGGCACTGCTGTACGGTTGCATGACATGGGCCCCACGTCGCGACCACTACCGACTGCTGCGGACGATACACCACCGGCTGCTGCTGCGAGTTATTGGGTACCAGCGCAAGCAAGGCACCTACCGGCAGCTGTCCTACGCCCAGGCCCTGAAGAGGGTCGGGTGCCAGAGCGTGGAAGCCACTGTCCGGCACGGCGCCTACTGTTCGCGGGGGCGTGCAAGGCAGCCAGACAGGGCGACTCCCGGAAACGACTGATGTTCGGGGAAGCTGGTGGGGGGGAAGGACCCGGGCGCGGGGTGCCCGGAGCGGAACTGGCAGACGTGCCTGAAGGACGACTTCAAAGCGTTCGGAGCTACGCACGGCTCTACGGACGACCAGAGACGTGTCTTCGGAGTCCCGATTTCAGTTTGGACGGAAGCAGCGAAGGTGAAGGGAGGGAGGCAGTGGTACAAGGGAGTGCTGCAGGGAGCTGAGAGGTTTATGACCTCCTGGCACAAGGAAGAAGAGGAGGCTAGCCGGAAACGAGCGTACCAAGCGAGAAAAAGAGCGCAGCAAAATAAAGAGACACCAAGAACCAACGGGACGGGAGGGGTGCGGAAGAAGGGCGAATCGGCGAGGGAAGGAAACAAGCGAGAAATGGCGGACCGAGTGGCGCGATATGTGCCGGATTGACTGTCCTGGACTGTTTGTTTGTTTGTCTGTTTGTTTTGTTCTTTTTCCCCCTCCCCCCCACCGCCGCACCATTGCACCACCCCCTCGGGATGACGTGTCAATGTGTTGTCTCTGCGGTCTTGTTTGTGTGAGTGTTTGCTTGTACTTTTGACTTGTCTCTTTGTCTTTGTCTTCGTCTTTTTCCCTTCGTTGCTTTTGACCTTTTGCAGTTACACTGCTCGCAGGCCGGGGGTACATCAGTCACACGGGACCATAGTTCCCTTCCCCCGTATCATGTCTGCGTTTTATAATCGGGGTGGAGGACTCGATTTGTTTGCCTGACCGGTGTGAACCCGGCACGGAACACCCGGGCATTATAGGGGCACCAAGATAGAATCAGGGGGCGTGTACCCCCGATTGGTGATGTTGACTTTTCCATTTTTATTTTTACCTTCACATAGCGTGTAGAGGGGAGCGGAGGGCTCCAGACTATCTGTTTTTGACTGGCTTTGATCGCTTTGCGGACCCTTCGGGTTCCACTTTTATTTCAGTATACCACAGGGGGGGGGGGGGGGGGGGGGTGACAGACCCACACGATGGCGTGGGGGTGGAGCTTGGATGCGGCTTAGGACTTGAGAATAGAACGTAAAGAGTGCATGTTGAGAAGGAGAGAGCAAGGACAACAAATGGAGTATTGTAGATGAAGCTTAGCGGGGAGTGGACATAGAAGGAAGTTATAGGCTTTACGCATAGGTTTCCTTTGTTTCCGTGGTTTTCTGCTTTCGGGACAATGTTATGAGTGATCAACGTTGAAGCTCATGCTTCCCAGTGTGTGAAGCGTTCCTTACGTTGTTGGACAAAGGGGTGTCACTGCTGTTGTGGACGTAGATATAAGACGTTTAGGCATTAACACGATGGATAAACGGTTCTTATACGTTTTCATCCACAGCAGTGGTGTGAAGTAGCCAGTAGTATTCGCATTTCGCCCGGTAGGATAATTCCGGGAATTTTACAGCTCACTAATAGTGTGGTCAGGTTAGGGGGTTACCGAACAATCTGTTACTACCGTAGTCGTCCAAGTAGCGGAGGTATGACATTAATATGCATCAAATCTCAGGAGTTGGGGCGTTCCTTCCGTATTCGGAACATTAACGTTGAACTTCGTACATACATCAGTATTAATAGTATTACACCAGGTATTGTTCTATATCATGCCAGTATGTATCATGTACGAGCACATTTTTCCTTCTTGATTTCTTGGTTATGTCCATCTCTTTCTCTTCTACTATTACTTTTGGTTTGGTTTGCTGGCTTGTTTATGTACGCTGTGCTTTTCGTATACTGTAATAGTATAGGTTTGGAAGGCCGGTAAATACCTCAATTTAGGCAATTAATTGGTCCGTTTCCCATATATAAATAGGAACCGCGTGCTGGTCCCACGCATCGACCCGTATATATGTCCGGTCCGTTTCAGGGGAGGGGAGAGTGTTGTAAGGCTTAGATTAGGTAGGGGAAAAAACAGTACTCGCAGCCCAACGGACTAATGCCTTAGTAATCCTGCACATTGGCATGGCATGGGGCATGGCATGTCATGGCATGGCATTGCCTATCCTCCTTACCACATTTTTGCGGCGATGTTACTATTCTATGCGTCACTGTCTCGTATGGGTAGGCACAATTCGTTGCGAGTCGACGAGGGAAGAAAAGAAAGGCTGACGTCTTCTCGCGATCAAAATGCAAGGCACGAACCGTAGTGGCGGGGGGGGGGAGAAGAGCCTACTTTGTGACCCCGGATCTGAGTTACGACTAGGAAGGAGAGAGAAAGGAAGGGCGAAGATACTAAATGGGATGAACAAAAAAAAAAAAAGCTTGTGAGCCCCATGCTTTATCGTGTATCGGCATCTCTATCAATAGGGTGGGAAAAAATAGCACGGACACTGGGTGTGCTGGATGACGACGGGTAGAAAAAACGGCGGGATGCGCGAACCACACATACAAAAAAAAACAAAAAAAATCCCCTTAAGAACTGGTCTCGCGTATTCGGGGACAAACTACTTGGAATTAGTCTGGGATAATGTTTTCAGTTCTGAATGGGTTAATAGGGTGAACTAGCGGCACGGACGCTGGGTGTGCTCGATGACGACGGATAGAAAAAAACGGCGTCATGCGCAAAACACACATACCAATTTTTATTTTTATTTTTCCGTCCCATTTAGTATCTTCGCCCGTTGTTTCTCTCCTTCCTACGTAGTCGTAACTCAGATCTGGGGCCACAAAGTAGGTTCCTCTCCCTCCCCCCCCACTACGGTTCGTGCCTTGCATTTTTATCGCGAGAAGACGTCATTCAGCCCTTTCTTCCCTCGTCGACTCGCATCGAAATTGTGTCTGTACTTGGATCTAAGACCGTTTGTTTGGCATGTTTTCGGTGTAGTCTTGTCACTCTGTCTCATAGTTTGTGGTCACCTATGGGCTGTATGACCTATTTTTTGTTAGGGTCATAGCCCATATAGGTGACCACAAGAGGTTTATCACGTACCGCTTTCTCTTTAGGTATGATGAATCAGCACGGGCATAGCGATATATAAAAGGGAGTGTCTGTGTGTGCTCTTCACAGTAAGCCGTCCTTTCTACCCGTCGACATCCAGCACACCCAGTGTCCGTGCCGATTCTCCATCGTGGAGAGGTACCAGCTATGTGGTCACAAAACTACGACACGGGGATACTACGCTGCAATGCAGTGGGCATGCCCCTCCTTTTGTCATAGCCCATAGGTGACCACAAGATTTTATCATGTACGTAGGTGCCGCTTTCCCTTTACTTAAGGTATGGTAAATTAGCACGGGAATAGCAAGGGGTAGAAACAAACGGTTTACTACTACTGTGTGCAAAACACACAACCACCACTTTGTACGGAAATGTAAGGACCTTCTGGTGTGAACATTAACCCCTTTAGGACTGCAGTCCCCTTTTGGGGAAAATCCACTCTAATTCTAAGTAATCTGTCCCCAAAACGGGACTCCAGTCCTGTAAGGGTTAACATTGATGCCCAATCGACCATTTTATTTATAGGGGACAGAATGGTATGATACAATACACTTATATGCGTATACATGATGCATGTAATCATATCATATTTATATATTAATGAAAGGAACGGTTTGATGCCATAAGCGCGAGTATGGTCTCGACGAAATTTTACGATCCTTCCAACCATTTTCTGTTTATACCAAACTACTTGGAATTAGAGTGGTAATATGATTCCACCCGCGAATCGAAAGAGGGCAGAGTTAATCAGCCGGAATTTTACAATGATTGAACTCACAGCTGACATATTTATAATAATTGTATTTAACCCTTATAGAACTGGAGTCCCGTTTTGGGGACAAATTACTTAGAATTTGAGTGGTTTGTCCCCAAAACGGAACTGCAGTCCTAAAAGGGTTAATGAACTAAGAAAACACGTCAGCTGTGAGTGGAATAATTTCGGCGTGTTCCGAAAAAAATTCCGATTTTATTTTACCTGATTCGTTATTGTGACAGGTTTATTTACTGGCTGTAGGCTTCCAAAAAGATAATGTTGGTGCAGCAGCAGCAGTGCAGTGCGGCGCGAGTCGACGAAAGAAGAAAAGGGCTGAAGTTTTCTCGCGACGAAAATGCAAGGCACTAAACCTTGTTGTGAGGAGGGGGAGAGAAAAGCCTGCCACGTCTGTATTACCAGAACGTCGGATCTGAGTCACCTACTGTTAGTAATAGTAAGAGGGGTGAAGAGAAAATAAGGGCGAACGTGGACCGATGGGATGACGAAAACAAACAACAAGAAACAAGAAGTCCCACACGCGTGAACTCAACCAAATGGGATCCAGAACCCAATGGACTTCAACAAGTAGAAACTTACTAGGTTTGTATTCTTGTCCGTGGGTGGGTTGCCCTTCATGGCCTCCTTGCACGCGTGGAGTCGCCTTTACCGCAATTCTGAATTATTCTATAGGATACAGTATAGAAATCGGGGACTTAGGTTGTGGCCCGCGTGTGGTTCCAGTGTTATGAGCTTTGTCTCGAAAAAATCGGCCGTTTTTTTTTTTTTTGAAAAATTGGTCGACCACACTAAAAGTTATATAATAAAATATTCCCCGATGTCCATACTTTATCCTAGATAGTAATTCAGTGGTGCGGTAAAGGCTACTGCAAGCGTGTGTGCACTTTTTACACCCCGGACAGATCGTATAGATCGTTCCTGCTTCATGATCTAGATTTTTTATGGCAGACGTACTTATATCTAATTCCCGATCTTGCAAAACTTATCACAACGGCGGGAACTAGATGATCTACTGCTGTAGATCATGATCTATCTGTAGATGATCTAGATCATGATCTATCTATAGATGATCTAGATCATGATCTGTCTGTAGATGATCTAGATCGTGATCTCTCTGTAGACGATCTAGATCATGATCTATCTGCAGATGATCTAGATCGTGATCTCTCTGTAGACGATCTAGATCATGATCTTCTGCAGATGATCTAGATCATGATCTATCTGTAGAGGATCTACTGTAGATCATGATCTATCTGTAAACGATCTAGATCATGATCTGCACGAGGTGTGAAAATTCAACTTTTCAACAGACGCATCTCACTCAGCTCTCTGTAGTCGAGAATGTCGTCGAAATTTGACCCCCTACTTATTTCCCGCCATCTCACCAGCCAGGAAAACCCCCGGTACGTCCAGCTCTATGTTGTCTAGGATGCTAAGGCCGACTCTTATGGGATCGGAATCCAAAACAGGAATTTTCAACACGTTCGCAGGCTTTTTCTCCCGGGGACGCTAAAGAACGCCCCCTACTATCTCAACGAGCCATTGGTCAATTTTCGAGAGGAATCTAGTGGTATTGGCCGATTTTGCAGGCTCGAAATTCCAACGGATGGCCAACTGACCCTGTTTCGATTTTTTTACCCTGTTTCGATAAAAAAAATCGAAACAGGCCGCCTGTTTCGTATTTTTTACCCGGTTTCGATAAAAAAAAACGAAACAGGGCCAATTAGCCTGAGTTGGCCATCCATTGGAAATTCGAGCCTGCTAAATCGGCCAATATCACTAGATCCCTCTCGAAAATTGACCAAGGGCTCGTTGAGATAATAGGGGACATTTTTTAGCGTCCCCGGGCGAAAAAGCCTGCGAAAATGTTGAAAAATCATTTTTGGATTCCGATCCCATAAGAGTCGGCCTAAGATAGGACCTGCAGGCCTCTCGAACGGCGCTGTGCTTGGGCGTTGCTACTCGTACATAGGCGTCTTTCGGTTGTTGCTCTGATTTCGGCTCACTGGCAAAATGAGACCACTCTGTCCAGAAATATAAAAACCGTTTTTATTTAATATTAATATATAAAATGCTATTATTTTTCTGGACAGAGTGGTACGCTTTTCCGAGCACCGCACATTCTGAAGGCGATACATACATATATACTACGGTAACGGTCTCTCTGTAGGGCCGGTATATATGTGTGTGGGCTTCATTGACATTAAAACCCGTTTTTTCTACCCAACTACATCAGAACACCCAGTACCTTGTCCTGATTCCTAATCCTATATACGTGGAGAGATACCAGGTACAAATTATGTGGTCACTGACCGTGAGACAAAAGGAAAACCAAAACTAAATGCGCCAGCCACCAATACCGGCACTATAGCGGCAACCGGCACTACTACTCCATGCACTGCCACCCTGATCGATCCCATCCGTGCCAAGCGATTTTCGCAGGCACTCGTACAAAGCGGGCAGCCGTCGGTAGTAGGCAGCCGTCGGTAGTGGGCATCCGTCGGTAGTGGGCATCCGTCGGTAGTATCGGAACAACGATACCAGGTATATATATATACCTGGTATATGCGTATTGCGTTTCGGCCGAAAACGCAGGCCTGAACCGACAACCCCTCTTGTGATTAAAAACGGGTGCCGGTTTTTCGGCGGAGGGTTGGTTTCGGGTGGGTTGTCATTTTAAGGGGAGGGGGTTCTTCTGGCGGGGGCTCCAATCATATTATACAGGCCCTTCTCAGCCGGCACTATAACGGGACCACTACTGCCCGTATATACGACCATTTTATATTTTTTACGACCGACGGCGACCAACCGCCGCCCGACCGCCAGCCGCCGAGTACCGATTACATCAGGGAGGGCACAGAATAAAACAAATCGAAACTCATACTTTTTTCTAGAGCCAGACAGGCGAGGAAGGGGGGGGCGTACTCATTTGTTGCTTGCCTTAGTCATTTGACCATTGACCACGCTCCCTTTCGAGACGGAGCACCCTACTCCTAACAGAGACACCTCCAACACGGGGGGGGTGTACTTCATTTCATGCATGCCCGTAGTCGTATGACCATAGACCCTCGCATCCCTACAATGCCGGGACGGAGCATGTCGGGTTTTCACCGACCAGGCAGACATTGCTAGCACCAAGCGCGAAGCGCCGTGAGGTGTTCGGCGAGTCGCATGAAGGGTGAGCTGCATCCTACTAAGACCCGCTTGTGAGGCGGACTTGCATATGGATGACAGCTTCAAGGGGGGGGGGGTGTACTCATGTTGTGCACGGCCGTAGTCATATGACCATAGACCCTCGCATCCCTACAATGCCGGGACGGAGCGCGTTGGGTTTTCACCAACCAGGCAGACATTGCTTGCACCAAGCGCGAAACGCCGTGGGGTATTGGGCGAGTCGCATGGAGGGTGAGCTGCATCCTGCTAAGAACCGCCTCTGAGGCGGACTTGCATATGGATGACAGCTTCAATGAGTTAATTTGATTTCTGGTGTGGCCACTTCCGGAGGCAGCAATGGGTTTTACTATGTAACTGCCTCGCGGACGCCTTACCATATTAACACTACGTGATACGACCATTCCCCTTGTGCGGAGCAAAGGTTCTCCACCCCGCACAAATGATCTACTCGACCGCCAGCTTTGGTGACCGCCAAAAAAAATAACAAAAAAAAACGGCACCCTGGTTGTCTAGCTCACGCAGCGAGTGGCGTGTTTTACAGCGTCGTTGCCAACCGACGCCAACCCACCCTATAAATATATCATATATTTATAGGGGGGGGGGGGGGCGTACTCATTTGTCGCTTGCCTTAGTCATTTGACCATTGACCACGCGTCCCTTTCGAGACGGAGCACCGTTCCTACTCCTAACAGAGACACCTCCAACACGGGGGGGGTGCTAAAACCAAGTGACAAAAAGGTATGGCTTTTGTATTTCGGTCATTTTCTCGATTCGTATCATACGTACAGAAATTCCAACGCTCCGTTTTTTCTTTTTTTTTCTTTTTGACCTTTCTAGGAGTTTGGATCCGTTTTCTGTTTTCTGTTTTTTTTGTTATTTTTCATGCTCCCACTGATTACATCATTTTACGTAGCGCTCTTCTCCCACACCACCACCTTCAATAGTATACCCCTGAACTTCAAATATGTCAAACTTTTGTTCCCCTCAAAAGAACAAAACATAAATACACCCTGCATGAGGTCGTATATAACCCGCAGTTTGTGCGATGTTGAATGCCACATATGCGTACGCAGCTGGCAAAGGATGAGTTTCGACGAACGCATTGAAGTCACAGCTGATGTTTTTTTTTGTTGTTGTTGTATTTTTTTTAAGTAGCCTTGGGTCCAACTTCTGATCACTTCGTTTCGATTCAAGTAACTCCTCTCTCACAATCTCACTTCTCTCGTCAAACCGTCACTACAATGCTTCGTCGTACCCACATTTTATCAGTTCACACTCTCAATTGTAACCATCACTATTACCCTTCTTACAACCGTGATACTTGCCCGTATGTACTCGTACGAGTAGCTGGTTCTAGTTTCCCCCACATCCCGTTTATTATCTTTGCACCTAAATGTCTCCAGGCCACTCTCTTTCTTCAACTCAGATCCGGGGTCACATGTATAGCAGGTACTCCTCCTTTTCCCCCCTCCCCGCTCCGGTGCACGCCTCCCCGTCACTCAGAAAAAAAGGTTCAGCAAAAATAAGGTATACCTTTCCCCTTAGCACGCGTCTCGCCTCTCGTCGAATTGCATGGCGACGATGATCGACCTTGGAGTACATTCGACTATCGCAGGGGACCATAGTAAATAGGACCTACTGCTGTACAAACAAAAAACGATGTTTCCCTATTTTTACTACGAGCAATATTTGGTCCTATTTACTGTGGTCCTCCGTAAGGGCCCGTTTTACCGAAGAAGAAAAAAAATCAATTTGGAAAAAAAAAAAACTTCAAATCCGCTTTTCATTGGTCAACACACGCACCAGCACCAAAGATTAGGATCTTGAGGCAATATATTTGGTGCTGGTGCGTGTGTTGACCAATGAAAAGCGAATTTGAAATTTATTTTTTCCAGATTGAATTTATTTTATACTCGTTAATTCGGGCCCTAATACTGTAAAAACAAACTCTCGCACAAAAAATTATAGGTTTCCCTGTTTTTACAAGCAATATTTGGTCCCCTATTTACTATATATGGCCCTCCGTAATACTGTAAAAACAAATTCTCGCACAAAAAATCATGTGTTTCCCGGTTTTTACTAGCATTATTTGGTCCCCTATTTACTATATATGGCCCTCTGTAATACTGTAAAAACAAATTCTCGCACAAAAAATGATATGTTTCCCTGTTTTTACTAGCAATATTTGGTCCCCTATTTACTATATATGGCCCTCCGTAATACTGTAAAAACAAATTCTCGCACAAAAAATGATGTGTTTCCCTGTTTTTACTAGCAATATTTGGTCCCCTATTTACTATATATGGCCCTCCGTAATACTGTAAAAACAAANGGAGGGGGCGGGGGGGGCGTACTCATTTGTTGTTTGCCTTACTCATTTGACCATTGACCACGCATCCCTTTCGAGACGGAGCGAGGGCGGTGCACTCGTATTCATGCCGTGCATGGCCGTAGTCGTATGACCATGACCATAGGCCCTCGCAGCCCTACAATGCCGGGACGGGACACGCTGGGGTTTTCACCAAGTAGGCGGGGGGGGGCTAGAATTAGAGTATATTTTGCAGTAGTAACATCGCGACAACTACTGCTGTAGATCGGCCGTGGTGGTAATGAGGCGGTATCAGCTAGGGGGGTAAAGTCTAACTCCCTTCTCTACCTACAGTAACACGTACACATATCTACTGCTGGCCTTCTCATTGCATGCTCGGCAATTCATCGGAGGGAATGTGCCATCTACGAGTACTCGTAGGGTGGAGTAAGGGTACGTATGTACACGACCGGCCCCGCCTTAACCTATTCGCAACTCGGTCAGATCATCTACAGATATAGCATGACCTACATCATCTACAGATAAATCATGATCTAGATCATCTACAGATAGATCATGATCTAGAAATCTACAGATCGATCATGATTCAGATCATTGAGTTCCTCACCTGCCGTTGCGAGAGGCTACGTACGTAAGGAGCCCGATCATTCAGAAACAAATTCAGCCCAAAAAGCGGTATACCTACCTCTATCGAAAAAAATGTGAAAACCGGAAAAAAATACACATACAAAACTCCTGCCAGTATCCTGCCATGTGCATCGGGGTTTCTTAGTACGTGCTCTATTTAATTAAAATACATATATAAAAAAGCGAAAACCGGAGAAACACAGAACTACTGCCAGTATCCTGCCAGCATTCTGCCAGTACCCTGTCAGTATCCTGCCAGCATCCTGCCAGCATCCTGCCAGTATCCTGCCAGTACCCTGTCAGTATCCTGCCAGCATCCTGCCAGTATCCTGCCAGTATCCTGCCAGTATCCTGTTTTTTTTTCAAGTACGGAGGACCTTATAGTAAGGGTCGTTCTTATCGAGCAACTTTTTTCCAAAATTTCCAAATAAAGTTTTCGCGCAATTTTTAGGACTTCCATATTTTCCAAAAAATAATTTCCAAATTTTGGAATGCGAAGCCTTCCAAATATATTTTTCCCTCTGTCAAAATTCCAAATTTCCAAATAAATCCTGTTTTTTCTTGATTTTCCTGTTTTTTTTGGAATTTGTTTTTGGAAATTTTGGAAAAAAGTTGCTCGATAAGAACGACCCTAAACAGGACCAAATATTAAAAATAGGTAAATATATACCTGGTAGGTTTTCGTGCGTGCCGTAGGTGCCATTTACTAGTATTTACTATGGTCCACCGTAAGAGACATTAGGTGCCCTGTGCTGACTGACTGTATAGGTCGAGGTTAGTCATCTAGGAGTAAAAAAAAAGAAGAAAAAGAGCAGAACGCCGAAGCAAAAAAATGTGAAAGAAGGCCTGGTTGAAAAGCGACCTTCATGAGGTCACGAGCTGGAACGGGGTCGTCCACACGCCAGAACAAGGACCGAACGCCGGAACGCCCAGGAAGGCCACGCAATGAATAGCAGGGGCTGGATGGGTTATATGCTCTGGGTACGACGGAAAGTGCAACGAGTGTTCTCCCGCCTTCCACATTTTGGTGTTTGTTTTTTTGGTCGATGCGCGCAGACTTTCTCGGGGGTGTTGTGGACGCTGGCCATGGCAAACTCCACGGGGTTCTGGAGGCGTCACAAGGGAGATATACTGGCAGCCTGCGATTTCGAGGTATAAAAGCGAGGGGGGGGTGTGCGATTTCAATATATACAGCACTAATACAGGATTCGAAGTCTGTCCTAAGTTCACGCCTTTAACATGGTATAGGGGATAGGGGACCGTTTAATTACTTTTCGTATATCTGCGTACTGGCGAGGTATTGACATCGCAATACCCCAAACATATTGACAGATCAATATGCATACCTGGCATCCAATAGGCTATTGAAACCCCCCTATGTAGCCTGCTCCGTCCCGGCACTCTAGGTATGCGAGGGAATATGGTAAAATACTTCGTGTTCGACTAAGGTTGCAGTAGTACTACAACCTTAGTCGACTATATGACCATAGCCCCTCGCATCTCTGCAGTGCCGGAACGGAGCAGGGCAGGGGGGTTTAGGTGTAGCGGCACACACATGCACATGTAAAGTACCCTCTGGACAACAATAGCCTATTGGATGCCAGGTATGCCGATCGATCTGTCAATATATCGGGGTATTGCAATGTCGTTGCCATGTATCGACATTGAAATACCCCAACGTATTGACAGAGAAATAGGCATACCTGATATTCAGTAGGCTATTGTTGTCTAGAGTGTACCTTCCATGTGTGTGTGTGCCGCTACGCCTCAACCCCCCTGCTCTGCTCCGTTCCGGCGCTGTGGAGGGACTATGGTCATACATTCTACTGAGGTTGCAGTAGGTATCGACATTGCAATACCCCAACATGTTGACAGATCAACACGTAGGCACACCTGATATTCAGTAGGCTATTGTTGTCCAGGGTGTACCTCCCATGTGTATGTGCCGCTACGCCTAAGCCCCCCTGCCCTGCTCCTTCCCGGCACTGTAGAGATGCCAGAGACTATCGTCATATATTCGACTACGTACGGCCATGCATGATGACATGAGTACCCGCTTCGCGCTTGGTGCAAGCAATGTCTGCCTGGTTGGTGAAAACACAACGTGCTCCGTCCAGGCATTGCAGGGATGCGAGGGTCCATCGTCATACGACTATGGCCATGCATGATGACATGAGTACCCCCCCCTGCCTGGTCGGTAAAAACCCGACATGCTCCGTCCCGGCATTGTAGGGATGCGAGGGTCTATCGTCATACGACAACGGCCATGCATGCTGACATGAGTAACCCCCCCCCTGCCGCCGCCCCGCCCCCTGTGGCCCTGTTGTTTCGTCTTGAACTTCTCAGCGGTTTCTGTCGTGGTCGACTCTGTGCGTGCACACGGTGGCGTTTTTCATCAGGGTGTACCGGATGTGGCGGGTCTTGATCAAGCACGACGAGCACATGTGGCACACAGAGTGAGTTTTTCGTATATATGTATAATACCCGTGGGGTTTTCTTGTTTTTTTTCGTTTTTTACTATTACGGGGGGGGACCATGAAAAAATAAATAGGGGACCAAATATTGTTCGAAACAATTCGGAAATATAATGTATGTATAGTTATGTTTGTAAAATTTTCGCACTTTTCGCAACTTTTCTTCTCGCGCGAGCGCTTTTCGGCAAAACGCTAAGAACGCCGACACAGGAGACCCGTCCGGACACGCTGGTCGAGGTTTGAGTTCGATCCGAGCACCGTAGCTCGCGTGGCGGGCGCTCAAAGTTTTTTTCCCCGCGGGAGTGGATAAGACGATTTCCCGGGTTTTATGCATGAGGCCATATTTTGTACGTATGTACACGTGCCAGTAAACAATAATGTTCTGCTTCTGGTCTTTTCACGAGCTCATCGAGATGAGCACACAGGAGAACCCAGATATACCACAGGTAGACAATAGAACATGCAGAGAGCACGACTGTTTTTTTTCCATCATGCGTTATTTTTGTGTGTTTCTTGCCGGGAGCACTGGGAGCAGGCAAGAACACAGCAGCAGCACTGCAGAGAGCATGCTTCAGTACAACCTCATTGTTACAACCCTGCCGCCCAGCAGCACAGCAGGCATCACACCATGCATGCGCGTGCCATAAATCCGTGCTGTACAGTAGTGGCGATTTGCGTTTGTCGGAGCCTGCGATTTTCCAAACTCGTGGTAACTGCAGATTGATGCTCATGTACGAACCTCTCCGCTGTCCCGAAATGTAAGCAATGTTTGTTCATTAAACATATATACCAACTGTCCTTACACTTCCGGACAAAACGGTACAACACTGCCTGTGCGCCTCGGAAACAGATCTGTGCTGTGCACTACTTTGTTGTTGCTTCGAGTCGTTGCTTTCATAGGAGCCAGCAATCCATCGCCAAACCACACCACCACCACCTCTCTCTTGCTTGTTGCTGCTGTTGATGGGTTCCATGTGTCTTCCATGTGCCACGCGTGTGCTCTGCATGCTACATGCCGACGTATGAGAGCATACCGATCTTCGGGCGGTTTTACTCCAAAAACGAACAATATTTATTTCTGGAAAATAATCACGTAACATGTACGTACGGTCCGACTACGAGTATAAAACGTGAGTTCGAATCCCGGACATTTCCTCTGTTTCCTTTCGTTGTTTGGCATGCAGGTATGTATACAAGTACGGCTGGCTGTTGTTTTTTTACTGCTATTTATTATGGAGCTTTATCCCTTTTAGCAAATGCCCGGGTACTCGCGAAGACAACTACAGCAGTACGTACGATTAGTACTCTGGGAATCTCTGTCATCACACGTAACGGGCACGAGTGGGTATATTTAGGGCCCTCTGTAATTGTATGGCGTGTAGTAGGTAATACTAAAACCCATGCATATATATAGTTGTACGTATGATACGGCAGTTTAACTAACTATCTAGACTCTAAAAAAACGGCGCTCACTACGTATGTACACCCGACTGAAAGCCTAACAAGAAACAGCTGATATGAGTACCCGGATATTTTTTCAGGGATTTGGCAAGTACTCGTTGGCCGCGAGCCCTCGCAGGGGTACTCGTACAACTGATTTGTTGTGTGTACCGGTAGTTGTGTGTGGTTTTTTTTCGTTGCCTCCCATACTTCGTTTGAAATGTAGTACGTATATACGAGTACGTACGTGTTTCACTAAAAACGAATTTCATTTCGACCCCCACACAAATACCAAGTCGACTTCGATCCCGACACTAAGCCACCCCCGCCCATAAACGATAAGATAATTTCGACCCCAACACTTTAAATCAAGTATAATGTTCGATCCCGACTCTAAAATCAAGGTTTTTTAGATGCCAACTCTAAAAATCAAGTCCATTTCGATGCCCCGACACAAAAACAAAGTCAATTTCTTCTGACCACACGAACTCCAAGTCGATTGCGATCCTCACACTAAAACCTAATCGATTTGGATCCCGACACTGAAACCAAGTCATTATCGGCCCACCAACAAAAACTATTAATACTGCTGTAGCTCACTTTCGATCGAGACACTACTGTAAATATAACAGCAATTACGTATGATAAAGAAAGGAGTGAGACTTCACATACGTCCATGTATGTTATAGGTTTCCTTTTCGTTTTGGCTGTGGCTTTGATTTTCTTCTGTTCGAGGATGCTTATTAGTCATTAGGGTCGTCTCACGTTCGAAAAACATGTACCTGGTATCTCGTATTCATAAATGCCATTTGTTTCTTGTGTTTGACGCTTGTGATGATTTTCTTGTCAAGGAACTGTCGACGCAGCTCGGGACGGTGGCGGCGATCGCTGCCCTTATGGGCACCAATAGCATGCAGGCAGAGGTGACCAAGGTAGTATTCTCCAAGCATCTCTTCAATATCCTGCGTACCAGCCAAAACGACACCTTGCTCGAGCAGACTTTGGGGGTTAAGGAGCCTTTAATAGATCATTCAGAAACCAAATTAGCAAAAAGTGTTACCTGCCACGTCTGCTCGAGCAAGGTGTCGTTTTGGCTGGTACGCAGGATATTGAAGAGATGCTTGGAGAATACTACCTTGGTCACCTCTGCCTGCATGCTATTGGTGCCCATAAGGGCAGCGATCGCCGCCACCGTCCCGAGCTGCGTCGACAGTTCCTTGACAAGAAAATCATCACAAGCGTCAAACACAAGAAACAATTGGCATTTATGAATACGAGATACCAGGTACATGTTTTTCGAACGTGAGACGACCCTAATGACTAATAAGCATCCTCGAACAGAAGAAAATCAAAGCCACAGCCAAAACGAAAAGGAAACCTATAACATACATGGACGTATGTGAAGTCTCACTCCTTTCTTTATCATACGTAATTGCTGTTATATTTACAGTAGTGTCTCGATCGAAAGTGAGCTACAGCAGTATTAATAGTTTTTGTTGGCTGCCTGCATGCTATTGGTGCCCATAAGGGCAGCGATCGCCGCCACCGTCCCGAGCTGCGTCGACAGTTCCTTGACAAGAAAATCATCACAAGCGTCAAACACAAGAAACAATTGGCATTTATGAATACGAGATACCAGGTACATGTTTTTCGAAAATATCAAAACGGTACCTTCAGCTGCGAGGTCAAGACTTTGGTCGAAACTCCCACGAGTTTGCAAGCTGCGTGCGTCTACTCTAATGTGTACTCGAGTTGGGCAAATCAGTATCCTTCACAACCTTGAAAAACAAAAGTGTTTCGCATGATATTTACCAAGCACCTACTCGTACAAATATTAATATTTAGCAGGATTTAGTCAGTCGTAGAAGACGTATATAGATATATATACGTTCCTTGACGCTCGCTGTCGTGATCTTGGACCTCTTGGGCTCTCACTTGGCTTCAGACCAGAGTCACACTCGGGACCCCTTTCGACGGCCTCGCGTTGGCTTTTTCGCCCGCTCTTCTCGAGGGTCGCCCCCCTCAGCCTCCGCCCGTGACTTTCCGCCCGCGCGCACTCTCGGGGGTTTTTTTTAGTCGACTGTCACTATTTTGTTGCAATATTGTTCCTTGTTTGCTTCGGCCATGGGATTTTCAATCGGATATCACTTTTTTTTCCTCCAAAATCAGTTTGGGGTGAGGTGTAGAGCTCTTCAAGTGACCACCCTTATAAGGCAAAAACATGGTGCACCTCTATCGTAGCAAGCGTCCACCCTCAGAAACAAACATGGTGCATCTACACCGTAGCATGCGCCTGTAGCAAAAAAGTGTTACCTGCCACGTCTGCTCGAGCAAGGTGTCGTTTTGGCTGGTACGCAGGATATTGAAGAGATGCTTGGAGAATACTACCTTGGTCACCTCTGCCTGCATGCTATTGGTGCCCATAAGGGCAGCGATCGCCGCCACCGTCCCGAGCTGCGTCGACAGTTCCTTGACAAGAAAATCATCACAAGCGTCAAACACAAGAAACAATTGGCATTTATGAATACGAGATACCAGGTACATGTTTTTCGAAAATATCAAAACGGTACCTTCAGCTGCGAGGTCAAGACTTTGGTCGAAACTCCCACGAGTTTGCAAGCTGCGTGCGTCTACTCTAATGTGTACTCGAGTTGGGCAAATCAGTATCCTTCACAACCTTGAAAAACAAAAGTGTTTCGCATGATATTTACCAAGCACCTACTCGTACAAATATTAATATTTAGCAGGATTTAGTCAGTCGTAGAAGACGTATATAGATATATATACGTTCCTTGACGCTCGCTGTGGTGATCTTGGACCTCTTGGGCTCTCACTTGGCTTCAGACCAGAGTCACACTCGGGACCCCTTTCGACGGCCTCGCGTTGGCTTTTTCGCCCGCTCTTCTCGAGGGTCGCCCCCCTCAGCCTCCGCCCGTGACTTTCCGCCCGCGCGCACTCTCGGGGGTTTTTTTTAGTCGACTGTCACTATTTTGTTGCAATATTGTTCCTTGTTTGCTTCGGCCATGGGATTTTCAATCGGATATCACTTTTTTTTCCTCCAAAATCAGTTTGGGGTGAGGTGTAGAGCTCTTCAAGTGACCACCCTTATAAGGCAAAAACATGGTGCACCTCTATCGTAGCAAGCGTCCACCCTCAGAAACAAACATGGTGCATCTACACCGTAGCATGCGCCTGTAGCACACCATATGGCTTACCGAGCTGAGAGTTTGTCGACACCTGGTGGGGTTTGCTATATATATACATATATATAGTTATAGTGTGGATGGGGGTAGATGAAATTAATTAATTAACTACTTGATCCAGTGGGGATTAATTAATTTAGCGAAAGAGGGAGAAGAATATGGAGGCGATTAAAAATAAATATTAGGTGGAGTCATTGGTGGAGTCGGAAAATAATACCGCTGTGGCCGAAAATATAAGTAACGTAAATTAATCATATTATTGCGGCAACGTTCCTTATATTTGCGTCCATATCAATATATTTGATATTTGGTATGCAGGTGTTTCAAATGAAAAAGACCTACGTAAGTGTCAAAGCTGACAGTACCACTCTGGGCGGGAATATAAGGACCTTTGGATATGCACACGCAAAACAAATATGCTCCTTATATTCCCGTCTATAAAAATATATTCCCACGATCAAGTGGTATATTTGACAAGCCAGGTAAAACACCAACAAAAAATTACAGAGTAGAATGGTATCGCTCACTCACTGCTGCTGTAGAACGCAACCCTTCGTTGAATATCCTAGCGGGTGCCATCGACACCAGGGAGATGACGATGTGCTCATCAACAATTCCAATGAGATGTTCGGATATCATCGCTTTTGTTGAGAGTGCGCCTGGTGTTCCAGGAGAAACACGTCACGGGAACCCACCCGAGCGTATGATATCTCTCGCTAGTCATGGGGTGACATGCAGCTGAAAGTCAAAACGATACAGAACTCCGCCGAAGATCTTGCCGGAGTGGCGAAGGAATGTCGTCGTCGTACTCGTTCTCGACCAAGATGAGATCAGGGGCATGTTGTAGAACATCTAACGTTATGTCAGTTTGTTGGGCTGATGTTTGAGGTTGTAGCGAGCTGTGGTGGATGACCAAGAAGAGGGGTGGTGGGCTCTGGCAAGAGAGGGTGATCAGGAGAAGGGGAAGCCTAGACTGAGAAAGGGAGGAAGGGCAGGTGGCATGCTTTTCAACCGCGTGCGCCAAGTAATATCGTGATCAATGTCACGACACCATCGACAGCTTGCAGCGTGCATGTATGTATGTTTCGACCTGGCCAATCACATAGTGCGATGCAAGTACTCGAAGCGCAAAATATTCGGCCTCCCAACAGTAGATCCATGCATTCAAACACACCCTCAGCCCTAGAAACCTGACCAGAAACACAAGACAGTCGCCATGCCTACGGATCCGAGGCAAGCAACCTGGCAAATAGCGCAAGAAAAAAGTGGGATTCATACCACCAAATAGAGTGTTGACGACACAATACAGCTACTATAACGGAGCTGGGTAGCTGGGTACACATTGTAGAGGAATACTTGTCTGGGAATATTACTTGGGTCTGTCTTATTTACTTGCAAACACCCGTACTGCGACTATAATAAATGGGTAAAAACACAAAGCTTGAGGTAGTGGGGGTGGTGTCGGGGATACAACTCCGCGGTCTATGGTGCCCAGCTCCACGAAACCCAGCTCCGCGGTCTACGGTGCCCAGCTCCGTAAATATGGTGCTGGTTCGATTCCAGGGTGGTTGTGACGACCCTGTTTTTTTCAATCGGCGATTGTAGAATATTCGACGAATGTTGACCGTTCACGTGTCGCGCTTCACGCTCACGGTCTGCGGCGCTTCCTACGTAGGGCTAATTATATTTCTGCACCTTGTGGATGAGAGCAGGGTGCCAAATGGGATCATATCCGGGTGGGATCAGGTTCGGGTGGGATCAGGAGAGTAAGAGCCAACAAAGGCCTAGTTTGTTTTCCCCCCTTTTTATCTGAAATATTCCCAGAAAAAATTTCCACTACAACGTGGAAGACTCTACTGGAATAATATCTTGTCAATGTCGCAACCCAACCGACAGTAAAAATACGCCAGCAAATACGCGCACGGTTTATTGGCAACCATAAACTCATACTTTCCCTGCGGAAATAAGTTTATGGTAATATTACGACACCCGGCCCCCGTTTGGTAAATTCACTCAAGCTTACGAAACAACGCAATTTTTTAATTAATTCATACTAATTCAAGTCATTAATTAGTTTTCACCTTCGAAGGACACGATTGAAGCTCGTGCTGCATATTGTCGGGGGACAAACGAAATCATAAAAGCCAAGTCAATTTCGATCCCTTCTGAAATCAAGTCCATTTCGACCCCCCGCATTGAAAGCAAGTTAATTTCGTTCATTTCCTGCCCGCACACAAAAAAAAACGAGTCAATTTGGAACCCACACTGAAACCAAGTCATTTCCGGCTCGCTCACAAAAACCAAGTCAATTCATATATATATAGATATATGTTGTTTGCTTCTCATGTTCGTCCTTGCGCCACTCCCCTAGGCACGTCCCGGAGGGGAACCTTGTATAAATTTATATATGTATAGTTATGTTTGTGAAATTTTCGTACTTTTCGCAACTTTTCTGTTCGTACGAGCACTTTCCGGCAAAACGCTAAGTACCCCGACACGGGAGGCCCGGCCGGGCATGTCGAGGTTTGGGCTCGATCCGAGCACTGTAGCTCGCGTGGCGGGCGCTCAAAGTATTATTTCCCGCGGGAGTGGATAAGACGATTTCCCGGGTTTTCTGCATGAGGCCAAATTTTGTACGTACGTGCCAGTAAATAATAATCTTTTTTTGTTTTTAGATTTTGTCTGTTTTTTGCTCTCACATGCACACAGGCCAGAAACATGTAACAGACAGACAACAGACAACATGCACAGAGCACGGCGTTACAGCGTTGCCGCCCACACCAGTAGGGGAACATCGTGCGTGTGTGGCACACCCATCTGGGCTGTACTGCTGCTGTGGATAGTTGTTTTATCGAAGGCTGCTGTCCGTAGTCCGCCACCTATCATCCATTATTCGCTGTTGTGCCGGTTGTGCTTTGTGTTTATGACATATCCAGGGTCACTTTGGACCGAAATGTAAGGACCGTTTTTATTACGGGTGAGTACGTCAACTGTTATTATATTTCTGATGTTGCGGGTTTTTGCCCCAAGCACACCACCAAAACTTTAGACATCAGATAACATGCAAAGAGAACACAAACAACACGTTGCAACCCCGCCCAGCAGCACAAGCAGCAGCAGGCAACATCACGCGCATGTGGCAGGTCCGCGGTGTACTACTGTGGCTCCAGCAGTAGTTGCTTTATCGGAGGCTATGATCCGTCATCGGTCATCTCTACCTCTCTGCTTCTACTGCGCTGCTGCTGTGCACGTGTATGTGCGGTGGGTCGCGTACTGCTGTGCACACGCACGCCCAAGCGCCAGTAAAAAAAAAATGGTTCTTTGGTAATATTTATATGGTCAAATGATTGCGATGCCCGGTTTTTTGTTTGAGGTCGTGAGCTCGAGACTCTCGTTCATATCTTTTTCCTTTTTTTCACTTTAGTTTGTTTTATGTTTGTACTATGTGCGTAACCCGGACACCACAGACAGCACACGCGCGCAGTGCAGAGCAAGAAACAGCATCGAGCGCGTGCGGTAGTTTTGTCCGCCCTGTTTTGCTGTGGCATCCTACTATTATGTACTGTAATTTATTTTTATTTTTATCGGACCCTGCGATCTGTTGTTATAAGGGGTAGTCCTTAGTCACAGGACAGGCTCCAAAAAGCTCTGCAGTGGAAGAATACCCCAGGGAAAAATAATGCACTAAACGCAAAGTACAACGCAGTACGTAATGCTGGGGGTCTCCGCTGTTGCGTAGTACATGCATGCTGCCACAGGTCCAACAACACACTGCTTGCTGGTGCTGCTGCTGCTAACTGTGCGGCAGATCCACAGTCAGTCGATATTGAGAAAGGCGCTGCATACACTTACACACTACTAGATATCTTTCGAATCTCGTCATCTCGGGCGTCGTTCGAACAGTGGTGGGTCAGGGAATAACAATGCACGATGCACCTTTTCACCCCGCATACCAAGGTCAAGTCATTTTCGGCCCGCAGACAAAGAGCAAGTTAAATTCTATCCCAAACCAAAACCAGTCATTTTCGACCCTGACACAAAAAATAAGGCAATTTCGACCCTCCGCACCAAAACCAGGCCAATTTCGAACCCAACACAAAAACTAAAAGTCATGTTTGACCCCCCACATAAAACCAAGATAATTTCGACCCTAACCAAGCCCTAACACCGAAATCGAGTCAATTTCGACCCCCTTCTAGAGCCAAGTCAACTGTGGTGTCCCTACACACAACAAAGACATACATAAACACACTGACAAACATGATAAAATGTTTGGCGGCATCGTTAGGAAAATCTATTTTATAAGAAGCAGTCAATAGTAAGGGTCCCACACTATTTCCAAGTATTTGTATCCCCAAAAGTGCGCAGGTCACCTGACTGATGCAGTTCTAAAAAATAGTATGTGTGTCCCTGCACGTACGGTAATATACAGATAATTAGATAATTCGTAACGTCGTACTATGATATCATATGCATGCGTAGAATACAATATATAATCATGTCGTATGGTTATCAATTCGTTCTTGCGCCACTCCCCTAGGCACGTCCCGGAGGGGAACCTTGTATATATTATATATATACGTATATGTTTTTTTGTTTTTTTTTGTGTACCGTGGGGGACCATGATCAAATAGGGACCAAATATTGTTAGTAAAAATTGGGATATATACACCTGGTAGTTTTTTTTGTGTACCGTAGGTGCCCTATTTTCTATGGTCCCCCGCGATAGTACGCCCCTCTAGAGGTGCCTTTGTTTTCTCCACCTATATGATGCGACACCCGGCGTATATATGTTTCGGCATTACAAAAAAATGGAAAAATGGAAGTACTATTGGGATAAATTATAGAATGTGCAGTCCTTTTAAGAACTGGTCCCACGTATTTGGGGACAAATTACATGGAATCAGTGTGGATTGGATTTTGTGTTTTCAGTTTTTAATGGGTTAAGGCCACTCTGCCCGGAAATGTAAGGACCGTTTCGTTTTTTTTCGAGATGTTGCACACAGCCGAAAGAGCATCGATTCCCACTTCTTCATGGTCTATTTCAGGGAAGATATATATGTTGCTGGACTGAAATGATCTATCATTAGCTCATGTTGCCCAATGGGAGCCTTACAACCTGCAATATCGAGAGGACTTAGTGTTGTTTCGGTATTTCTGTTTGGGATCTGCAACGATGCAGACCCTGCACAATATTTCATAGCGGCAGACATATACATGGCCTATAACATCAAGAAATGGCCTATTATTAGCTGTGTAGATCTTGATGTTGCCGTCCCCCCTCACCTTCCCTCCCTTTCTCCAATCCCTCCCTCCTCCAACTACTCCCTCGTAATATGGAGATCAAAGGGCATCAGAATCCTCCTGATGTTCAAGCTTAAGTCTTGATTCCGTGGTGTCCACGTGGAAGTTCCCGCGGAGGCTCGATGTTCGACCCGGTTGGATTACTCAACATACACTAGAAAACACGCAGAAACAAACTCGAGGTAGCGTCCTCATCAGCATCGATGTGCACGAGCTTGGCCCCATCGAATTGGAGGTGAGAAGACGTGGTCGGTGGTAGGCAGTGTTGGGGGGGGCGGGGGGGCAGGGGGGGGGGTGTACTCATATCTTGCACGGCCGTAGTCATATGACCATAGACCCTCACATCCCTACAATGCCGGAGACGGAGCGACGTTGGGTTTTCACCAACCAGGCAGACATTGCTTGCACCAAGCGCGAACGCCGTGAGGTATTGGGCGATCGCATGGAGGGTGAGCTGCATCCTGCTAAGAACCGCCTCTGAGGCGGACTTGCATGTGGACGACAGCTTCAATGAGTTAACTTAATTTCTGGTGTGGCCACTTCCGGAGACAGCAATGGGTTTTACTATGTAACTGCCTCGCGGAGCCTTACCATATTAACACTACGTGATACGACCATTCCCCTTGTGCGGAACAAAGTTCTCCACCCCGCACAAATGATCTACTCGACCGCCAGCTTTGGTGACCGCCAAAAAAAAATAACAAAAAAAAAACGGCACCCTGGTTGTCTAGCTCACGCAGCGAGTGGCGTGTTTTACAGCGTCGTTGCCAACCGACGCCAACCCAACCTATAAATAATAATATAATTTGTCCCCAAGTTCGAATCCCACCGTGGTGAGATTTTTACTTTATTATTTGAAAAAATAAAAAGGGACCAATTAATTGCTGAGAGCGCCTTCGTGGCGTGTGTACGTAGTAGGCGGAATCCGACGCAAGTCGACGAGGGAAGAAAGTGCTGAAACCTTCTCGCGATAAAAATGCAAGGCAAGAACCGTAGTGGGGGGGGAGGGAGAAGAGCCTACTTTGTGACCCCGGATCTGAGTTACGACCAGGAAGGAGAGAGAAAGGAAGGGCGAAGGTAATAAATGGGATGGAAAAAAAGAAGAAGAAAAAAAAATAGTACGTACCTGGTAAACACTACAGTAGTAGTAAATAGGACCAGATCTTGTTATTAATAGTAAAAACAGGCAAATATATAGATTTTTGTTTGCATTAGGTGGCTTATGAAATTATGCCCCCCCCCTCCGTTTAATACCGTTTATATAGAGTGCACCATGTTTTCTGCCTTCTGAGGGGGGTGACTTGAGGAGCCTCTATACCTGCAGTAGTCTAAACTGTTTTTTTTTGGAGGGAAACAAAAACGCTATATATACCCCCCACCCGAACCCTGGCTTTCACAATACTGAAAGTGCTACCCGACAAACAACGCCATTGCCTATTAGGTATGACACGACTATTTATTATAATTGGTGTCAAACCAGGGGCGCCCGAAAAGTAATTTTTCGACACCTAAGGCTAATTATTATGCAGTCCGATACGTGGATCGAAAAGGCCGGTTTCCGACTGGAGACACAATCGGGTTTTCTTATACTGTTGAAAAAGGGCTTTTTCGATCCCAACTTTTTCGATTGAGAAATCCAAACCACGAATCCCGTCGAAAACCTCGAGTTTTTCGACGGGATTCGTGGATTGGATTTCTCAATCGAAAAAGTTTTTGAAGCTCATCGCATCTCTCTCCACCCCTCCAAACACACGGTCACACCACCCAGCGGCAGCCTAAACACCGCTCCGATGCTGGGTTGACTGTTCTACTGCTACTGCTGCTGCTGCTTCTGCTGCTGCTCTACTGTTGCTGCTGCTGCTGCTGCTGCTGCTCGCAGCGCAGCACCTCCTAGAACCCGCGAGCAGGACACGAAGCATTTTTCAACTCTCGTATCAACCGCCGCCAGGAAGAGCACAAAAAACTGCAAAATCGATCCGATTGGCGGTAGGGAAGCCATCCAGACACACCCCGTCGAATTTATAGTGAATCGGAAACCAACTTTTTCGATCCTCTCAATCCGACGGCATACGAATTAGCCTTAGGGGCCCGTTTTAACGAAGAAGAAAAAAAATCAATTTGGAAAAAAAAAATCAAATCCGCTTTTCATTGGTCAACAAAGGCCCGTTTTAACGAAGAAGAAAAAAAATCAATTTGGAAAATACAATATTCAAATCCGCTTTTCATTGGTCAACACACGCACCAGCACCAAATATTAGGATCTTGGGGCATAATATTCGGTGCTGGTGCGTGTGTTGACCAATGAAAAGCGAATTTGAATATATATTTTTTCCAAATTGAATTTGTTTTATACTCGTTAATTCGGGCCCTAAGTACACAATGAACAAACAGTATTGCAACAAAAATGTGAGATTCCGACGATTTTGGGTTAAGGAGGAGCCCGACCATTTCGAAAACGTTTATGCCAAAAAAAGGTATACCTTATACCTCTATCGTACGCACGCGTCTGGAAAAAATGCATACCAGGTATATCTATGTATATATATACATATATATATACATATATATATTTTTTTCCATCCTCCCATTTATTATCTTCGCCCTTCTTCTTGTCTTTCTCCGTCTTTAGTCGTAACTCAGATCCGGGGTCACTAGGCAGGCTCTTCTCCCCCCTCCCCACGACATACAGTAGCTCAGCTCGAGGCCAGCATGAAGCTGTAGCTCTCGAGGGATGCAAGTCACCCTAGCTGACGAGAAGTAAGATGTGTGAATTATTAACGAGAATAAAGAAGACCATATTCATATAGTCTTACCAGCGGGTCTCTCTCTCTCTCTCTCTCTCTCTCTCTCTCTGACAGTAGCCTTTACCGCGGCTCTGCCCGTGGGTTGTTTCTTCTCGGGGAATAATTCACACATCTTACTTCGCGTCTGCTATGGGGTGACTTGACTCCCTCGAGGGGTACAGCTTTATACCGGCCTTGAGCTGAGCGACTACCGTAGGGCGTCCGGGGCTTTACCATAATACTGCAGTAAGCGCCGACTGCTGTGCAAGGCATGTACAATAAACATACAGTAGGGGGTACCCCGACTTAACCCTTTGGATACGGCCAAACTTTGTGAAATCACGAATCGAGATTAAATATTCACAAATTAATATGATTGGCTCGTAAGAGCCTGCTGCATACCCCGAATCTAGTACCTGGGCGCAGGGGCTGCCCTGAGTGCCTCCGTATACTTTATTCAAGGTAGAGGTCCCATTCCTCGGGAAATGGGACATCTTACTTGTCTTTAAGTGTAACTAAGTTCGCAAAGGAGCATCCTTTTTTGGGGACACAACATGTCCCGTTCTTCGGCTAAGTATCCATAGAGAGGGTACGCTAAGAGAATAGTACAGTTAAGAGAGACCGCATCGGCTGGACCCGTCTACACTGCTGTGGATAAGAGAGAAAGCTAGTTAAGAGAGCTGTTTTGGGCCTGGACCACACCTCGCTTAACCCTTATAGGACTGCAGTCCCGTTTTGGGGACAAATTACTTGGAATTTGAGTTGTTCGTCCCCAAAACGGCACTGCAGTTCTAAAAGGGTCAAGTCGGGGTGCCCACTGTATAAGATAGAGCATGGGAAAAAAAAAACGTTTTTTTTTTGTGTGTACGGGGTGTGGTTCCAGTATTACCAGAAGGCGGTTTTGGATAAAACGCCATAGAGACGCATACTACGTACGGTAGAGAGAGATGCGCCATGTTTTTGTTTTTAGGGAGGTCACTTGAGGAGCCGAAATATTGGAGGCGTCTCTATTAGGAGTAGGAACGGTGCGCTCCGTCTCGAAAGGGATGTGTGGCCAATGGTCGAATGACTAAGACGAGCAAAAACTAAGTACCTCCCCCCCCTGGCATTGTAGGGATGCGAGGGTCTATGGTCATACGACTACGGCCATGCATGGAAAATAAGTACACCCCCTCCCCCCCCCCCCCCCCCCAACCGCTAGTAATTAGCGCTCAAATATTGGAGTTGTCTCCATGAGGAGCAGGAACGGTGCTCCGTCTCGAAAGGGACGTGTGGCCAATGGTCAAATGACTAAGGCAAAACAACAAATGAGTACCCCCCACGACTACGTACGGCCATGCATGAATATCGAGTACACCCTCCCCCCCGTAGCAGTGTCTGCCTGGTCGGTGAAAACCCGACATGCTCCGTCCCGGCATTGTAGGGATGCGAGGGTCTATGGTCATATGACGACGGCCATCCATGAATATCGAGTACCCCCCACCCACCCATACGACTACGACCATGCATGAAAATGAAATACCCCCCCCCCCCCCTACCACCCTCCCCCCCTCGTGCTCCGTCTCGAAAAGGGATGCTGTGGTCGCAATGCGTCAATGGAACTAAGGCAAAGCCAACAAAATGAGTTACGCCCCCCCCCCCCTCCCCCCCCCCCTCCCCCCCCCACCTCCCCCCCCCCCCCCCCCCCCCTGGTCATACGCTCCATCCTCGAAAGGATGCAGCTTCCTTCGTTAAATGGCCAAATGACTAAGGCAAGCAAAAAATGAGTACCCCCCCCCGGTCATACGACTATGGCCATGCATGAAAATGAAGTACACCCCCCGCCCGCCCCGTCCCCCCGTCCCCCCGCTATGATACCGCCATCCAGGTTTGTGTGCGCGCGACAACTGAAGTCGGTGCGGAAGCAGTTCAACGAGTACGAAACGATGAAGAGAACGCTGCTGTACATGACCGTCACGCTCGTCAGCTACGCCGTCATCGTGCTCTATCTCCTGGCGGATGACCTCGTACTCACGAGGAGGGTGTCTCTTTTCTGTGAGTATTTTTTTTTGTTTTCGTCCCGTTTAGTATCTTCGCACTCCTGTCCCTCTCCCTCCATAGCAATAACTCAGATCCGGGGTCACAAAGCAGGCTCTTCTCCCTCCTCCCCACACTACGGTTCGTGCCTTAATTTTCATCGCGCAGAGGGTTTATTCGGCATTCCCAACGCTCGTCGATTTTCATCGAGTTTTGCTAACTCACGCTCTCACGCTTTCCTCGTACGAGTAGTCAAGATATTTTTTGCGAGAAAAAGTCCCTACGAGCATGCACTCGGGGGGGCTCGAACTCACGACCTTGACTTGACAGGGACGAGATTCACCTGGCATTCCACCGGGGACGCCGGTATGTGGTGCCTTTTTGTCCTTTTTCTGTCAGCGGGCGGGAGCCACGTCGTAAAACCCTTTTAGATACGGCCAAACCATGTGAAATCATGAATCGAGATGAAATAGTAACAAATGGATATGATTGGCTGAAGAGCCTGCTTGCATACCCCGAGGCTGGTGGTACCTGGGCGCAGGGACCTGCCCTGATTGCCTCTGTATACGTACTTGATCCACAACACCAACACCCACCAACAACACAGACCACCGCCCCCCCTCCACCAACACCTCACGGCGTTTCGCGCTTGGTTGCAAGGAATGCCTTCCTGATCGGTGAAACCCCGACGTTGTCCCTCAGTCCCGGTATTGTAGGGACGCGAGGGTCTATTGTCATACCGCGACGGCCGTGCACGACATGAGTACACCACCCACCCACCTACTCACCCCCCCCGTCCCTGCGTTGTAGAGGGATGGGAGGGTCTGTATATAGCCAGACGACTACGGCCGTGCACGACATGAGTACCCCTACCCCCCCCACCCCCCATGCTTCGTCTCGAAAGGGATGCGTGGTCAATGGTGAAATGACTAAGGCAAGCAACAAATGAGTACGCCCCCCCCCCCCAAATGAACCCCCGACGCAACCCCACCCCCGCTATCCCCTCCCCCCCGACCCTTCTCCGCCCACCCATAACGCCTTTGCTACCGCTATCGTACAAGCAGACCCTCTCCTGACAACGTATATCTTGCTGTGGGGCTCGATTCGGGAACCGTTCACGATGAAGATGCTGGGAGACAGCGAATACTTGTGGTCGTATACGAAGGTCGCCCACGGGCCGCCCCGTCTGTGGTTGTTTGGGGGGGGGGGGGGGGGGGGGGGGGGGGGGGGGGGGGGGGGGGGGGGGGGTGTACTTCAGTTTCGTGCATGGCCGCAGTCGTATGACCATAGACCCTCGCGTCCCTACAATGCGGGGACGGAGCATGTCGGGTTTTCACCGACCAGGCAGGCATTGCTAGCACCAAGCGCGAAGCGAAACGTGAGGTGTTGGGCGAGTCGCATGAAGGAGGGGGGGGGTGATGGGACGGGGGGGGCTGGTGGTGATGTAGCAGTAGTGCTGGTGGTGATGGAGGTGGTGATGGTCAACAGGCGCAGGGTTGCCACTGATGTTTGGTGCAATAACTATCCGTGGATCAGATGAGGGTCGAGTTTCTGCAGCAACGATTATTAAAAAATGTAAAACTCCCTGCTTGATCAAGACCACTGTATTATTTTATTTTATTTTGTTTTATCTGACAGCTCTTCTGTCGTTCGTATCGTGACGGCTATGCATGCTACATACCTGGCATCTCGCAATGCAAATCAAAACAGTTGAAAGCAGTCGGCCGACGCAATTTACCACGCAGCTTGCCAAGCTGAGTGCAAGCAGTACCGGCTACTACTATGAATACTCAAATCGATCAAACGCACAAGCTGGCGATTTTTTGTGTTATCCTTTTGTATGAATACCACCCCGTCGCCCGTAGTTCCCGTGATCAAATTATCGGCAGTATCACACGGGGCTACCAAACTGTGAGTTTCAACTCCCCCCCCCCCGATTGAAATATCTATTTCACACGCAACTTGCGTGAAGAAGATGAGATTCGTTTTTTTTCGATCTGACAGCTGAGTTGTCTTCTTCCTTTTTTTTTATAAAATTAAAAAAAAAAATACTTCTCTTTGAAAAACAAAAAAAACAGTTGAAGGCCAGCTTGGCTGAACAACTGTCCGTGGACCAGCTAAGGATCGAGTTCAGGCGCTACATCAAGACGAAAGTGGCGCAAGAACTGGTTGACTTTTACCTCGACTCGCTGGACAGGGAGGAGGTCACGGGCTTCTTCGAGCGACAGGTGCGCGGCATTCGGTCATGAGGGGATAAGTTGGGGCCATCCCCAGGTTTCCAAAGAGGATACATATTATTTTTTTTATGTATGGTATGTTTGACACCCGCCAATCGATGTGCAGCAGTATGCACGGGCTTTGTCGAGCGACAGGTGCGGCTTTTCGGCCACCAGGGGATATAAGTTATGGGGCCATCTCCGGTTTTCCCAAAAAAAAAAGAAGCGTAGTATGTTTGACATCCTACTGCTACTGCTGCCACTGCTACTGATACTGATACTGATACTGATACTGATACTGATACTGATACTGATACTGATACTGCTACTGCTGCTACTGCTGCTGTTGCTGTTGCTCCTCTCACTGCTATGTAGACGATACCTTACTTCCTTCTCTGCCGGATACGTCGCATATGTGCGGCCGCTGCTGTCGCGGCTGTGCAGACACTACCTTTTGTCATCTCTGTGCGATGCGTTGCATATGTGCTGCTGTTGCTATCGCTGCTGCTGCTGCTGCTACTGGGCCACTCGAGCAAACGCCACACGCGAAACATATATTGTGCTGGAAGACACCCCTCCCCTCCCCCTCTCTCCCGTTTTCCCGGGTATCAAGCCATTTACCACACAACTGACTTATTATCTAGGATACATTTATCAAAATCGGAGACAATTTCATTCTACGCATGACTTTTAATGTGGTCGACTATTTTTTTTGTTTTCAATAGAAAACGTCCGATTCTTGGGGACAAAGTTCTACATATATATGGGTTCGTAGAGGTGGCATCGGGGTTTGGGTCAACATGATATACCAGGTAGGGTTACTGTAGTGTCTTAATCCATCCAGAACTGAAAAAAATGCTCCATACTATTTGCAAGTAGTTTGTCCCCAAATTCGTGGGACCAGTTCTGGAGGGGTTAAGTAGTGTCTTAGGGCATTTTTCGAAATATCCCCTCTCGTAACACTGGAACCACACGTCGGCCACAAAAAAAAAAAAATTACTCGTATACTTATCCTCGTACGGCAGTAGTATTAATAGACATAAATTAATGCGGGGGTGTGGTAAAAGGTGGCTCATGCCGCTCGGACAAAAGCGAAACATATCGTAAGAGTTTTTCTGGAGCCATACCTCCCCCCCCCGGCCTCGCGTTTTCCCATTATTTTGTCTCCCGTTCCTCGAAACTGCAGACTGTCAAAACATCCTCCTCCATGTTATATTGTTCCGGATTGCTCCAAATTTTCGATTACGGTATGAAATACGACGGTAAATATTGTTACGAAGTCGATTTTCGATTTAGGATTTGTTTTTGTGACGAGCAGCGCAAGCACGGGAGGATGTGTTATTGTTCTACCAGTACTTTTTTTGTCTTGTGTCATATTATATTATTCCCTTTTTTTATTTGTGTTTCGTTTTTGATCTCCTTTTTTGTACATAAATATGATATACGCTTATAGTTGGTCTGTTTTTTATGTCCTACCAGTACAGGACACCCACGTAATGATATGCTACTCGTACGTTTGACCTCTTGACTGACCGCCCCCCACACTTAAAGTAGTATGTTACGGCCCGAAAGGAGCCTTGACGCGACCCCTTGACTGTCCCCTGACGGCCCTCTTACACTAAAACTAGTATATTACGGCCAAAATGGGCCTTGACGCGACCAAGTTGACTGACCTGACCGCCCCAGGACGGCCCCCTTACACTAAAACTAGTATATTACGGCCAAAATGGGCCTTGACGCGACCAACTTGACTGACCTGACCGTCCCCTGACGGTCCTCTTACACTAAAACTAGTATATTACGGCCAAAGTAGGCCTTGACGCGACCAAGTTGACTGACCTGACCGCCCCCTGACGGCCCCCTTACACTAAAACTGGTATAATAGAACCAAAAGAGGCTTTGACGCGACCAAGTTGACTGACCTGACCGCCCCTCACGGCCCCCTACGCTAAAACTAGCATACAGCAGGGGGGCCCCAATAAGGCGGTGGTGTGCCAGTAAGGCAGTATGACCGCGTTATAGAGGGAAGCCGCCTTATTCATTCTAGGTCATGAGTGCTATTCCCCAGTCGCGCCAAGCGATTCTGACCGCCTTATTGAGGGAAGCCGCCTTATTCATTCTAGGTCATGAGTGCTATTCCCCAGTCGCGCCAAGCGATTCTGACCGCCGTATATCGGGATACCGCCTTATCATACTCAGACCGCCTTATATCGGGATACCGCCTTACTCAGACCGCCTTATATCGGGATACCGTCTTACTCAGACCGCCTTATATCGGGATAACGCCTTACTCGGACCGCCTTATATCGGGATAACGCCTTACACAGACCGCCTTATATCGGGATACCGCCTTACTCAGACCGCCTTATTGGGGGACCCCCAGTACTGTACTATAGTGGGTACTCCGATTTAAGAGCGCCCCGTGACAACCCGAAACAGGCGCGCCTAAACTGCCTATTGGTTGCTCTTATCTGTGTAGTGGGCAATATATAGCTTTTAGTATATAGGTGGGACAAACCGTTTTGACCGCTCTTAACCCCATGAGAACCGGTCCCACGTCTTTGGGGACAAAATACTTGGAGTTAGTGTGGGATTTTTTTTTCAGTTCTGAATGGGTTAACCCCTTAAGAACTGGTCCCACATATTTGAGGACGAACTACCTGGAATTAGTGTGGGACATTTTTTTTCAGTTCTGAATGGGTTAAGAACCGGTCCCCCGTTTTCGGAGACAAGCTTACTTGGAATAAGTGTGGGATTAAGTTTTTCAGTTCTGAAAGGGTTAACCCCTTAACCCCTTGACCCTTTTAAGACTGCAGTCCCGTTTGGGGACAAACCACTCTAATTCTAAGTAATTTGTCCCCAAAACGGGACTCCAGTCCTATAAGGGTTAAGACCTGGTCCCCCGTTTTGGTCCCCCGTTTTTGGCGACAAACTACTTGGAATTAGTGCGGTATATGTTTTTCAGTATTATATGGGTTAAGAACCGGTCCCCCGTTTTTGGAGACAAGCTATGATACTTGGAATTAGTGTGGGATTAATTTTTGCAGTTCTGAAACGGTTACCCCCTTAAGAACCGGTCCCCCGTTTTCGGAGACAAGCTACTTGGAATTAGTGTGGGATTAGGTTTCGCAGTTCTGAAAGGGTTAATTCCAGAATGCTCTTGACTTTGGGCGCTCCTAAGTCGGGGTACCCACTGCCGGCCTTGACGCGTCCCTAAAGACCGGTAGACCGCGGTTTAACTCCTTGACTGACCGCCCACCACACTAAAAATAGTATGTTACGGCGAAAAGAGGCCTTGATGCGACGCCTTGACCGACCTCACCGCCCTTGACGGGTCCCCCTACACTAAAAACTAGTTTATTGAGGCCGAAATCGGCTGTGACGCGACACAAGCACGCTAGGAGACGGTGGTTTGACGGCTTGACTGACCGCGTGACTGACCGCTGACTGCCCTCTACACCCTAAAATAGAAAAAAAGAAAGAAAAAAAGTAAGTACGTAACGCGTTCGATATAATGTATCGAAGTTCGATATGATATACCACTCTGATCCGAAATATTAAGAACATTCCGATTACATGTTAATATACAAACGCTCCTTATATTCCGGTTTCGAGTGGTATATCATATCGAAGTTCGGTATTTTGATATTTTTGGGTGTATCGAAAGTTCCGATAATATATTCATGTACTCAAATGCCTTTTTTGTTGTTGTATCTTTGTTACGTGTGTGTGTGTGTGTTTTTTTTCTTTCTTATCAGGCGGTAACGATGCGCATCGTGGAGCAGTACATCCGGGAAGGGTCGCCTGATCAGGTCAGTTTGTTGTTAGTTATTGGTGTTAGATTGTTATTGTTGTTGATGGTGTTTGTGTTGTTCTTGCTGATGTTGGTGGTGTTGGTGTTGGTGTTG
>MEHQ01002905.1:134235-255963 GCA_008828725.1 Saccharina japonica
TTTTTTTTGGCGGTCACCAAAGCTGGCGGTCGAGTAGATCATTTGTGCGGGGTGGAGAACCTTTGTTCCGCACAAGGGGAATGGTCGTATCACGTAGTGTTAATATGGTAAGGCGTCCGCGAGGCAGTTACATAGTAAAACCCATTGCTGTCTCCGGAAGTGGCCACACCAGAAATTAAATTAACTCATTGAAGCTGTCGTCCATATGCAAGTCCGCCTCAGAGGCGGTTCTTAGCAGGATGCAGCTCACCCTCCATGCGACTCGCCCAATACCTCACGGCGTTTCGCGCTTGGTGCAAGCAATGTCTGCCTGGTTGGTGAAAACCCAACGCGCTCCGTCCCGGCATTGTAGGGATGCGAGGGTCTATGGTCATACGACTACGGCCGTGCACGATATGAGCACACCCCCCCTCCCCCCCCCCCCGCCGGGGGGGGGGGGTGGGGGGGGGGGGGGGGGGTGGAGATGGAGGGTGGGCGACGGACAGACTGTCGCTCTTAGGCCGGCCGTCAGCGCTATCTTTCTCGGGCGACCTCGCCCTTAGTGTGAGTACCGGTGGCATGAGCACCGGTGGTGGCGCGACTACCGGGGACACGGTTAACACTGTCGCGGTTAGCGCCCGCGAAAAATACTGCTTCTCGAGTGACAGTTCCGAAAAAACCGGTTCCGGAAAAACCGTCTCCGAAAACGACGGCTTAAGGAACGACTGGTTGAAAAATGATGACGGTTCCCGAAAGGAAATTCTCGGAAAAGACGGTTTCGGTAGAGGGGGTTTCGAACAAGACCGTGACGGCTTCTGCGGAGGAGGAGATGAGTGCTCCATGCTAGAGAGCGGGTTGACAGGAGGAGGAGTCGGGGGCGGGTACCAGCCTGCTGCTGTCATTCGCCGCGGGGGCGGGGGCGGGAACGGTGGAGCCGCTGCAGGCGAGGTGCGACCGTCCTCCGCGTCGACCGCGCGTGAGAATCCTGCTGGCAGACCGCTAGAGGAGGCGGTATCCCCAGTCGAGGTGAATGATGGCGGTGGTGGCGGTAGTGGTGGTGATGGTGATGCTACCTTTGACACCGAGATCATGTCCCAGTCCCCGCGGGGACTTCCGAGGCTGACGCAGAGCGGGGGGCGCGCGTTTTTCTCCAGTGGCGGTGAGGGCGGTAACAGCAACCGCACCGATGATGCCGCTACCGGCGCCACCGGAGGGGCGGCTGGAGTGAATGCCGGCGCCGTTGCCGCTACTGCTCCTGCTCCCTCTGCTGCTGGTGTTGCTGGTGGTGGTGGTGGCGGTGCTACCGCCGGTGCTGGTGCTGCTACTGCCACCAACCCCGCCAATCCCGTCACCACCATCACCGCCACTGCCACCTCTTCTACCGCCGCTGCCATCTCTACTACCGATGACGCCACCGCGTTGGCATCCGATTACGCAGCCGGTGACGCCGCCTGTTTCACAATCGGCTATGGCACCGAAACGGGCGCCAGTGTCAGCATCGGAGCCTGCGAGATCGCCGTGGTGGGGGAACCCGACCCCGCAATCGGACGCGGAACCGGATACCAAATCGATCCGGCAATCGGACGCGGAATCGGACGTGGAGACGGGAGTGGAATCGGGGGCGGAGTCGAACGCGGTATCGGGGGCGGAATCGAACCCGAAATCGGACGCGGAATCGGTTGCGGAATCGGGGGCGGAACCGGACCCGGAATCAGCGGCGGAATCGGACGCCACATCGACCCCGTAACCGGTCGCATAGCCGAGGGCGGAAGCGATAGCCGGAATGGAGACGGAATCGGGAGCGGAATCGGGAGCGGAATCGGGAGCGGAATTGGAAGCGGAATCGACCTCGAATTCGAACCTGAATTCGGACACGGAATCGGACGCGGAATCGGTGGCGGAATTGGTAGCCCGTTTGCTGTAGGGTCGGTGTTCGGGGCCTCCGCTGCCGGTCATAGCGCGTTCGAGGACGGCTTGGAAGGGTTGGACTGCATCACGCCTTTGAGCACAGAGGACAGCCCGGATTGGATCAGGTTTTCGGACTGGATCATTCGCGAGGAGGCTGGGGGTGGCAGTGGAGGGGGTGGGGGTAGCGGCGGTGGTGGTGGTGGCAGGAGAAGGCAAAGGCCCAGCTGGAGCAGCGCCGGTAGCACCTGGAGCAACATCAACAGCAGCGGGGTGGAAGAAGGGGGAGAGGATCAGGAGGAGGAGGAGGAGGAGGAGGAGGAGGGGGATGAGTCACCGCCGAGGCCGGCGCAGCCGGCGCTATCTCCCCGCCCTTCGGGCGCGGACAGCCCGCGGTCGGGACCTCGATAGCGATGGCAAAGGCGATCGCGAAGACGATCGCGATTAGCAATATAAAGCGGTGCCGTGGCGATATTATCACGCAGCAAGGGAGGGCTAAGACCAGGCCCCTGAGTACTCCACTCGCCGTTCAGTTTGCCACCGCCGTTCAGCGAGAAGAGGGGGGCGATTCATATCACCCATCTATGAATAGGAACGGGAGAGAGTGTGCAACAACACGGGTATCGTCGTGCTTGCGCGCGTTGTCGTGTACAATATTACCTGGTAGGTCCTTTTTACGTCGCCTTTTGGGTGCCTTTCCCTACCCCGCGAGCCCAGACTCTTCTTTTTGCGGCTGATGCTGTTGCTTTCGATGTTTTTTTCCTCTCAAAATGCAAGTCCCACAGGGGGTAAATTACTTGGAGTTAAAGTCGAACGAGGCCTGGTTTTGCTAGAGGGGGGGGCGGGGGCGGTAATCTCCCCTAGAACTGTACATCCTTCGGTTTTCTTTAAGGCCCAGTAGAGCTACTGCGGCCACTCGAATCGTGCTACTTGTGCGTTTTGGTTTTTTTGACGAGTACGTTGCGGAGGTATCGACGTCTGCCTGGTTGGTGAAAACCCAACGCGCTCCGTCCCGGCATTGTAGGGATGCGAGGGTCTATGGTCATATGACTACGGCCGTGCACAACATGAGTACACCCCCCCCCGCGCCCTCGGCCGTCTGCGAAGGATGCGTGCCAATGGCAAATGCCTAAGGCAAGCAACAATGAGTCCCTCCCCCCCCCCCGCCCACCCCCTTTCCCATCCACCATCCCGTTGGGCGGGAAACGCGTATCCAATGTCTCTTTTGTTTTAACGTGTTTTTTTTTCAAGGTTTTTACTGCGACTTGGTTGGGTGCGTGCTATTGGTGTGTTCCGCATTTCGGACAAAGAATACACATGATGGCACACGACTGATTAACGACTGGTCAAGTAGTCGTTTTTTAAGTTACACCAGAGGAAGGTGTCAGTGTAGGAGCGTAAGGATGGTGGGTGTACGAAGTATCACGACGGCTGTGTATCGCCGTCTGCATTGCTGCAGGGAGGCTTGATGGTGGAGGTGTAGCAAAAAAACAAAAACAAAATGTAATAGTCGGTGTATTCAAGTAGTGTTGATGTTGCACACGATACATAAGAGTATTGCCGACGGCGGGAGGTAGCACACAGTATATAGAGGCTTTTGTCACACGATGAAGATGATGCTGATGGTGGTTGTACGAGAGGCTAGCATGCGTGCTGAGCTCATAATTTAGAGGCTTGTGACGATAACGACCATGATCGGGAATGATGATGATGATGGGTGTACCAAAAAAAAGTATCCGTGCTGTGTGTACTGGTAGCACAGCAATATTAATAACAAGCTTCGGCGTCGTCGCAAGCAGCACACAGTAGCGGCAAAAAAACGTCAATATGGATTAGACGGGGTGGGGGGGGGTACTGTTTTTCACGCATGCTGGACAACATGACCGATTCTTCTTCTATTATTCCTTTTTTTCTTGTCTGGTGACGTTGAGCGTTTTTTTCATTGCACGACGAAGCGGGGCCGTGGCGGTTGAGGGGGGGGGGGGGTTCTGCGCATTACGCGGATATATGTAACCGATACAAAATTCCACGCGTCGATTATTATGTCTTCGAGAAAGAATGTGTGTGTGTGGGAGAGAGAGAGATATTTCGCAGCCAATATAGCTATTTCCTGGTTGGCCAGTTTCAACGTTTTACCCGAGGGAGCTTTCTGGTTGGTCAAGTTACACATTGTGCCAGTAGTTCTGGTAGCAGTTTTGCCGATTTCAACGTTTCGCCGGAGGTAGCTTTCTGATTGGTCAACATTTGACCGTTGTGACCGTACGTAGCAGTTTTATGATTGGTCAATTTGACCGTTGTGCCCGTACGTATGTATAGCTTAGTTCTGGTTTTGTCAATTTGACCGTTGAGTCCGTACGAGACAGTTTTATGATCGGTCAACATATCCGTTGTGACCGTACCCAGCAGTATATTTTTTTTGAATTAAAACGGTACGTCTGTACGTAGCAGTTTTTCTGATCGGTCAATACGACCGTTGTGCCCCGTACGTAGCAGTGACGATAGTATTTGTAAAATTGACCGTTGGGGTCGTACGTAGCGGCAACAATCTCGGCGTTGGCCAGTGCTGGAACGTGTGTATATATATCGCTGGTACTACGGTCAGCGGTAATATGTGTTGGCTGCTGTACGCGTGATTTCTGGAACGAATTATCACGGTATCACCCGGGGTGATAACTAACCACACCCCTTGGGACGAGTTTCGGAACCGGTTTTTCTTCCAAAACGTGTCTTAAGGGGCACACGCAACGGAAACGGTATTTCCGTAGACTCGCCGCTCGGCCTTTACCTTTACACTCTCCTCTCCGTTGTCGTCATCGAAAACCAGCCTTGAAATTCGTCCTACTAATAGGCGGGGTGTTATCTTGCGTGTTCATACGGTACGCGCTTGCAAGTACAGCCACACAAGCGGTGCACATACATGAAACGCATCTATACCAACCATAATCAATGCGTTATTCGTGTGTTGGGGGTGTAGTTTGGAGTCGTTGCCGGAGTTCCATGCCTGTCCTAGTAGGGGCATTATTTAGTGGTGGGGATGATTTCGGGAACGTTTTTTTTTCCGTCGATGGCTCCTTTTTCTTTGGGGCGTTTTTTTTTTTCCTCGACGTCTTTTTTGGTCGGAGGCGTGGTTTTGTCGGCGGCCCTCTTGCGTTTTTTTGTAGGGGGTTTCGCGGTGATGAACCGTGCCGCGGTTTTGGTTCTTTCTCGCCGCACATTCCTACTTTTCGGTTCGGTGCTGATCGCGTTATTAGATAGCTCTACGGTTCGGTTGGGTCCTAGCCGTTCGGTTCGGTTCGGTTCGGTTCGGTTCGGTTCGGTTCAGTTCTGTTCCGTTCCGTTCCGTTCGGTTCCGTTCGGTTCCTACAGAACCAACAAAAAACCGAACGTAACCGAACCGTAGGAGACCCCTTGCGGTCCCTTCGTGATTACTGGACTTTATTTAGTGTAAAAGGTTCTTGCGATGCAGAACCTCGGTTCTTCAGGATCGGAAGTTATCACGAACCGATTCGGCTCGGTTCGGTTCGGAACCGCACATACAAAATTCCTAGGGTTCGAGCCGGTTATTTTTTCCGACAGCGAAACTTCTATGGTTCGGCTCGGCTTGATTCGGTTCGGTTCGGTTCGGCTCCGCTTGGTTCGGTTCGGTTCGGTTCGGTTCGGCTCGGCTTGGTTCGGTTCGGTTTGATTCGGTTCGGTTCGGCTCGGTTCGGTTCGATTCGATTCGATTCGGTTCAGCGGAACCGCGCAGAGCCGAACCGAGCCGTAGCGAGGAAACGTAAGCTGCTCTGTTTTTGTATCGTGTTTCTGCTATAAACAAAAGGGGGTTCGAAATTGTGTGTTGGGCTATATCATAGTCCTGGGAGGGAAGGCATCACCTTCCCGCATCACAGGTAAGCCATGATTGGCTGGCAACGAAAATTGTTTGCAGTAAGTAATTCATGATCGTTGTCGTTTTTATGTTGTATCAGAGAGCGATGTCGTACGGTTGGTGTTGTCTCTGGTGGTGGTAGTGTGGTCGTAGGCTTCTCCAACAGCGACGGTAGTAAGTGCGGTGTTGCTGACGATGGTGGGGTTGGTGGTGGTGGTTTTCGTGGGCGTGGTGGCGGTGTGTTTTTTTTACTGCCCCCCCCTTGGTGCTGGTGCTAGCAACGTCTGCCTGGTCGGTGAAAACCCGACATGCTCCGTCCCGGCATTGTAGGGATGCGCGAGGGTCTATGGTCATACAACTACGGCCATGCATGAAAATGAAGTACCCCCCCCCTTCGATTACCACGACGCAAAGTTATTTTCGTTGTTAGGGTTTTCTGGTGTTCTGGGTGCGAGCAGAAGCGTTTAATCTATTCGCGCCCCTTTCCTCCAGTTCTCGGCGAGAAGAGTGCGATTTTTAGTTTTTCGTTGGGCGTGTTTTTCTGTTTGTTTGTTTTTTCCGTCTACTATCTGCCTTTCGTTTTTTTTAGGGCACGGTGGCACCGTCGCAGAAGCACCTTTTTTTTTAATAGAATGTTTATGGAAAGTCGGCAAAAAAATCAAGTTAGATTTGAAAAAAATGGATGTGCAGCAGTAGTTGTGTCGGGGTAAATAGAAACTGATAGAAACGCGCGAAGTGAAACGGTTTCTTTAATTGGTTAATTTATGAAATGCGCGCTAAACAAAGGTGCCGTGCCGGGGGGTAAAATGGAAGACACTTGTGGCTACGGCTTGTCCTTAAGACCGCCAAGCGTAAACACTCATCATGCCAGTTGAGGCGGAAACAAAAAACGAAATGATGAATAAAACAAAAATAACTTGATCTTTTATATCCATCTGTGTGGAGACTGCTGCGTCTGACGGGGTTGCACGACTCACCAGGTAGCAAAACCCAGAACCGCACGGTCGAACTCGGGAGAGAGTTTCACGCCGACCTCCTATTCTGGAAGTGGGCGATAGATAACCAGTTACTATCGGAGGGAGAGACGCTTAGCGCCCCCTGCTACCCGGCGTTAAAACGTTATCACCATGTGGTACTGAGTCAAAAGCCAAGTAACGAAAGAGGAAGGTGCCTCTCTCGAGAGAGCAGCTTTGTGCATAACTTCTTGCTGCAGCCTTGGTGCGATGTACATGTATTTTTCCCAAAGTAGTAATATCACAACTTCCAGCATAGCAAACCCGGGGCTGTACCCCGGGTGTCCCCCGACGACCACACACCGCTTATGAATGAATGTTTACCTCCTAGTAGTCATGAAGGTATGCTACCTATCCGTACGACGGTCTGAAAAAGTGGCAGTGGGGACCAGCACGCCAACACCGTATTCCAATACGCACTGAAAACATATTGTATTCTTCTTCTTGCGGCCGAAAAGCGCATGGCAGATCTCTCTGTCCCCATCCTTATAGGCAAGAATTGATGAAAACCCTTGCCCCTTCAGACGCGCGTTCACGATGATCTCTCGATTTTCGTCCGGCTAGCTTTCCCATACGACTGCTGTGGTTCTTCTCAGGGGGGTAGACAGCAATAAATCAACGCCTACTCAATGTTGAACCCGGCAATTTCTCGTCCGGTCAGCTCGTGGGTGGCTCCAACTCCCTAAACCATTTGAATCAAATCTCTTCATCTTGTGACAGTAACACATTGTATTTTCTCCAGTGGCCACTGGGGGCTCTATTTAGGAAATTCTGCAGTCGTTCGTGACAATCTGGGACAAAATTATCACGGTTCGTGATATGACGACGCCTGGGTGAGCGTTAAGAAATGTTGGCTTGACTATTGCTTGAAAAACGATAAATACGTTTTTTTTCTAGACCCCTCGATGGAGGTGATTGCGTTACATCCACAAAGCAGCTGTTATACGTATGACACTTTCTTGTAGTATTGAATTGACCTTCCTAAATCAGCTCAGATAAAATGTACTCGTTATATAACATCGTTCCAACAATGGGACACAATGATCCCTTGAAGTGTTGCGGGGAGAACCGTTTCACATACCTATACGCAGAGTCAACTCGTTCAGCTACGATGCCAATTGGGTGTAAACACAAACAAGCGGATAATAAAAGCTCCTGCGCTGCGTCTGCGACCTGGCCCGTATGTTACCCCCGGCCAGGAAGAAGAGCAAGCCTGAGGTTGGCCTGCGGGTGTACACAAAGACCATGAAATATCGCATGTGGTTTCTCCGTGGTGGTCCTGTGTTGAACGCGCAAGTTCTGCCACATCACAGGGGTTTTCCCGTGGTTGTCCTTCCGCTGCCATGCACGCATGAACTCCCTACGGCTGACGGCTGGTGTCCGTGTTGAACTTGACGCTCGTATTGAGATGCGGGTGAGGCACACCTCACCTGCAGCTAGCGCGACCCCTGGTGAAGCAGGCGGTGTCGACCCATCGATCCCTGACGCTGACGCTCCGGAAACACCAGGCGATGGCGCTCGGGCAGTCCCAGGCGACGATGCTCAGACGACCCCGAGCGATACTGCTCCGGCGATCTCAGACGATTGTGTTGCGGCGATCCCAGCTGCTACCGCTCCGATTGTTCGGGAAGATGATGCCTGGGTGACCCCAGGCGCTGATGCTCCGATATTCCCAGAAGCAACCTCAGATGCTAACGCCGCGGTGATTCCAGATTATGGTGATCCAGTGACCTTTTGCGGTGCTTCTCCGCAGAGTGGGTGGCCGATTTTTTAACATATATTGTTGGGGATTTTTGATCGCCATGCTTTCCCACCCCCGAGAACCTTTTTTCATCAGGGTTTGAAATAGCGTACCATGTGAAAAAGCTTTGTACGACATAAATTATGGGTCTATATCGGTGTACGCGAAACCCGCACACTTGGCCGGCGAGATTTCCCCTGGTGTCCCCGTGGTAAGCGCGCAGTCGGAGGTGTCCTCGTGTTCGGATTAGTCACGTGATGTCGTGCATCCGGTGCTACCCCACCCGCCGTACGGTAAAACGATCATTCTCCAGAATTAAGGCCTGGACGTGGATGGCCACAGCCAGCTCAAAGCCATGACGTGCATCCGATGCGACCCGACACCCGAGGCAGAAGGATAATTGTGCAGAGTTATGGCTCAAGAGGTGGGTGAACACCGCTCAACTCAGGGCAAGCATCGCGCTGAGACACCTCGAGTGAGATGATACCCAGGTGACACGAAGCAATATGTACGGAGACTTGTGAAGCACTGTTTTGAATGACCGCTATGCGCAAGTTCGCAGCAGAAGAAGCAGACGCTTCCGTAATACACGCCACATAATCCATATCCACCTATGATGTCCGGGGTGGAACCTAGAATACCCCCTGACGACCACATATCACGAGCGAAACACCAGGTTGCGACCCCCGGCCAGATAGCAGGTGTGACTCCAGGCGATGATGCTCCTGCCCTGGATGAGGATGCGCCAATCTCTCGTGATGACTTCTCAGCGCCTTGTGATCACATCTCAGCGCCTATTCACAATGGCATCGTCTTGGCCCCTGTCGATGACACCCCAACCCCTGGTTGTATCGTCCCAGCCCGTGGTGACGGCATCATAGCCCTTGGTACCACTTAGGATTCCCCAGTCGCTGGTGATCATGCTCCCGCTGCTGTCGATGACGTGTCCCCCTCCAGGAAGTTGTCCGTGCTCCCGGGCTGCACATGCCCCAGGTTTGCGCACATGTAGAAGCTCCACCTTGGCGGCAGCAGCCTCCTCTGGCGTGTCGTGACCGCCATTTGACCCCATAAGAACTGGTCCCACGAATTTGGGGGAAAACTACTTGGAATTAGTGCGGGACATTTTTTTCAGTTCTGAATGGGTTAACACGAAGATAACGATTGATGTAACCTAAGCGCGGCGTTGCAACGGACGTGGGAGTTCTATTGGAGGGTCAGGCATTTTCTGGGGGGTTGAGGTGGAAGGCATGATGGTGTTGAGCACGGTTTTCTTAGAGGACGCGTCGGGCGCGATTGGCAGCAGTAGTGATCGCGTTTCATCGGGCGTAGGGTGTGGGAGTTCGTTCAGACGGTCAGGGGTTTTGTCTTGGGTGGGTGGGTGGGTGGGTGGGTGGGTGGCGTAGACGCGATGGTAGCGTCAACCGCGGCAAACGTGTCGGTTGACTGCATGTTAACCCTTTGGCAGACAACGTCAAGGTTAATGGCTTGACAAAGACGGTCAAGCCAAATGGCTTGCCAGACAGCCTTGACGGCCAAAACCAAGGAAGGACATGAAATATCCTGTCATTTGGGAAACGCCTTACCAAGTTCCGAATATAAACGTTTACCTGTTTATACTTACGTTTTCCATATTTGTTTCTACCACTTCTCCGCGTTTCGTGGTCTTCTTGGGACGGGTTGGCGCAACCGGCAACAAGATTTTCGTAGGCAGTGGGAGTTCTCTTTCCAGGGTCAGGCGCATTTTTCGGGGGTGGGTGTAGACGTGCTGATGACTCAATGACGGCTTCTTGGGGGCGTTTTAGATCGAATGCCATCAGGGCTGACGTTTTAACGGACGTGGGGGATCTTAGGTTGGGTCAGGCGTGTGTTCATGGGGTTGGCGTAGGCCTGATGGTGGCGTTAACTATAGTAAGGCATACGGAGTATAGACTTAGTTAAAAACAGCCACATGCGGTTGGCGGCCGACTAACACAGTTTGCTGAAATAGCCGCTTAATGAAGGGCCATTCCTAACAAACGGAAAAAATCACGATTCGTGAGGTTTTGTAGTGAATCTTGATTTTTTTGTCATGATTCACGACAAAAACCTCACGATTCATGACGCTATTTTTTTTACAATTTCCTTAAAAAAAAACAAAATCACGATTCATGACATTTGTCGTGGCTCAAAATACGCCTGATGAAGGCACTACGTAACCCACCCGACACCAACGATATCCGATGGCCGGTATAGGGGCATGGCAGACTCTGCTTCGTACGCCGATTGTGGACAGCGAGCGGCTGCCTAAAGACACTGCTGGGTGCGGGCTAACGAGCACGCTGTGGCCTCGAAATCTCGAGGAGGAGGAGACACAGCGTGAAGAAAAAGCAAAAATAACCTGAAAATCTCATGGGCCAGGCAGAGCAGACGACATGTTAGCGAGATTGGAACCTCGCGCGGACCTGGCCTGGCTGACGGCACGTGAGGTTGGAATATCACAGACCGTGTCGGGCCTCTGCCCATGATTTGAATCACGGACCGGGTCGGGCGCGGTCGGCCCGGCACGGCCTGGCCGTGACCTACCTGCGAGAGTTGGCCCCACCCTCAAATACCGTTGGATTTGAAAATATCGGATTTTTGACAATTTGAAAGTATCACGAAACGTGACGAAAAAGCACCTATTTTCGTTAGGAAAGAAATATCACGAATCGTGATGATTTGTCATGCCAAAACATCACGAATCGTATTTTTTTTTTGTTCGTTAGGAACGGCCCTAAGATGGTTTCCTTGCAAATAATGTTCCTGTGCTTTCGAAGACGGTTTGTTTGCTTTCAAAGCCGGGGTGTGTTCTTGCAAACACAAGACCTGTTTTTGTATTTGGAAGATAATTATTTTGCTTCCGAAGACAGACTGTTTGCGTTCAAAAGCAATCCGTTTGATTCAAAATACAGCTGGCTTCAGGGAAAACAAAGGCGGTGTGTGCGTTAAAGTTTACAGGCGGCGTGCTTGAATTTAAAGACGATTTGTCTGCTTGTTGTCAGCTTTCACAGGCGGCTTGCTTGCGATCAAAACCGTTCGCTCGTGGCCAGATAATGTATGCGACCCTCCGTGTATGTATTCTGTACTGAATGCGCGCAGCCGAAATCGGTATTATGTTGTTTCTGTTATTGGTGGTAGTGATATTAGTGGTGGTGGTGGTAGTTGTATCACGGGCATGAACACAGATGTCGGTTCAAAATCGCGCGGAAACGGGAAAAGGAAGACAGTTACAGCTTCACAACGCCCTAATACGAAGGAAGCGTTTCGCGGAGCAACAAACGTGGTTTTTCGGTCGAAAACGATTTGCGGCCCCAATTTCGGGATGTTTGCAGCTAATTCTACGATGTGAAAAAGGACAGCGTTTTGCGGCGCCAGTTTCGACACGTTTGCGGTTGAAGACGGCGTGTATGATGCCAAAAAACAACTCTTTCGCCGCCAGTTTAGGTAGGCCTTAGGCCGTTGAAAGTCTGTTTGATGCCGAAAATACAGGGCAAGGGCTTACAGCACCAAAATCGGCCTGTTTGCGGTCGGAGACTGCTTTGTTTCGCAAAAACATGGAATGCGGCGCCAATTTCTGTACGTTTCAGTACGTTGCGGCCGAGCTAAAAACACGGCTAGCGACGCCAAAATCGGTTCATTTGCGCACAAACGTACGTGGTTCACGGCCGAATACGGTTAGCGGCGGTAATTTGGGTATGTTTCCGACGGACGGCAGCCGGTTTGATGCCGAAAACATATAGGGTTAGCGGCGCCAATATCGTTATGTTTGCTGCCGGGGACAATGAGGTTTAGTGCAAACAACAGCAGTACGCGGTGCCAATTTCGGCGCGTTCGTTTGCGGGCGAAGAAGGTTGAATTGACCCTAAAAACACGGTTTGCGGCGTCGAATTCGGTTTGTTTGGGAACATAGGTAGTTTGCGACCGAACACGGTTTATACTGTCACCATTTTCGTTGTATCCGCGGCCGACGCCAGATAGTGCGGTGCCGAAAACATAGGGTTAGCGGTGCCATTATATGTTGCGGCCGGGGGCGGCTAGATTGGGCGGCTAGATTTGGTACCGAACACACAATATGCGGCGCCAATTTTGGTATATGTATGCGGCCAAAGTAAGGTAGATTTAACCCAAACAAACACGGTCTGCGGCGCTCATTTCGATTTGCTCGAGACCGAAGGTAGTTTGAGACCGAATGCGGTTTATGCCGACACTTTCAGTGTGTTTGCGGCCGAAGACGATATTTGCTTGAAGCTAAAAATACGGGGTGTGGCACGCCGATTTCCGGTATGTTTGCCGTTAGTCTTACGCCAAAAACGATGTTCGGCTTAACCCTTTTCTACTGGAAATAGTATACCACACTAAATTCAAGTAGTGTATCCCCAAAAAAGTGGGTGCGGTTCTAAAAGGGTTAAAATGGTTTGGTAGGAGGGACGGTTTATTGTTTAAGGACGAAAATGCCGATTGAATGCGGTCAAACTCCCTTGCAAAGCCCGCGGACGGTTTGCACACGAAGGCGGTATCGCATGTACGTATTTGCGGTTTACACTGGTTTGGCTTTAGCCAAATACAACTAACTCCGTCCCTGAATATATATTAAGAATGTTTAGACTATTACAGGGGAGCATAGTAAACACTAGTAAATAGGACCAAATTTTGGTAGTAAAAATTTGGAAACATATGGATGTTTGTGTGTACGGTAGGTCCTAATGACTATATTCCACCGTAATAGATGCCGATGCAAACACGGTCCTTAGATTTCGGCCGACGGCAATTTTTGTTTCATAGTCCAACATATCTACAGTAGATATTGGGCACGGCCGAGGCCGCCCTTGGCCTAGTAGGCGGAGTAGGGGTCGGAGAGCACGAGGGGGAAGTTGCAGACCGCCAGGTGGGCCTCGTCGCGAGGTATCGCGAAAACGGCTCAAATTTACGCCTAACACATGCTGAGAAGCGTTCACAAAGCAGCACGTGCAATTTTATGCATTCCTTTATTACTAGTATCATATTTGCCATCCGACAATGTGCAGCATGAGCTTCAACGTTGATCACTCATAACATTCCCGAAAGCAGAACACCACGGAAACAAAGGAAACCTATGCGCAAAGTCTACCTAACTTCCTTCTGTCTACTTCCCGCTAAGCTATATCCACAATACTCCATTTGTTGTCCTTGCTCCCTCCTTCTTCTCAATATGCCTTATTTACGTTCTATTATTAAGTTCTAAGCCGCATCCAAGCTCCATCCCCACGTATAGTGCAGGATCTGTATCGCACAGATCCAACCCAGGATACTATGTGCTACGTAGCTTATGCAGGCATAGTACGCACCCCACCCAGCATGATGAGCTAGATCGTACAAACCAGGAAACCGTATTTTCCCAGGAAGAGCCAACGTGCACAGAATAAGTAGACCCCCAAGTGGGGATGGATGATATGTCCGATGTGTGAACAGTAGCCGTAAATCTGCCCGCGAAGGCGAACTTCCCAGACGTGCCCGCATAAAATGGTGTTGTTTCTACGTAATGGAGTATTATTGTAGATGCATCTGGGCGGGAAGTAAACATAGAAGGATGTTAGATTTTGCGCATAGATTTCCTTGGCTTCCGTGGTTTTCTGCTTTCGGGAATGTTATGAGTGACCAATGTTGAAGCTCATGCTGCACATTGTCGGATGGCAAAGATAATAATAATGAGGTAGAGTGACCAATGTTGAAGCTCATGCTGCACATTGTCGGATGGCAAAGATAATAATAATGAGGTAGGGTTTTGTCACGAAACCTTGAGGTATTCGTTCCGGACGGTGAGCTTATTTTTCGCTTCGACTAACGGCGGCCACCACCCCGACCCGGACCTATAACCCTAACCCTAACCCTATAACCCTAACGAGAGGCATGCCTGGTTGGTGTGCCACCTGGTCGTTGTGCTTGGAAAGGCTCTATTTTCAATGCGGGCACACCTAAGGAAGTTCGCCTGCGCGGGCAGATTTTTTTCGCGAGTGGGACCATAGTAAACAGGACCAAATATTGTTGGTAAAAATAGGTAAATATGTAGGTTTTGTGTGGACCGTAGGTCCTGTTTACTGTGCCCCCCCGTAAAAATGTTGAAGCTCACCGTGCTATGTACCATCTCCGACTTGTCGGATATTTTTTGTCGACCATTCATGCTCTGCTTTGCAAGCTGCGTGATGTGTCGGTTTTCGCGTGTGTTCTACACCATCAAAAGCCATCAAGGCATCCCGTGCATCACAGACGGACATATCAAACTCCCATTTATTTGAAGTTCTAGATATTTCGGGGCTGGTAGATAGAAAGATAGGTAGATAGATAGATAGATAGATAGTTAGATAGATAGATAGATAGATAGATAGATAGATATAGATAGATAGATAGATAGATAGATACGAAGTAGATATATAGATAGATAGATAGATATATAGATAGATACTAAGTAGATAGATAGATAGATAGATAGATAGATAGATAGATAGATAGATAGATAGATAGATAGATACCTGGTAGATAGATACTCGTAGATAGATAGATAGATAGATAGATACCTGGTAGATAGATACTCGTAGATAGATAGATAGATAGATAGTATCTAGATAGATAGATAGATACATGCATAGGTGGATAGATATATAGATAGATAGATAGATCCATCCCTGTGTTTATATGACCCCGCACGATCTAAAACGTGTTTTCCTCGTGTTTGCCGGGTGTGGTGCGGGACGGCTCTTCTTGCACACACGTTATTTCCCGGCTGGTATCTGTATGGTATGCAGCTCTTCTTCTTGTTATGCAGCATCTCAAAACGGCAAATAATGTAGGAGGTAGATTTCTATTAATACACCGTGTGCTGTCTTACCAGGTACTGAAGAATGTGTGATATAGGTCCACAGGAGATGATTCCTCCCACGCTCGAGTCTGTAGGTCCAAGGCAAACGTATGTACATACATACCCGGTACGTGGCGTCGTTTCTTGCCAGGTATGGTACCTGGGATACGGTATTGACTTCATAGGGGGGAGGTGGGGGGTATACTCATGCGTTGCTTGCCTCAAGCCATTTGGCCATTGACCACCCGCATCCCTTTCGAGATGAAGCATAGGGGCGGCGGGGCGGGGGTACTTCATTTTCATGCATGGCCGTAGTCGTATGACCGTAGACCCTCGCATCCGGGGGGGGGGACGGGGGGCTGACGATCACGACTACTATTAATGGGCGATATTTATATCACGACTACGGGGACATTTAGGAGTCTTCCCCGGGTTTCAGTCCTTTTAGGTTTCGGGCTGGAGTTAGGGTTAGAGCTGTGGGGCTAGGGGGCGGGGAGATCTTTCGTAACTACCGTATATACACAGTATACGGCAGAAGTTAAGAATCTTCTATTGTGCCGGCTAAGGCTCGCGGCTTATGGTGATGCCAACACCGAGCATCACAAAGGCTATATTGCATACATATGTAGAGTGGCGCTCCTCGTTGAACACAAATGCTTACGTAGCGATAAATTATTAAATTTTATTAAAAAAGCCACAGCCTGAAATTCTCAGCTCCCAGATTCTTACTGTCAAAAACGTGACGTGTCGCGTACCATACTGTACAGCAGTGGTGACAACACAAAACCAAACAAAAGAACTTGAAACAAAACAACAAAATTAAACGGAGATAGATGTAAACAAAAAAATAAAAATAAAAATAAAAGTGGACATCACGCAGCATTGTCGCGCAATATTTCCACACCTCGGATATAGATGGATCATCGATTTCCCACTTCACGATCTAGGTCTTTCAAGGACGATCTATTCCCGATATTGTATGATCTGTATGATCTGTATGACCTAGCTCATCATTTTTGCCGTGTATACTCCGCATTATGATATATGAATAATACCACATGTTTCCTGGGTTGGACCTGTATGCAGATCATGCACAACCTCTCACAGCGGCAGGCGAGGAACTAGATGGTCTGTACTGTACAGATAGATCATGATCTGTCCGGGATGTGAATGTTTTGGACTGCGCCATGCTGGGGCGTATGTAATATGTAGCTGATAGGTGCAGCTCGATCAGACAGACGATGGCCACGGCAGTATTATTGTAGGCTCTCGCTCTCTCGTCGATGCCTATTAATAGCTGAAACAAGCTACGAGTACTTATTCGTGAAAGGATCACGCGATGTGGATAAATACGCGTACAGAACAATGCAGCATAGATCGAACAGATCACGATCTTCTATTTATTTGTACGTATATACAAGTACGAGTTTTTTTTTTTTTTTTTTCGTTCCATTCATTATCTTCGCCCTTCCTTTCTCTCTCCTCCCTAACAATCGTAACTCAGATCCGGGGTCACAAAGTAGGCTCATCTCCCTCCTCCTATGTATGTATGATACTCGTAATATACACCAGGTATTTTTGCCGTTGGGATGATACAAAATTAATACCAGACCTGGTGGTATTGTGCGAAAAGAGCCGTACATGCGTATTGTATGTATTTATAGATCACGCAGATCTCACCGGCAAACATGATGTGCGAGTGCAAGAGCGGTGCCGTACAGATCTTAGCCATCCTACAAACAAACGCGATATATCTCGTACCGTACAGATCATACAAATATCAGGGACATATCTATCTATGTACCTGCCCCACAACAGATCTATCTATATCTAGAGCATGACCTGGGTATCTGATACCAGGTACGCGAGAGTATCTATCTGCTTATTATCTGTCCCAATGTATGGATCACCACAACGACATTACGGTTTAAAAAAAATACCAAGAACGAACAAACCACAGATAATCACCTACCTGTACTACTACTCGTACTACTACTAGTAACTGTGTTGCTGCTGCTGCTATGCTGCTGCTGTGCATGAGCCCCCTCGCGCATCCTCGCCCTCGCGACCTTGTAAGCTGTGATTATCTGCTGGTATTATACGTGACACCCACCAGAGGAGTCGCAAGCTTATATGTACGACGACGTATGTATGTATACATATCCCCCCTGCACGCTGGATCATCCGTACTATGTATACATATCCCCCCTGCACGCTGGATCATCCGTACCGTAGCCCTGTGGGTGCTTCGGACGTGTCATACCAAGAAGGTCGACAGCGGTCACAAGTCACAAACGGGACCGCCGTATGATAATTATTGTACAAATTGTACGACAATCGATGGATAAAAATGAAAGTTTGGGAACTGTTTTAGCTTTTTAAATTTTTGTTCAAAACTTACGTACTAGCAGGTACACTGTAGACAGTACGAAACCATTATTTTTCTAAAATTGTGGCTTCCCCGGTGCTCCTCTCGTGCATTCCATGAAAAAAGCAAGCAATTTTGGATCGATGGCTCTTTATTATGCGGCGACTCAATGCGGTTCTACCACATATGTTCGTAAATATAAGGATTGTTTTAATTCTACTAAAATGATAAAAGGTCTCTATTTTTACGAACACTTCTGTGGTACGTAGATTGTACCTGGGGTAAGGTGCCTTGGAACCGAGCATCATCACACCACCCACACCACCACCACCTCGGGACCCTCGCAAAAAAACACCTCTCGTTGTGCTGGAAGGAAGGAACCTGCGTGCACCGCACCTCTCCTGCCTGCACTAGGAACACCGCTGGCTTTTATTACGGAGAGGAGAAGGAGGACGAGGTAGCCGGCGTGGCGCGGCTTGGCGTGCTGCTGTGGCTCGGTTGCCAAGTGCCGATAGAAAAAAAGGTACGAAAAGGTTTACTGATTTTGATTTTGATTTTTCGCCTGCTGCTGCTGGGTGTATCCCCGAGTCTCGAGTCGAGAAATACCGCCCATTATTATTGTAATGCCGCTTTTGGTGGTACTGCTGCTGTACTCTCCACGAGCATCCGTGGAAGTGAGCACACAGACAATCATCTCGATCCCAGGGTGCTATCATATGATGTCACGCGACGTGGGTACGCCAAGGACGACCCGGTCCTCCCTCGACAAGGTCGTCGTAAATGACCCGCAAACGGTCCCGAGGAGCATTTTTGCTTCAAAGTTCTCGTAGTCCAACATCAACTAGACAGAAAACAGTTTTTTTTCGAAACTAAATGCCGATGTAGACGAAAATGTAAGGACCGTTTGATTGACATATTAATGATCATACGTTGCTTATATTTCCGTCCAAAGTCGTACCACTCTGTCCGAAAATGTAAGAATATTTTGATATCAATATTAAAATTAAAACGGTCGTTATATTTACGGACACAGCAGTGGTAGGAAACTGTCTTGTGTATCGTACACGTATCATGACACCGCGTCGGGCAAGCATGGATGGCCAAACACCGACGCAAAACTAAACTGCAACCCGCACATGGAAGAATCATTCTCGCAGCTGATGATGATCGCCGATGGGCTGCAGACTCGACCATGGCGACGAAGCCTGCGCCAAGCTATACCATCAATAGAGGTGGACTTCGTAGCAAGCGCAGCCCCATTCGAACACGGCGCTCGTATGGATATTATCCCCACGGAGCAGCCGCACAGAGAAAATAATCCCGAATTCACGAAGTCAGAGAAATTTGTGCTATCGCAGGAGACGTTTCGTAGAGGTCGCAAGTAAAAAGCGGACGTGTAAAATACGAAATGTGGAAGCGCCTTCTTTCTTTTCTCATGCCCCAGCTCGTACCAGGTATCACATATACGAGTACGAACGGTATACGAGAACGTACGAAAACGTATCATACGAGCACACTCTGCTGCTGCAGTGCAGCAGTATGCACGTATGCACGACGTCATCATGCTGCTGGCTCGGGCGAGACACACACGCACGCACGTATATAGCATACCCGTGGGTGTCATACATGTAGAGTTTGGTGCGATGAGTAATTCATGTGATAACTGAAAGAACAACAACATCAACACACCTTTCATACGACGTACAGAATACATCGTGTACGTACACAGAGCTGTAGACCAACCAACAACAACTCCAAGCACGAACACCATCCGTTGAACATCAGCGCCAACTACAACAACAACGGCAGCAACAACAGCAACAAGGGCAACTACCTGGCGCCCTCTCGAAGTCGTGTGCACATACATATGATACATGCGCACTGAGCTGTACTTCCTTTCGTGTACCAGGCGACGTGGTACCAGGTAATGTGTTTGCGGCCCAGTCTGGATTTGTTACTTGGAGTAAGCCTTCCACACTAACTCCAGCATATTGGCGTCGGAATAGTTTTGTTGGGATTGCTTTGAATCTCAGCGTGCGTGAGTTACATACTCTCATGACAAAAATGCCACGTACGGTACTTTACTGCTGTTGTTGTACATTATACATGTACGTGGACGACACAACAGCAGTGAGCAGTAGCAGCAGCAGCAGCAGCAGCAGCATCCCCCAGCTTGCTATGCATGTATGATACGTTCCGATGCAAGCGGCAAGCTACGTATGCTTTATCGAGCCCATCGATCTATTGGTACGTATACTACAGCCAGTATTGGTATCCCAGCAATACCACATAATTTACTAAAACGTCGGTAATTTTGTCTAGAAAATGTCGGTATGTACGTGTAATACCAGTACACTACCGGCCCTCTCATAAGAAAGTGCCCCACAAGAAACTCAGCCTAAACATTACGGCGGAAATAAGAAATTCGACAGCTATTATACTGAAGTTAGTGTGGGACACACCCCTTTCTCAAATAAGAAAGTCAGCCTAAGAACAACACGTCGGTACGCATATATACATAGATGCGCAGCGTCACAAAGACACGAGCATTAGAGCCGATTTCTCCCTCGATACAGCAGTAGTACACTATTGCATATACCCGAGGGCCACGCAGATAGGGATTGGTGCGTTTGGTACCGGAACTACAGCAGCAGTACACTGCAGACTTGCCCTAAATGTAAATAGAACGGCCCGGCCGAAAACCCTCTACGACGTACCTGCTGTGCCTGGTACTCGTAGCCCTAAATGCAGGACGACCCGGCCAAACACCCTTTTCACCTGGTATTAATAGGTTATCGGTCTGATTTTCGGCCGAGGTTGAACTTTCGGCGGCCCGAAAACGCCACCAAAACACCCTGCAGAGCCGCGCGACCGCCCCTCCCGGCCTCGAGCTCCGCAAATTAAAGCTGTTAGGGATACGGTTGCAGGGTTAGCAAGGTTTGGGGTTAAGGATTGTCTGGTAGTCTGGGCCGGCGTGCCAAATTCAACTTGACCATCAACGAGCTGCACTTTTTTTTTTTTTCATGTTGTTGCCGGGCCGTCCTGCATTTAGGGCTAGAGGGCGAGTCGAATGACGGTACGTACTGTCAATGTCTGGGATTTGGGGTAATATTGTCTAGGCCGACGTGCCGAATTGAAATTGGCCATCAACGAGCTGCACATTTTTTTTTCATCATGTTGTTGCAGGGCCGTCCTGCATTTAGGGCTAGAGAGCGAGTCGAATGCCGGTACTGTCAAGGTCTGGGATTTGGGGTAATATTGTTGTCTAGGCCGACGTGCCAAATTGAAATTGACCATCAACGAGCTGCACATTTTTTTTTCTTCATGTTGCTGCAGGGCCGTCCTGCATTTAGGGCGGGCGAGTCGAATTCCGGTACTGTCAAGGTCTGGGATTTGGGGTAATATTGTCTAGGCCGACGTGCCAAATTGAAATTGACCATCAACGAGCTGCACTTTTTTTTTCTTCATGTTGTTGCCGGGCCGTCCTGCATTTAGGGCTAGAGGGCGAGTCGAATACCGGTACTGTCAAGGTCTGGGGTTTGGGATTATATAGTCTAGGCCGACGTGCCAAATTCAAATTGACCATCAACGAGCTGCACTTTTTTTTTGTCTTGTATGTTGTTGCCGGGTTGTCCTGCATTTAGGGCTAGAGGGCGAGTCGAATACCGGTACCTGTCGACGGGTATAATAGAAAGGGCGGTTTTAATGCGAAGAACACACACGCACACATTGCACAGCGCGCCCTATTGAATCATGCAGGAAAGAGCGATCGGCAATATTTTCCCCTGCGGGCCCGGTCGTTGGTCTGAGTGGTCCACAGGCGGGCCTGAATTCGTCTGCCCGGGAAGTTTGAGAAAACGGCACCCAAACATGCCTCGGAGCCACACGACCGCCCGACCTCGAGCCCCCCAAAAGATTGGGGTGTAGGGTTAACGTCAGGGTCAATGTTAGATCGGGGATCGAATTGTTGCCTAGGTCGACTTGCAAGCATTTTGCAATTCACCACCAACGATCTGAATGGAAAATGTTTCGCCGGTGCGTCCTGCATTTAGGGCAAGCTCATAGGCTCGACCTAATTGCAGGACGGGTAGGCAACGAACTTCGCGGCGCACAACTGCTTAACCCCTTAAGAACTGGTCCCACGAATTTGGGGACAAACTCTTCGGAATTCGCGTCGTACTTTTTTTTTCAGTTCCGAATGGGTTAAGGCGAGCTCATGGGCTCGCCCTAATTGCAGGACGGGTAGGCAACGAACTTCGCGGCGCACGCCTGCTGTGGTAAAAGTTCAATCTTGCACGTCGGCACGGACCAACCCGACCCCAACCCTAGCTCTAACCCTATACCTATATATGACCTTGCCTCCTAACTCTTTGGGGGCTCGAGGTCGGCAGGGGCGGTCGCGCGACTCCGCAGCGTGTTCTGGCAGTAGCCTTCGCCATTGCTCTTGACCCACAAATCGTACCAGATAAAAGTACCAAATAGATTTACGGTTTTTGTGGTGGTCAGCATTTTTTTTTTTCAGATTGTCCGAAACGCGCGGTGAAGCCGCGCACGGGTCGAGCCTTTAGCCCGGACTAGGATTGGGGTTAGGGTTAGGGTTAGGGTTAGGGTTAGGAAACCATACTATATTTGGTACTTTATCTGGTACGATTTGTGGGTCAAGAGCGGTGAAGGCGCCTCTGCTTTGGTGGCGTTCTTGAAAAAAAACTGGGCGACCGAAAGGCCAGCCGCCGAAAGGCCAGCCTCGACTAATCAGACAGACGTCCGTCACGAAATCCGTTGCGACATATACACATGCAAGATGCAAGGAACGGTCGTGACAGGGCACATACACATAAAGCAGTACAGGACACCTAATAAGAAACAGGAAGTCTGGTCCAGGCTGGATTTCTTATTTGAGAGAGGCTGCTTTCTACACTAATTTCAAGATAACGACTCCCGAATTTCTTATTTTCCTCGCAATATCAGCGTGGCTTTCTTAGTAGCCTGTTTCTTATTACAGTATTAAAATAGGTGTCCTGTACTATCTGTATAATAACATGCCAATACTTTAATGCCTCAGAATATGTTCCTCAAGTATGGGATCGGAGCCTATTATTACGTCATACATGCATACATGGATACGACTGCTGTACATACCTGGTACGTATGCGTCTGTTGGAAAGTGCAAGAGGGATTTGCCGCGTCTGGCTGACAACCTTTGGCTTCGCGCATGGACATACGTATACCATGCTCCTACAGTCTACAGTTGACAAGATTGAGGCCGTAGAAGCGATACTACTGCTTGTAACTGCCAAGGGGAAAATACGGACAGCATTGCAGTACCTCCGGCTGAAATGCTGTGAGTATACGGGCTTCATGGGCATTACTGAAGGCTGATTTACTGCGAGTACTGGCGGTATCCGCCCAACTACTTGCGAGTACCAGCAGCACCCGCGGTATCGAACCGCGAAATAGTCGAAACACGGGCAGTACCCGCAGTACAGAAACCCGAAATGCTGCGAATACTCATAGTATGAGCAGTATCGAACCCTGAGAGTATTCGAGTAATCACAGCAGTGTTTTCCCCCCGAATAAATCTCGAGCCCCCGCTCTTGAAAGCGTCTGAGTGTTTTCTGCAGGAAAAATGTGGATGAAAATATCGAAACGTTGCACACAGATGTTCCCTGTGTACCTGTGTACGTCACACTCCGCTCAATACTCAAGTATTTGAGAGTATTTTGGAGTATTTTAGTACTGCGAACTGGCAGTGTATTTTATGGCAGATGGTGGTCTCCGTCAAAAATATCTGACAGTTTTTTTTTGGTTTTGTACGCGACGAACTCGCTACATTTTTACCAACACAAACATATTTATATACTTCGGGTTATATCCTTCCCTGCATGCGTGTTCTGAGATCTACGATAGATACGTCTAACCCTAACCGTCACAGGGTTATATTATTACGGAGGACCATAGTAAATAGGACCAATTATTGTTAGTAAAAATAGGCAAATATATAGGTTTTTGTGTGCATCGTAGGTCCTATTTACTAGTATTTACTATGGTCCTCCGTAATAGTATATGAACGCCTAACGCGTCACACTTAAGGCCACTGTGGTTCTAAAGCGCCCCCCCCCCATCTCCGGGTTTCCGCGCGACTCTAATTTCTATATAGTTTTTCGGAATAGAAATCGGCGCCACAATTTTAACATGCTACGTTTGCATCTTCGGCTGGTTCGTGCCTATCTTACCGGAGATCGACGATGACCCGAAAGACCGTTGTCACAGCATATTGTGTTGCTCTCGCGCGTTGACCCATTCATAACTGAAAAAAATGTCTCACACTAATTCCAAGTAGTTTGTCCCCAAATTGTGGGACCAATTCTTAAGGGGTTATACCCGTTCAGAACTGAAAAAAATGTCCAACACTAATTCCAAGTAGTTTGTCCCCAAATTCGTGTGACCAGTTCTTAAGAGGTTAAACGGTACCGGGTAAAGGCCGGTCGCCCCGGTGGTCCAGCAGGTAACCACGAAGCCTGTTGAGTTGGAAGTCGGGGGTTCGATTCTCCCAGCATGGAGATTTTTATTCTCAAATGACACCAACTACGGACTGCTGTCGAGAGCGCATATTATTCGTAGCGTGGGTAAAGCACAATTCGACGATAATTGACGAGTCAAGAAAGTGCTAATAAAGTGTCCTCGCGATAAAAAATGCAAGGCACGCATGTACCGTAGTGGGGAGGAGGAAGAAGAGCCCACTAAGTGACCCCGGATCTAAGTTACGACTAAAGAGGGGGAGATAATAGAGGGGCGAAGATAATAAATTGGATGGAAAAAAAAAGGAAAGCAAAAGGTAGGTATGCCAACATGACACTCCTGGTAGGTACGTACGAAGCGAATTGAAGTTACTACCAACTTACACACCAGTAGATCTATAAAATATTAAAAACAACGACAGCTGTGATATGGAGGGATTCGTCGAAACTCTTCGTTGCTATTTAATATTGGAGCTATGACAATGTGTGATACTTACATGGAACGCGCGATCGAAGTATCAGTCACTCACACCACGCTTGGAAATATGAGGTTTGAGGATTTGTTTCGATCTCACAGCTTCGTTCGTTCTGCTTTCTTCTTCTTTTCTTCATGTAATGCATGCAAAAAAAGGCTTCTGCTGGAGTATACTTCGTGCCGTACTCCGTATATTCTCTCTCCGTCTTTAGTAGTCGGAACTCAAACCGGGGTCACTACGTACATAGGTAGGTTTTTCTTCTCCTTCCCCACTTCGGTTCGTGCCTTGCATTTTCATCGCGATAAAATTGCAGCACTTTCCTCCCTCGTAGGCTCTCCTCGTCGAATTGCTGGTGTATATATATAAACAGGAAACCGGTTCAGTACTTCAGGGCGCGTCTCGTAGACGTCGTTTGTCGGTGTAGCGCGCGGGGGCGGGGGGTTACTCGATATTCATGCATAGCCGTACTCGTATGACCGTAGACCCTCGCATCCCTGCAATGCCGGGACGGAGCATGTCGGGTTTTCACCGACCAGGCGAGACATTGCTATTGTAGCACCAAGCGCGAAGCGCCGTGAGGTGTTGGGCGGGTCGCATGAAGGTTGAGCTGCATCCTACTAAGGACCGCTTGTGGGGCGGACTTGCATATGGATGACAGCTTCAGCTTCAATGAGTTAATTTAATTTCCGGTGTGGCCACTCCCAGGGACAGCGGGGGTGGGGGGCGGACGGAGAAGGGGCCGAATCGCAAGCTCCTCCCCACATACTGTAATCGAGATAACACACACCACTGGGACGAATTTCGGAGCCGGGTTTCTCCCAAGCCAGGAGGAGGAAGGACACACAACAAAAATGTTGGCTTTGAAACAATGTTTGTTTGTTTTTTTTTCCCATCCCGTTCATTATCTTCGCACTTCTGTCCCTCTCCCTCCATAGTCGTAACTCAGATCCGGGGTCACAAAACAGGCTCTTCTCCCTCCTCCCCACTGCGGTTCGTGCCTTGATTTTTATCGCGCAGGGGGTTCAGCATTCCCAACGCTCGTCGATTTTCATCGAATTTTGCTAACTCACGCTCTCGCGCTCTCGCGCTTTCCGCTAATAGTCAAGATATTTTTGTCGAGCAAAAGTCCCTACGAGCACGAGTAGGCACTCGGGGGGGGCTCGAACCCACGACCTTGACTCTAACAGGCACGATATTCGCCTGCCATTCCACCGGGGACGCCGGCTTTAGCTCGTCGAGATAATTCCGTAGAAGCATGCCATCACTCGGTGTTTGCATCTTTATCTTTTCTATTTTCGAGATAACTTATCCTCAAAGTTTGTCCGAAAGTGTGTGGCATCATGCGTGTTACAGTACAGGACACCTAATAAGAAACAGGAAATATGGTCCAGGCTGGATTTTTTATTTGAGAAAGCGGGTTATTTCTACACTAATTTCAAGATAACGAATCCCGAATTTATTATTTTCCTCTAAATCTCAGCCTGGCTTTCTTATTACGTAGCCTGTTTCTTATCAGGTGTCCTGTACTGTACACGGTGGTAGTTTCTTTTGGGGTGGAGGGATGGCTCCTCTGTAACCACGGCTTTTCCAGAAGGCCGCCTCGCTGCGTCGGGCTGCGAGTTGGCTGACTATGATAGAAGTGGCCGACTAGATATTAGCTGCCTACGTGAGCATTGCAGTTATTTAATATTACGGGGGACCATAGTAAGGGCCCGTTTTAACGAAGAAAAAAAAAACAATTTGGAAAACAAAAAAAATCAAATCCGCTTTTCATTGGTCAACACGCGCACCAGCACCAAAGATTAGGATCTTGGGGTGTGCTGGTGCGTGTGCTGACCCATGAAAAGCGAATTTTTATTTTTATTTTTCCAAATTGAATTTATTTTATACTCGTTAATATGGGCCCTAAATAGGGGACCAATTATTGTGATTAAAAACAGGTAAGGGCCCGTTTTAACGAGTATGAAATAAATTCAATTTGGAAAAAAAAAAAAAATCAAATACGCTTTTCATTGGTCAACACACGCACCAGCANTTTTTTTTCTCATCCCCGTTATTATTTTCGCACTTCTGTCTTTCTCCCTCCCTATTAATAGTCGTAACTCAGATCCGGGGTCACAAAGTAGGCTCCTCTCCCTCCTCCCCCACTACGGTTCTTGCCTTGATTTTTATCGCGCAGAGGGTTCAGCCTTCCCAATGCTCGTCGGTTTTCATCGAATTTTGCCAACTCACGCTCTAATAGTATTACATTATTTGCCTTCTGACATATTTTTTTTCCCATCCCTTCATTATCTTCGCCTTCTGTCTCTCCCTCCCTCATAGTCGTAACTCAGATCCGGGGTCACAAAAGGCTCCTCTCCCTCCTCCCCACTGGTTGTTTGCCTTGGTTTTTATCGCGCAGGGGTTCAGCCTTCCCAAGCTCGTCGATTTTCATCGAATTTTGCCAACTCACGCTCTCGCGCTCTCGCGCTTTCCGCTAATAGTCAAGATATTTTTTTGCGAGAAAAGTCCCTACGAGCACGAGTAGGCACTCGGGGGGGGCTCGAACCCACGACCTTGACTCTAACAGGGACGATATTCGCCTGCATTCCACGGGGACGCCGGCTTTCTATCGTCCAATAATTTGACGTCAGATCCTACTCGGTGTTTGCATCTTTATTTTTCTATTTTCGAGATAACTTATCCTCAAGTTTGTCCGAAAGTGTGTGGCCATCATGTGTTGCAGTACAGGACACCTAATAAGAAACAGGAAATTGGTCCAGGCTGGGTTTTTTATTGAGAGAGGGTGTTTCTACACTAATTTCAAGATAACGATCCCGAATTTTATTTTTTCTAAATCTCAGCCTGGCTTTCTTATACGTAGCCTGTTTCTTATCAGGTGTCCTGTCTGTACAGTGGTAGTTTCTTTGGGTGGAGATGGCCCTCTGATACAACAGGACGAGAGGAGCGCCTCGGCGTGGTGGTGGTGTGGTGGTGGTGTGTGTAGAAGTGGCGGTATTAGATTGCCCTCGACGATGCATTGCAGTTATAATATTACGAGCACACAGTAAGGGCCCGTTTTAACGAAGAAAAAAAACAATTTGGAAAAAAAAAAATCAAATCCGCTTTTCATTGGTCAACACCGCACCAGCACCAAAGATTAGGATCTTGGGGGGGGGCTGGTGCGTGTGTGACTGACCATGAAAAGCGATTTTTATTTTTATTTTTCCAAATTGAATTTATTTTATACTCGTTAATATGGGCCCTAAATAGGGGACCAAATATTGTTAGTAAAAATAGGTAAGGGCCCGTTTTAACGAGTATGAAATAAATTCAATTTGAAAAAATAAAATTCAAATACGCTTTTATTGGTCAACACACGCACCAGCATCAAAGATTAGGATCTTGGGGTTTAATCAATTTGAATTGGACGAAAAAACCAAGAAGGTCCCAGGACCTTCTTTTCCAAAGAATTCAAATCAAATTGAGGAGTTGGCCCGACTTGGACCGGCATGTCCACGGTGGGCAAACGCCCCCGGTACAATCTGGTCATTTCTTGGTGGCATCGATGACCACGACCGAGGCGACAACACGTGAACCACAACCCGTGGCCACCGGGACAACAGCCGCGCCCACGCCTATAGACAAAGCACAGCGTACCCCGGCGGTGGCGCCTCAAAACAATCATGGCGGCGCAATCCCAACTTGTCAACCAGCTCGATGCTCCAACCCGATCAAAAATCGAGCGATCGACCCAAAAACAGCATGATACGCTCAAGACTTCGATAACACAATCGCCGCCCCTGTCTCGCCCGTGGCGTTCCAGGGATCCCTACGCCCACCCAGGAGACCCTGAGAGCGATAGCTTCCTAGCCTGGGCGGTCAAAAGCAAAAGTATGCTGGCGGCGGCGCGCACGCGTCGACGCATGCTTTCCCTCTCGTCTCCTCTCGTCGATTTTTTTCACCTGGGCGCTGTGACGCATGCTGGGTTTTTTCGATTTCATAAATATTTGAACGAGCAATTCACTATTCCCATAGGACGCAAACCAGTTTTTTTTTTGCGAAATCACATTCAAATAGGATTTTATTTTCCACATTGAATTTTTGCTGTCTTCGTTAAGATGGGCCCTAAATAGGACCAAATATTGTGATTAAAAACAGGTACATATTTCGGTTTTTTGTTTGTACCATAGGTCCTATTTACTATGCCCCCCCCTCCGTAATAGTTGCGTGCGGTGGTACATAGTGTGACGGCGTTCTGCGTCTGTTAACGATCGGGCTCCTCAATCCAAACTCGTTGGACTTTTCTCTCTTGTGTTGCAATATTTTTCACGAGCGACTCAGGTCACGAACTTGTTCATTTGGTAGCACTTTTATTTCCTCCAAATCCAATTTTTCGGCGACGTATGACATGGAGCTCCTTACGTGATGAGCTCAGAAAAAAAGGGCGCACGTCTATCGTAGCATGCGTCGGTTGCCCGATGCCGAATATGATGCCGAATAAGTAAGGTGTTTATGGAAATATCTACGCACGTACAGGGATGCGGCGGTCGTTTTTCAGTACATTCTCTATTTTTCCATAACGGGGAGGAGTTTTTTTTGTTTTTGTTTTTGTTTCCATCCCATTCATTATCTTCGCACTTCCGTCTTTCTCCCTCCCTATTAATAGTCGTAACTCAGATCCGGGGTCACAAAGTAGGCTCCTCTCCCTCCTCCCCCACTACGGTTCTTGCCTTGGTTTTTATCGCAAGAAGATTTCAGCACTTTCTTCCCTCGTCAACTTTCGTCGAATTTTGCTCACCCACGCTATAATATGCGCTCTCGACTTCGTGGCTACCAGTTAGACCACCGGGGCGACCGGCAGAATCGAACCCTCGACATCCGGCCCTACAGGCTTCGTGGCTACCAGTTAGACCACCGGGGCGACCGGCGGTTGCCCGATGCCGAATAAGAAGGTGTTTTTGGAAAGGTCTACGCGTAGATCTGATCTATCATCGTCTCATCCAAGTCTCATCTATATATGTAGTCGACAGCTTTCGAAAACGTATTTTTCATAGAGCTGGGCACTGGCACAGTATGTACTGGCAGTAGTAATCTACTGGTAGTAATCTACTGATTGACCCGGCTAGTATATTCGCCAGTAGTTTTTTTCTCATGTACGTCCAAGAAACTCGCCGTATTATAGTACGGAAACCCACCAATGCGTTTCGGAAGGAGAGAGGAGAAAGGAGAGACAATAGTACACTGCTGCAATCCAGTATACTGGTTGATTTTGACGACAGTATACATCGCTACTGACTGAAATCAGCTAGTGCCCAGCCCTATCAATTTATCATCTATTAATAGTCGACAGCTTTCCGAAAACAAACGTGTTTTTCTTCTTCGGCTCCCTCTCCGGTGTCGAGGAAACGAGCGCCGAGAGAAACGATCTCACCTCTGTGCGAACGAAACCCAACCGCAAAACTAACAACTAACTATGCATACGAGTACTATTATTGTAGTACCGGTACTCCTAAGAAAGTGATACGTCGTACATATATCGACAAAACTAAAAAATGACAGCTGTGGGAGATCGAGGATTTCGTCGAAACTCATATTTGCTAGCTGCGTGAGATACTCCGATCGCGCGAACTACGGGGTTTGAGGGGAACAAAATCTGACAGCTGTGGAACTCAAGGGGGGTCACATATGTACGGTGTACTCCCTGAATGTGTTGCAGTAGATCAGTAGAGATCCAGCCCAGGCCTGGTGCTAGGCCCAACAGTTTAAGTCGTGTCTTAAAATTCGTCTTAATCCGTTTCTCAGAAAGAGGCCCGTCTTACTCGCTATATGGCAGCTTGGCACGTCTTAGAGTCGTCTTAAAATATACCAGGCGTAGCTTAGCACGTCTTAGGGAATCGCTAGAAGCACAACGAGCTTGGGAACACAACGTACACAGCAGGTGAGTAGATTAACCCACTTGTTTTTTTGGAAACTCCTTTTTTGGAGGCCCAATGTGTTTTTCCAAGGTTCCCGGGGACAATGAACCCTTCTCCCCGGATTTTCGAGAAGGCATTTTTTCAAAATATGAAAATCGCGATTTCGACCTTCGCTAATCCCCCAGCCCGCCCCAACCAAAACTCAGCCCGCCACTCGCAGGACATCACACCCCACTGCTCAATCCCAGCACACCTACACAAGACGCACCCCCCTTCTACTCTCTACTCTCCTCCCAGAATGGCCTTGGCACCGCGGCGGCGCCTTCACCAGCGACAGCACCAACCAGCTACGATGTCCTGGACTAATACACGTCGGCACTGCTGTTTGCTGTTTGGCAGGCACCGGTAGCTAGCCACCACTACGTACATCCACTATTTATTTGTAACATTTTGTTCGTATACGTCGTACAAGTACAAAGCACTTATGTGAGGGTATTACCTGCTGAGCTATAGGGGTAAAAGATCGATCGATTACCCAGCTCAGGGTAATCCTTATAACACTCTCCCCCCCTCTGAACGGCGGGATATTTGGGACGTCGGTACCGTATACGGCCGTACGTTGACCTACCCGCTTCGTTTCAATACCTGGGGAGCCAGGGAGACGTGTTATTTGGGGACGCACGCGCAAGCGTTTCTGAAAAAAGAAACGTTCGAAGTGAGATTCGAACCCGTGTCCTCGACGACGTCAAATGTGAGGGTATTAACGCTGAGCTATAATAGGGGTGAAAGATCGATCGATTACCCAGCTCAGGGTAATCCTTATAAAACTTAATAATAAAAGAAAAAGGAAAGCTGGCCCAGGATGGATTTCTTATTTGAGCATGGGTGTGTACTGTAATACACTAATAAATAGTTTCAGTATAACGACTCCCGAATATCAAGTTGTCCTGTAAAGCTACAGTAAGCCTGCCATTCTTATTGCCCGTTTTCTTATTAGGTACCTGGTATCCCGTACGGTCGTACTCCTCCTACGAGCTACGTACTATTATATATACCACGAGGTACAGCTCAGCTAGCTGTGTATCCCATGATGACAACAATACGATAGATATATGAATATATATACCGGTGAATACAACACCATCAGCGGTAGTTTACCAAAATAAAATCAACTTACACACTACAGTGAAATAATAAGAAACAAGAAACTGGCCCAGTTTACATTTCTTATTTGAGAATGGGTGCGTTCTACACCAATTTCAGTACCACGACCCCCGAATTTCTTGTTTTCTCGTTAATCTCAGCCTGCCTTTCTTGTTGCTCGTTTTCTTATGTGATATCCTGTTCTGCGGTATAAAAATATTATATTTAGTTATATTTTGATGGTGTTATTACGCGTATTATATCGTACACTATAATATGTCCTGGTGATTTGATGGTATTATCTAGATTATCCATGTACGACCGTATCACGTCGTACTGCTGCTGTTTGTTGCTGTGTCCCCTATCCCCCTGGGAGGCGTTCGACCTTTAATTTTTTTATCGTACGTATCGTTATCGTTTATCGTTTTATCCTCATCGTCATCAAAATACCGAACATGTTTCGGTTCGAAAATTATATATATATATCGAACGATAACATCGATTATTGTTGCATGGATTCGTAGGTGATCCTCCTCGGCGTGTGGACCCAAAATAAATACTTGTTCTTTCGACATACCACCTAAATAGCAGCCAAAACGAGTCTAAGAAGAATCTAAGACGTGCTAAGACGAATTTAAGACGTGCTAAGACGAATCTAAGACGTGCTAAGACGAATCCAAGACGCCCTAAGACGAAGCTAAGATGCGCCAAGACAAATCTAAGACGTGCTAAGACGCCAAAAACGGATTAAGACGCGTAAAATTCGCACGTCTTAATCCCATTTTTTTCGCCTGCGGCGGTCTTAATACCTCGCTTCGCTCGATTCCTAAGTCCGACTTACGCCCCGATTTGCTCGACTTAAACTGTTGGGCCTACCTGGTGCCCGGGTTCGTGCGGCTCATGTATTCAGCCTAACGCCGTGAAATCCACCTTTCACAGCCCTACCGCCTACCGCTGATAGTAAAACCTTCCACGACAAGCTGGAAATACAAATGACGACCACACAAACGAAACACTATAAAAGCTGAATTGTGACGATTTTTTTGTTTGTGAAAGTTATCGGAATAGAAGCGTTTTTTTGAAAATTTGAAACATGAAACGTGAACAATGTATGAAATTCGTTTGAAAGTTCAAACTATCAACATATTTTAGTGTTCTACTTCTCTCTATATTTCTGATAAGATGCGTCGTTTTTTTTGTTTCCATTCTGTCATTTTGTCATGTTATACATTCTTCCCTCTCCCTCCCTATAATACTCGTACACTCGTACAGCAGTATTGGCATTTGTTATTTTATTATAATAGTTGTCGTAACCCAGATCTGGGGCACATTTTGTAAAAATTAAAAACTGGGGCATATTTATAGCAGGCCCTTTTCGTACGATACTCGAATATGTACATTCTTCCCGCCTTGCACTTTCATCGCGAGAAGAGTTCAGCCCTTTTTTCCCTCGTCGACTCGCATCGAATTACTCTTACCCTCGCCCTCGGCAGTTAGTTGGTGATAGGCCTGGCCATTGCTGTACTACTTCGTATAATCTGTTGATCCAAGTTGAAGGAAGGCAAAACTATTCATTGTAAATAGTGTTTAATATACACAAAAAAAAAACTTACAAGAATGAGTGTGGAGGAACGCTTCAAATCTCACCTTGATTGATCTCACTTTCTTTCTTCTTCTTCTTCTCTTTTTTTTCAAGTATATCTATTCGATGCCTATTCGACGGGCATCTGGGAATGCTGAACCCTCTGAACGATGTAAGCGAAGGCATACATGTGTACCAGGGGAGGAAAGGGACGACAACACTTGTTGTTGTTATTATTGTTTTTATTGATGTTTTTATCACATTTAACTCATGGCCAAAAATCTTGCCCGTGTGGTCACAAGACAAGCTCCCGAAAACTTTGGAGTGGGAAAATACCACCTCAGGAAAAAAACAGGTACAACCTGTGACCACGGCTCGTTCAGAATGCCGCTGAGAATAAAAACCCGCTCGAGTTGTAGCTGGAAATCGTGGGCTAAGAATATCACCATTCATTGCATTGGCTGTGGTCGGTCTAGATGAACGACATAACTTGAGAGTGCTGTAAAAGTGTAAAAGTGAGTGAGAGTGAGAGTGCTGTAAAAGTGATGACAAAAAAAAAGTAGAAAAAAACATGTTTCACGTCTTCACATGAAACCTTTATTTCTACATATGTATGATATATATGAACATGCCTGTCGACATGCAGCACACCCAGTGTCCGTGCCGATTCTTCACTACTGCCTAGAGACACATTCGTACAACAAGCTTTGTGGTCACAAAATCACGACACAGACACTATGATACGTATGAAATACGTGTGAATAACGACGACAACAATACTATTAATACATTAATACAACAACACTGCATCAAGGAGAGAAAAAATAACGAAGACAAAAATAAAGATAGATATGATCGTAGATATATATATACATATTTACGTACAACACAGAGTAGATATGAAAGACAATCTAAAATGTGACGACGAAATGTGTGTGTTGTTGTCTTCACATTAAACCCGTTCTGTCTACTCACTGCTCAACCACGTCAGTACACCAGTGCCTGTCCTGATTCCCAATCCTAGAGAGATGCAAATTCTGTGGTCACAGACTGTGAAACACTGCTGTAATATATAGAAGCATTTTCGAAACGTTGATGTTTGTTTTCTGTTTTTGAAAACATGAACGAACATGAAAAAGGACGGCACGTATCGTATAATATGTACCTGCTGCGTATTATACACGTAGTAAATGTACTTGTGGCGTCCAGAAAGCCGCTGAGAAAACAAAACTCTCACGACAAGTTGGTCTGGAAACTGGAAACTCAAAGTTGTTGTTGTTGTTGTTGTTGTTGTCTTCACATTAAACCCGTTCTTTCTACTCAACCACATCAGTACACCCAGTGCCTGTCCTGATTCCCAATCCTAGAGAGATACAAATTCTGTGGTCACAGACTGTGAAACAGAGAAAAACCAAAACAAAATAAACGCAAATTAATGGGTAAAGCAAGTGAGATGCGTAACGTATCGGGTACGAGAACACAGCGACACGAGCCGAACCAAAAAATAAGAACAAAAAAGACAAAATAAAACAAGTTCTGAAATGAAACAGAATACAAATGACGCAGGGAGACAGAAGCGCCAGAAGCGCCCCTAGACGAAAAGCACACGTGCCCAAGAGGAACAGATAACTGCTGCACGAGCGAGGCAACACGAAAAAAAGAGAGAGACACCGGCATAGGGTGGAAACAAAGGGAGAAGCAAGGCAAAAAAAGCAAGAAAGAAGACACGAGAGAGGAAAAGAGAAAAATAGTTCTCAAGGCAAGCTCAAGGCGATGGTAACAACAAGTTCCCGTCTCTGCTATAAAAAACTGATACGGGGACCATGTCACACCTTCTGCCATCTCATTCCCACTCTAAAAACAAAACGGTGTCAAGAGTCGATACTACCTCTGCCGCGCCCCCCCCAGTGAACACATCAACGGAAACAAATAATAGAATTCAAGGACTAGTCGAGCCGATATCTGGCCACACGATCTATCATTTCGTTTCTGCATTCGTCGACAGCTGTATCAGTACGGCCGCCCCTGCCCCCCCCCCCCTCTCCTGGTCGCCTCTCTTGGCGTCCTCAGCTGTATGCCGTAGCCAGCTCCTCTCCGCTTCGGCCCTGTGCCACCTCGCCATGAAATGGTCCGCCGCCTCGCCAACCCCCCGATACCACACCCCCCTCTTTTTTGCCGCCCTCGGCCATAGTAACGTCTCTGCTCCGAACAGTAAAGGGGAGCTTTCTGTGGAGCCCTCTGTCGCTCGAAAAACCCTGAGGTCATCTGCTAGACATTGTGCCCAGTTCTTTTCTGGTCGGCCAGGCCCCGGGTTCGTCCCACCGGCGATCGTCCCAAACATCACCCGCCTGGTCAGCCGCTCATTGGTCGTGCGCTGTACGCCCCCCGCAAAAATGATGGCCAACAATACGAAAAAAACAAACAAACAAAAAAAAAACAGCAGTTCGTATCAACTGCGAGTAACATAATATGGCGAAAAAACTAATATTTTTGTTAACGAAATGAATAGAAAAAATATCGAAAGGTTGATTTTCGTTTAAAAAAAAAACATGAATGAATGAACATGAAAAACCAAGGCACGTATCGTATGTACTTGTCCTGAAAGCCGCTGTGAGTAAGAAAAACTCTCCCACGGGTTGAGCTGGAAACTGTTGAAAGTGATGACCAAAAAATGGAAGACGCTCTGAAACATGACGACTTAACACTATTGATATTAACATGTACCACAGGTATGTATTAATATTCATTGAAATCGTATCATAGCTGTACTCGTACATACATATTGGTACATTCATACTAGAGTCATACCTGGTAAGGTTTTTAAATATTGTTTTTTGTTTTTGAAATGTTGAAATGTGAACGTGGAAAACAACATGGAATTCCTTTTGAGATTTCGAATTATGAACATACCTACTCTGTATATATAATCTATAACATTAATGTTCCAATTTTGACGGGATGGTATGTTCCTCGTATACGTATTATATATATATTTAATAGTTGTGTGACACCTGTGCGTTCTCCTTCTACCCGTCGGTATATATACGTGGTACATACGGTCGTCTGTACCCGGTATAATACGTTCTTCTGGCCATCTGGTACCAGGGGACGTTCTATCGTTCTATTCGAAACATCGATAACGTCGATCAGCTGACGTCGGTATTGGTTGAAGGAAATCGTCGTTTCAGACGCGTGAACGTTGGTTGGTTGTCGTTATTTGTCGTTGTGGTGGGTTAGCCGGTCGCTGCGGCTTCCGTGTCGAATAGTATCGATGTATCGGTGCGTGTACCTGTACTGCTGTATGATATCACACACAACCCATAAACATATCATACCTTGCCGGCGATCATCACGACGAGGAGATAGCGCCGCTAACCTGCTATATACCGCGCTCTGGGGCCCAGGTGGAGCAACCCAACCGAACAAACTCAGGTGCGGCGTTGTCCACCATTTGGTGGGAGCGAACATCGGCACGACTATTAATAATACGTAGTATCGTTATCGTCTGCGCGCATGTTGCAGACAGACCTATGAATACCTCCTTGCGTTGTACCTGGTATATAATATTATGCGTATTCGGTTAGTTTTTGAGTGTCACCGCAAGTCGCACCGGGCGACACTCAAAACTTTCCCTCGTATTCGCGACGCACGGGATGGCACCACCGTCCCCCGCCGGGAGGTAATGCCATTGTTTCGACGCACACTATATGGACGCTTTAACCCTTTTAGGACTGGAGTCCCGTTTTGGGGAAAAATTACTTAGAATTAGAGTGGTTTGTCCCCATAACGGGACTGCACTTCTAAAAGGGTTAATGTGAAGAACACACACACATGATATTATATTATGAGAGGAAGAACAGACACAACGATACTGCTGTACGCGTGGGTAAGCAAAATTCGACGAGAGTTGACGAGGGAAAAAAAGTGCTGAAATCTTCTCGCGATAAAAAAGCAAAGCAAGAACCGTAGTGGGGGGGGAGGGAGAGGAGCCTACTTTTGTGACCCCGGATCTGAGTTACGACTAGGGAGGGAGAAAGACGGAAGTGCGAAGATAATAAATGGGATGGACAAAAAAAAAAAAAAAAAAAAATTACATGTGTGTGCATAGCTTGGGTACATCCCTTACCTCAGTCTCATCAGCCCGGGCGAGCTGCTTCGTGTGACGGATACTGCTGTAGTCGTCACTTTTTCTCAACACCCCCCGCCCCCCAGCCGTGAAGCTTCACGGAGTAAAAGTATAGGAATATGTTCGTGTTCTCCACTCCGGAGTAGCCATCATACGAGGATTTGCCGACAGCAGTGGGCCAAGACTCCGTTACTGCGTACGAGCGGTAGGAGAGGCAACCAGAAGGACAAGGTATACGAGCGGCGTTAGGTTTCGAGGCAAAGGTGATACTGCTGTTGTGTGCTGTGTATGTATACTACACAGCAGCAGTTGATACACAGCAGCAGCAGTTGTGTTGTTTCGGAGGAACGGTGATACAACAAACAGCAAGTTTGTTGTTGTTGTTGCTGTTGTTGCTGTTGCTGTTGTTGCTGTTGTTCCGTGTTGGTCTCACATTATTGATAGCTCGTATATTAGCCACACAACTTACTGATTTCAAATATATCTATCCCATGGACCTGCATGGACACACGAAAACACAAAAACGTCAACGTCTACAATACGAACTTGGTAGACATGACCCTGATATCTACTGCACGCACATAGTATTTACAAAGCGAGGAAAACAATAGGCAAACAAAAGATCTTAGTTTTTAATTAGCCACTTACTGCTGCACATACATTATAGATACGTATTACAGAGTATAGCAGTAGGGGATCCCCCCATGAGGCGGCCTGAGTAAGGCGGTATCCCGACACAAGGCGGTCAAAATCGCTTGGCGCGACTAAGGAATTACACTCATAACCTGGAATGAATAAGGCGCCTTCCCTCTATAAGGCGGTCATATCGTCCTTTAGGCACACCACCGCCTTACTGGGGGGACCCTACTGCTGTACAGTACAGGACACCTAATAAGAAACAGGAAATCTGGTCCAGGCTGGGTTTCTTATTTGAGAGAGGGTGCTTTCTACACTAATTTCAAGATAACGACTCCCGAATTTCTTAGTTGACTCTAAATCTCAGCCTGGCTTTCTTATTAGCCTGTTTCTTATTAGGTGTCCTGTACTACTGCTGTAGTTGCTATTTTTCACAGGTGCTTGCGGAAATTTACGGACTTGTGCGGCGTCCTCCCCAACCGACGCGTTTGTGACTCGACGCTATCTGTGTGTATGTGTTGTGACCCCTATACGACACACTACTCGTACGGCTACCAGGTGCATAGCCCATACAGCAGTACAGGACATGAAACAAGAAAACGAGCAAAACAAAAGGCAGGCTGAGATTACTAACCCATTGACCCATTCAGAACTGAAAAAAATATCCCACACTAATTCCAAGTAGTTTGTCCCCAAATTCGTGGGACCAGTTCTTAAGGGGTTGAGAACTGGTCCCCCGTTTTTGGGGATAAACTACTTGGAATTAGTGTGGGGTACGTTTTTCCATTATAAATGGGTTAACAGGAAACACTATTAATAGAAAAATGGGAGTGGTTCTAGTGAAATTAGCGTAGAACGCACCCCGTTTTCAGATGAGAAATCCAGCACCTGCTCCAGATTTCCTGTTTTTTGTTATTAATATTATATATATAGGTGTTTGGTACTTCTCTGTATGCTGTCATAGCCCGTAGTAGGCTCGACGCGTGTTTTGTATAGAGAAATAGGGTACCGGCCCGCTCAGTAAGAAAGTAACTCACAAGAACATCAGCCTGAATGCATGGAACGAAATAAGAAAGCTCCCAGCCTAGATAGGCAGTGCGTAAGCTTTTAAGAAAAATTGACCCCTTCCTGTGACTGGCGTGGGCCCAAGGCGCCATTCATTGCGCACTTCTAAAGCAGGGAAAACGTGTCCCTAGGGGACCAAAATAAGAAAGTGCAACATATGAAAGTGTGCTTTCGAGCGCGCCCAGAACAAGAACAGCCAGCCCAGTCAGCCTCCAGCCCGATTTCAGGTTTCTCGTCAGAGGGGAGGCTTTTTTGTTTGTTTGTTTGCTTGTTTTTTGCATCCCACTGCTGTATAACTACAGCAGTAAGTCACAGTCAGTGGGTGCACGACCAAAAGACAAGCGACGACACTGCACTCCTCCTAGGTATTGCGGGGGGGCATAGTAAATAGGACCAAACATCGTGAATAAATAGTAAAAATAGGGAAATGTCGAGGTTTTTGTGTAGGTATACCGTAGGTCCTACGTATTTACTTCGTATGGCCCTCCGTACTAAAAAGGTCAACATGAAAAACAAACCAGTGCGGTGGAATTTCTGGACGAAATTACGAAAAATACTCAGCTTTTGTTTTATTTACGGAGGGGCGTAGGAACAAATATTGTTACTAAACATGGGGAAATATATATAATATATGTATCGTTGTTTGTGTGTACCGTATACCATGTACCATGTATTCACTATGGTCCCCGGTAATAGTACGTATCCCATGCGACTCGCCCAAAACCTCACGGCGCTTCGCGCTTGGTTCTAGTAGTGTCTGCCTGGTCGGTGAAAACCCGACATGCTCCGTCCCGGCATTGTAGGGGTGCGAGGGTCTACGGTCGTACGACTACGCCCATGCATGCTATGAGTAACCCCCCCCCAACACCTCACGGCGCTTCGAGCTTGGTTCAAGCAGTGTCTGCCTGGTCGGTGAAAACCCGACATGCTCCGTCCCGGCGTTGTAGATGCCAGGGTCTACGGTTGTACGACTACGCCCATGCATGACATTAGTACCCCCCACCCCCGTAATATATGGAAACAACGTAATGAGCGCCCTAATGTTGGAGGTGTCTCTATTAGGAGTAGGAACGGTGCTCCGTCTCGAAAGGGATGCGTGATCAATTGTCAAATGACTAAGGCAAGAAACAAATGAGTTCGCCCCCCCCCCTCCCCCGTCCCCGCTGTCTGCGCCTCGAAATTGGGTAGTGGGGTGTCGGACTTGATTCACTTGCACCCCTGAGACAGTTACGGTTCCGGTGCGAGCATGTAATATTATTTTTTTGGTTTATTTCTTCACCCAACTAGCAACTGCCACTACTGGTACCTGGTAGCCCTTCCAATCGGGGCAGAGCAGTACGTAGGGGTCCCTCTATAGTCCCGGTTGCCCGCTATAGTGTGCTTGTTGAATCGCTTGACTCAGATGGGATTCACCTGCCGTGCGGTAGTGTGCGGAGTAGTAGTGCCGGTTGCCGCGGTGGTGCCGGTATTTATTGGCCGGCGCATACCTGCACAGCAGTAGAGGGACCACTACTACTACTACTACTACTACTACTACTGCTACTACTGCTACTGCTGCTACTGCTACTACTACTACTACTACTACTACTACTACTACTACTACTGCTGTACTGCTGGACCAAGACGGCATCTAGTTCCACGACATATTGTACAAACACATATCATACGCGTCATACTTTGCTGTTTACCGGGTATGATTGAAGTATGATTGAAGTACCAACACACACGGCTCGCAAATATGAGTATCGAGGAAACTTTTTCTTATCTCAGCTGTTTTTTTTTTTTTTTTCTAGATGTATAATACCACTGACCCGGAATATAGGAAACGTTTGCACATTAAGATGTAATATAAATGTTACCTATATTTCGGGTTAAAACTGGTACACCGGGTATTTTACGGGTGTCCACGGCCAACATACAAACCGACACCACACCCTCTAAAAAAAGTCATCCTGAAAAACAAACCAGTGGGGGTGGAGTTTCTGGACAAATTAATGAAAAATGACTTGTTTTTCGTTTCGTTTTAGTTGGTTTTAGTAGACCCACCCCGGTGTCTAAGTCTCGAAAATGGGCAGTGGGGTCTCTCGTTTTTTTTTCGTTTTTGCGTGCACCCGTGGAAGGTAGTGTATGAACAAAAGGCGAGCCCACCGGGCCGTGTTGCCATTCCGCCAGATGAGAACATGTTCATGTTTCGAAACGGCAGTAGTTAGAAGCGGGCATACAGGCCGACGTCTTGGCAGTTCGGCTTACCTCTGCGAATACGCCGGCCGCGCGAGCCCTCGAGCAGGCCACCGAGCAGGCCCTCCTCGGGCGGGGGCGGGCACGGTGGCGGAAGAAGCACGCGAAAAGGGCCTCGAAGGGCCGGGCAGCCCACGGAATTACAGTGCGCATCTGGGTATCATACATATGAATTATACTTCTATGAAATTTGAACCGAGGGCTCACTACGTACGCATCATACCTCTGCATTGCAGCGTGGAATCTCTGCGTCGTAGTTTTTGTGATCAGATAACTGGTACCTCTCTACGTAGGATGCAGAATCGGCACAGACACTGGGTGTGCTGGATGTCGGCGGGTAGAAAGGACGGTTTTTAATGTGAAGAACACACACGCATCATACCTGGTGTGTGTGTTCTTCTCGTTGCACCGTTGTCCCCACCGGAACCCTAAGGTATGCTTGGTACCTGGTAAGCAAGGCTGAGATTCACAGGGAAATGAAGAGATTCCAAAGCCGTTTTTATCGAAGTTAGTGAAAAATAAACCCACGCTTTATCTCAAATACGAAATTTCAGCCTAGACCATGTAGGTCTACTACTGTTTCTTACGATTCATTAAGATATGCGCCCTGCAAAACTACCGGTACTGCCGCGTGTGTGTTCTTCACATTTAACCGTCCTTTCTACCCGTCGACATCCAGCACACCCAGTGTCTGTGCCGATTCTTCATTCCATATTGTACATCCTGCATGAGGACATATAAAACCCGTAAGTACGCGCGATCGAAGTATCACACTCAGCTATTATTAGCATATGATAAATGGGTTTCGACGAAATCCTCGATCTCACAGCTGTTTTTTTTTTTTTTTTTTTTTTTTTTTTTCAAATCTAGAGAGATACCTGTTCTGTGGTCACAAAACTACGACACATATATACTACGCTGCAATGCAGCAAGCAGAGCTGTGCTGTACGGTCGCCCCGGTGGTCTATTCTGCCAGGTACAGTGGGTACCCCGATTTAAGAGCCAAGATAAGGGCACTTGGGATTTAAGAGCGGTCAAATTGGCATGACATGTCCCGCCCATACAAAAAGCTTTATATTTCCCCACTACAAATGAGAGCAAGCAATGTGTATGTATTTGACCCATTCAGAGCTGAAAAAAATGTCCCACACTAATTCCAAGCATTTTGTCCCCAAATTTGTGGGACCAGTTCTTAAGGGGTTAACCCATTCATCACTGAAAAACTTATGCCACACTAATTCCACGTAGTTTGTCCCCGAGTACGTGAGACCAGTTCTTAACGGGTTGAGGGGTTAAGAGCGCTTGTTTTGGATTGTCACGGGGCGCGCTCTTAGGGCCCGTTTTAAAGAAAAAAAGAAAAATCTGGAAAAAATAAAATTCAAATCCGGTTTTCATTGGTCAACACGCGCACCAGCACCAAAGATTAGGATCTTGGGGGGGGGTGCTGGTGCGTTGTGTTGACCAATGAAAAGCGAATTTGTTTTTTTTTTTTCCAAATTGAATTTATTTTATATTCGTTAATATTGGCCCTTAAAGGGCGGTACCCACTCTGTAGCGGATACCCACGGATGCTGCTATTAATATCTTTACCGTTGGTCATGGAGTTCGAATCCTGGTGTGGTGATATTGTGAACTTATAGATCTAGACGGAATCAACCTGAAACAACTGCTGGCAGCGCCTACGAGTAGCGTGGGCAGGCGCAGTTCAAAGCGAGTCGACGAGGGGAGAAAGAGCTGAAGCCTTCTCACGATGAAAACGCGAGGCACGGACCGTGGTGGGGGAGGGGCGCGGGAGGAGAGCCTACCTTTTGACGCCGGATCTGAACTACGACTATTAAAATATAGGAGGGAGAGAGTAAGGAAGGATGGAGAGGACGAATGGGATAGGAAAAAAAAACGGTTACAGGTTACAGCGTGATAGTAATAGCTATAGTATCGATATCTATATATATAGATATATACACAGTGGGTACCCCGATTTAAGAGCGCCCAAGACGAGAGCATTCGGGATTTAACCCTTATAGGACTGGAGTCCCGTTTTGGGGACAAATTACTTAGAATTAGAGTGGTGTGTCCCCAAAACGGGACTGCAGTTCTATAAGGGTTAAGAGCGGTCAAATCGGCATGTCCCGCCTATATACTAAAATATTTATTTTTGCCCACTGCAGATAAGAGCCATCAATGTGCAGTTAACCCCTAAAGAACTGTTCCCACGTATTAGGGGACAACTCACTAGGAATTAGTGTGGGATAACTTTTTCACTTCTAAATGGGTTAAGAGCACTTCTTTTGGCTCGTCGCCGGGCGCTCTTAAATCGGGGTACCCACTTTATATGTATCTATATACAACAGCTGGTAGTTGGTACGTACCTGGTATTAAATATTAGATACGAGTACTTACGGTTACATCAATTCAGTACACATCAATTCAGTACGCACTTGGCGCGATACTCGTGGGCTTGTTTCTGTAATGTACATCATACTGATGGGTTGTAAGTTGTAAGTACGGTATTACTTTTCGGATACGAGGGGCGCAATATTTACAGCATGATATCATACCAATATATTAAGGTATATACCAGTAAGTACGTAGCTGCGTATTTTCGCGAAAGAGGGACGCCAAATGAAAGTAGACGTGGCATGTATGTATGGTACAGCAGCAGTTCAGCAATATTTATGCACGGCGGTCAAAATAACGGAACAACTAACTATGTACCGCTCCGCTACATACAGAGTAAATAAAGGGTGACACGTCATCAAGCGTGTTTTGTTTTTTTTTCGTGTTACGCCAATCTGTTCGGAAATATAAGGAGCGTGTAAACAGTCATATCAACACCAAACGGTCCTTATATATACGCCCAGAGTGGTAAGTGTTACAGTATGCGTACGAATGTAAAAACAAGTGCACAATAATGATACCATACCTCACTCAGGTGTCAGGTTGAGAATTTCGTCGAAACGCATCGTTTTTTTTTTTTTTTTTTTTTTTTTTTTTTTGTAGTTTTAATTTTTACCTCTGCTCTGAGATCTACAGTAGGGTTCCGTCGACATCTCATCTTCGCGAGCTGTGCGTGATATTTCGATCGCGCGTGCTTTTTTATTTGTCGCATGTTGATTTGTTGCTGCGTGCCTATTTTGCGAAATGAACTTACAGTACTTCCACCCCCCCACTCACCGACCAACCCATCCAGACAGGCATCAACCCACCCCACCCACTCACCCACCCACCCACCAAGGTACTATATATTGCACCGGTATACTGTTATTATGTTATCATTGATATCTCATTCATCAGGACATCGAGAAACGCAGCAGGCAGCAGACGTAATCTATCCGTTACTTTTCGTACTCTGTATTATCTGTAGCTCTGTCTGTACTATTAATAATACGAATAGCTATAACCTATGTCCAAGATCGGGAAAATCGTACGGCTCCCACCCGGCAGCATGGGCTGGATCTTACCAGACCAGGCGCCTGTCTGCCCGTGCAAGATCTAGATCATCATGTGGGAATGATCTGTATGATCTGTCCGGTGTGTGAAATATTATTGACGCCCGATTTCTTAACCCTTTTACTATTAATAGTGGTCGACGAGCGTTGGGGAGGCTGAACCCTCTGCGCGATAAAGCTCAAGGCAAGAACCGTAGTGGGGGAGGAGGGAGAGGAGCCTACTTGTGACCCCCGATCTGAGTTACGACTAAAGAGGGAGGGAGAAAGACAGAAGTGCGAAGATAATAAATGGGATGGGAAAACAAAACAAAAAAAAAAGCGACGCACTTCTGTGCGTAAACCAAAATTTGACTCTAATTATAAGTGTTTTGTCTCCGCAACGGCAATGTAGTCCTAAACGGGCCAGCAATCATACAGCACATACACCACATGAAGCACATACAATATTTGACCCTTTTACTAGAAATAGTGCACCGCTGTACAGAAACCAATATATGACTCTAATTCCAAGTGTTTGGTCGCTCCACCGGGAGAGGCCCTCCTAAACGGGTCACGCGACCCTTTTGCTACCGGCCAGCAATCATACAGCACATACAGCACATAAAAATACAGCCAAATAACCCTTTTACTAGTAATAGTGCACATAAACCAAAATCGGACTCTAATTCCAAGTGTTTTGTCCCCACAACGCGAGTGCAGTCGTAATAAGCCGCATGCCTACGTAGACGGGTTAAGTGCTGTTTGTCGCATGCTCTATCCCAGGGGAGCCGTCGCGACCATTTACCCGTTTACCCGTACCAATATAACACGCAAGATGACACACGCCTCCTTGCACGGGTTTCGAAACTGAGTATTGTAAGGCTTGAATTGTTTGACCGACACGAGGTTCCAATTCATGTAGAAGCTTAGAAAAACACTTCTGGACCCCCATTAGCTGGAACCGCGTGTTGGTCACACGCGTCGACCGGTACATCCGGTCCGTTCCGGGGGGGGAGAGAGAGTGTTATAAGGCTTAGATTGGTTGGGTACTTGGTTAACTTTTCACCAATAGCCCAACGGACTAATGCCTTGACCCATTCAGGACTGAAAACATTATCACGCACTAACTCCAAGTAGTTTGTCCCCGAATACGTGGGACCAAGTTCTTAACGGGTTGACATGAGCTCCTCTTCTCGATAAAGGGGGGAGTTTAAAACGCCGAGCTATTCGTCGACGGACAGATCGAGATCGACGGAGATATATCCCCGAAGCCGCTGTTTTCGTTGTGTGCGAGTGTGTTAACCATTCATAACTGAAAAAAAGGTCACACACTAATTCTAAGTAGTTTTTCCCCAAATTCGGGGGACCAGTTCTTAATCAGAAGTGAAAAAATGTCCCACACTAATTTCAAGTAGTTTCCCCGAATACGTGGGACCAGTTCTTAAGCGGTTAAGGGGTTAAAGCATTCTTAACCCTTATAGGACTGGAGTCCCGTTTTGGGGACACATTACTTAGAATTAGAGTGGTTTGTCCCCAAAACGGGACTGCAGTCCTAAAAGGGTTAATAGTCCGTTGGGCTACTGGTAAAAGATTTAACCTTTTACCTACCCAATCTTAGCCTTACAACACTCTCCCCCCCTCCTGAACAGCGGGGGGCTTTGGTCTTCGTACGGGGCCGTACATGCCTTGTCCGAAGCTCCTCACAATCTCTGTGGACCCAACAAAGAGTGCTTTATCAGATTATTGACATGAGGAGGAAATTCGCTTTGCTTTAAAAAGCGTTCTCATGATGGTCGTGAGATTCGGATTCGCGACCACTACAACCCATGTCCTGCCGTCGATGGCAACCTGTTAAAGCATTGGTAGTCCGTTGGGCTCGTACGCATTGGTAAAATGTTAACCTTTTCCCCTACCGAACCCATCCTGAGCCTTATAGCATGTGCACGTGTATATGCACACCTGGCTTTATTCGAGAAAACTGCCTCAGAACTTCGTCCCAGGGGGGGGTTATATTGCGTGTTATTAATAGTATTTTAATTGTTAACTCGTTTCAGAATCAGAACAGTTTTCGTTTTTCACACCTGCTGTGCTCGAACGCACGCCCGGTAGCATATATATGCACGTGCTTGCGCGGGAAAATGGTGGTAAGGGGCGCGGATGCGTGGCCAAGGGTGACGCAGACGAAACAAAATGCGAATCGGTGCTCTCTAGCCATTGCGTAGCTGTCGTCTAAATAATTTTCACGTACCAGGGATACGATTTTCTCGTATCATACGATCTGATGCTTGTGTTTATACTTGCATATAACCTCGTGCACGATACATTTAATTTGAACCCGGTTTGCATTTGCGACATGGCCCAGCTCGGACGAATTTGGTTGATATCCCACCATAACCCGTAGGTCCGGGGCGGAAGGGGGTTAGGGTCTTATAAGGCTAATAACATGGTTAAGGTTTACAGTCACCATTGTCAGTAGAGTTCACCACATATTCGACACTACAGCTGTGGTTGAAACACACTGTTGTGTATGAGGCAAAGGGCTCATGCTTACGAATGGATTGATGAGGGTCTGACCGACTTAGAGTTCGGTTTAATGTTGATTTCGGTTATGTTCGTATCGTATTCGTATCGTACCTCAATCGTAGTGTCAAGTAAGTGCTACTCGTAGTCCCCTCTAATTTCAAGTATATATATTATCAACGCTGTTTTCGAAGCTGGGCCGGTGTTTATATGTACCTGTCAAACCGGTATGTTAGTGTTTCCAGCGCGGGCTCAACTGCGACAAAATGGTTGATATTCCTCACTAACTCATTACATCCTACCAGATATAACATTCCGAGAAATTTCCCGGGCGGTCCGGGTAACGGTTATGTCTTATAGTGAGGGTTTAAAGCCAAGTGTAGTTCAATCATGGTGTCGAAACTTGGGCCGATAAACGATACATGCACATGTTAGTGTATACATGTACATATATATATCATACATATATATATATGCAAGTACATATAATATATACCTGTCAGTGTTTATATTTGGCCCGACTTCGATCATATGGCTGATAGACCGCACTTCTACGAGAGGGCATAGTATTCAGATCTAAACATGGTTAGTAAACACAGGGAATATATAGAGGGATATACACTTTTGGGAATCTATCCTATTAATAGGTTCCAATTGCTACCTTATTGTATGTTAGTTCCGATAAATCTGTCAGGCGGCCGAGGTTAAGGGTCCATCGTGGTTTATTATCACTAAGCCCCCCCGTAATTGTAATAACGCCTCACTACATGTTCAGTCCGATAGTTTTCTCGGCGGTCAGAGGGTTATTACGGTTTGGGATTACAACTCGAAGAAGATTCCACCTATTTTTTCTCGAAGCTTGGTCGGGTCCTGTACAGACCTCCGACATTCTCCCCGTGCTAATCTGCCACCTTCCTTTTATCTCAATTGCGCGTTGTTGTTGATGGCTGGAAATTTTGCAGGGTGCTTGCTCGAACGGGCGAGGATTGACTGCCGCCCGCGAGCTTTGGGGAGCAAGCCGTGGAAGAAAGAGGGAGAGATAGAGCAGAGCGCGACACAGAGCGAGCGATACAAGCATAAGGGTCCACGCCCACGCACATACGCACGCCCACACCCACCGAGGACGGGGAACCAATAAATCTTGGTGGTATTCTGCTTTGAGCAACGTCGTTGTTTTTGTTGTTGTCGTTGTGGGCGGCAGTGACGGTGGCGGTGTTGATGGCGTTGTTCTGACGTTAACCTCGTCACAATAGTCTAGTCCGCGGCCACACGCCACAAAAAGGGTTTCCAGACGCGCGGGACTAAGCCTAACCCTGAACTTGAAGGTCGGTTTATTGTCGGGTGATTAAGAACCCTAAGCCTATATAGAGGTCGGGGTATTTATAGCCTTACACGCAAGGGTCGGGGTATTTTAAACCGTAAACCTAGGGGTCGGGTTATTTTTAAACCGTTACACCTCTTGAGGTCGGGTTATTTAAAACCCTAAACTTACCGGCCGGGTTATAAAACTAGCCTAAACCGGTTAACCCCTTCCCCCCCGCCAAGTGGGGGAAGACGGAAGGCACAAGACGCGCTTTAAGACAGTGCAGGCTACAGGCCTACCCCGACTCAGGGTTTCAACCCCGACGGCGGTTATTACCCCAGCCAAGGCTATAAAATCTTAATCAAAACCCCCCAAAGGTAACTAAGGTTCAATCTTAACCAGGTTATAACCCGAACCAAGGTTGTAACCCCGGCCAAGGTTCATAAACCTAACAGAAAATAACAGTGATTCCCTCGGGAGGTGGGGGAGACAGAAGACATCATGGCCGAGGACTCGTTGGAACACTCGGCGGCTTGGGAGCCTCTTTCTTCCGTGGACTACTTCATGCTGGGCTTGGTGGGCACCTTTCAGTCAGCGGCGCTGTTGGTCTGCGCTCACCTGATCTGGTACCGGCATTGGCCTCCCTATGTCACCAAAAACGTCAACATCGTCGTCATTACCGTGAGACCACGTCGTATAGAAGGCTTGTTTTTGTCGCGCGGAGGGGTGTTTAGTAGGGGGGTAGTAGGGGGGGGGGGGTGTACTTCATTCTCATGCATGGCCGTAGTCGTATGAACATAGACCCTCGCATCTCTGCAATGCCGAGACGGAGCATGTCGGGTTTTCACCGACCAGGCAGACATTGCTTGCACCAAGCGCAAAGCGCCGTGAGGCATTGGGCGAGTCGCATGGAGGGTGAGCTGCATCCTTCTAAAAACCGCCTCTGCGGCGGACTTGCGTAGGGACGACAGCCTCCGCTGAATTGATTTAAGTTCTGGTGTAGCCACTTCCAGAGACAGCAATGCGTATTACTATGTACCTTCCTCGTGGGTGCCTACCACGTGATGCGATCATTCCCCTTGTGCGGAGTTGAGGTTTTTTCCCCGCACAAATGATCTAACTCGACCGCCAGCTTTGGTGAACGCCAAAAAACACAAAAAAAAACGATACCCTGGTTGTCTACGTAGCTCACGCAGTGAGAGGCATGTTTATATGTATAGTTATGTTTGTGAAATTTTCGCACTTTTCGCAACTTTTCTCTCCGCGCGAGCGCTTTTCGGCAAAACGCTAAGTACCCCGACACGGGAGGCCCGGCCGGACACATTGGTCGAGGTTTGAGCTCGATCCGAGCACTGTAACTCGCGTGCCGGGCGCTCAAAGTTTTTTTTCCCGCGGGAGTGGATAAGCCGATTTCCCGGTTTTCGCTGCGTGAGGCCCTGTTTATGTTCAGTCGTGCGTTTTTTGTGCGTTTCTTGCCGAGAGCACGGGGAGCACACACGAACAACAGCAGCACCACAGAGCGTGTTACAAACAGTACAACCTCAATGTTACAAACCTGCTGCCCAGCAGCAGCAGCAGCAGCAGCAGCCATTACATCATGCATGCGCGTGCCTCAGATCCGTGCTGTACCGTGACGAGTTGCTTTTTTCGAAGCCTGCGATTTTCCGAGTCATGGTATAATACCTGCAGATCGATGCTCATGTACGAATCTCTCCGCTGTCCCGAAATGTAAGAAACCTTTGTTCATTAAAACTATATATAAACTGTCGTTACTTTTTCGGGCAGAGTGATACAACACTGTGCGCCTCGAAGGCAGATCTGTGATGTGCTCTGTTGTTGCTACGAGCTACGAGTAGTTCTGCTTTCATAGGAGCCAGCAATCCGTCACCAAACGACACCACCACCACCACTCTTCTACCCGCTGCTGCTGTTGATGTTGCTGTAGTGCTGTGGCTAGCTGTGTCTATCGGAGCCTACCGTCCATAATCCACACCATCTATCTACCCTTTTCTGTTCTGCTGCTGTGTGTGTAACAGAGCCACGCCCACTCTGACCGGAAATTAATGACCGCTTTTGAATACCACGATACATCACACAACATGCAACGAACACAAGCAACGCCACAGCCCCGGCTAGAAGCACAAGCAGCAGACGTGACTGTGGCGGATCCACCGTATACTGCTGTGGCTATTAATTAGTGGTTGCTTCATCGCAGCAGGCTTGCATCCGTCATCAGGCACCACCATCTCTTTCTCTTCTGCTGCTGTTCTGTTGTTGCTTGCTGCTGTGCTTGCATCATGTATGTGCGACCTGTCGTGTGGCTGACGCGGGCCGCGACAAATAATCGTGTAGTACATGAAAATGTATCTTTGAAAGTATAGGCAAACGGTCACCATGCACGATTTTATGCTTGAAGGCTTGAGTTCGATCCTTGGCGATGACTCTGGATACTTTTCTTTTTTTTTGTATTGTACGTAACCCAGACCCCCATAATATATGACAGGAAGCACACAAAAACTAAGTGGACTTCTTAGGCAGGCAGGTATACAATATGATATGCGTATGATACAATATCGCATGCTGTTGTTTTGATATTAATAGTAGGTTTTCGATTCGCCCTTGCGCCACTCCCCCAGGCACGTCCCGGAGGGGAACCTTGTATCTCATTATCTTTTTGCTTGTAATTTTTTAATGCTTTCTCCCTTTCGCCTTCCGCTGTCGGCGTTGTCCATTTGTGTGTCTCTCGTTTCTCTTTCTCTTTCTGCCCCTGTGTATGCATGTGTACGCTTGGTTTTGTTTTTGTTTGTGTGTCTTCATCAGATTTTATCAGGCGTACTGTGGACGGTGACGAAGGCGATCGAGGCCGGCTTCATCAGGAGAAGGGTGGGCGACATCCTCGCAGCGTGTGACTTTGAGGTGTGGGTTTTTAAGATTTTTGGATGGCACTTAAGAAATCGGGAGTTTATAATAATCTGCTCGAATTTTGTACGAAACATGACAATTCTTGTTTTTTTTAAAACTAAAATTAGTGCAGTAAGCGTGGGCCACAGATTGTGGGAGTTGACAACTTTCAGGTCGAGTTTTGCACGAAACATGAGAACATATTTTTTAAATGTCGGAAGGATGGGTGAGGTCCTCTCAACGTTGTGACTTCGAGGTGCGACAGCCACCATCTCTCTGCGCGGTGTGATTTTTAAAAGATTTGGGCGGCATTCAAGTTAAATGGGAGTTAAGAAGATTAGCTCAAAACTCGCTCGCACCATACGTTAAAAAAAACTGTTTTGTATATATATACGTATATATACGTATATAGGGATTTTAGAGTAGAAAGGGTGGGTGGCATCCTCTCAGCGTTTGTAACTTCGAGATGCGACGGCCACCTCCCCGCCTCGTGCGGCTATTCTGAATTCAGTTCGTGACATTTTACTTCTGAAAAAATGGGTCGACTCTACGTAGTTCCAAGTACAGTAGTTTCCCCAAATATTTTGGGTGTTGTTCTTCTCAAGGGGTTCATAGATTGAGTACGTAGTTAACATTGGTTTACCCGTTTTTTTCGCGAAGCGTACGAGTAATAATTCGTTGTTTAAATGTTTAACTTGTTGTAGGAAATATCTTGCCTCACGTATATATATAGGAATAGGAACAACAAATTGAGCCTGGCCCAAATTAAGCATAGATTCAGTGGAGTTGCAATTTGTAGCGGTATGGGGCGGGATTGATCGAGTCCACGGCATCAAGACATTGCCTCGTTGCAAAGCATCCGTCTTCATGTTTTGGTCGTTTTTGTTTGTGTTGTTTTTGCACGTTAAACTATTCACTGTTCATAGCATACTGGTATGTTTTTGCGTCCTCATAGTCTGGTCGGTTTTATTCAGTCGGTTATATTCACAGTAGTTCACCCGTTCGCTAGAGGATACAAAAACATAGAAAAATAAACAGTACCAGGTATATCGGTTGCCGCATTGGTTTCGTCCCTGTTCTTGTCAGCAGCATGCTCACAGCCCTATCGTTCATGTTTTACTATCGAGTTAAAATTGACACACGACGCACAGTAGATGTGGAAGGGTGGCCTTCCCTTTTTTCCGCTGAAAACTTATCCCGCACTAGTTCCAAGTACGTACTGCAGCGTTTCCTTGAAAATGCGGATGCAAACCAAAGGGGTTACACCGTACTTTGTTAAGCGTCCGCCGAAGGATAACATATAACAAAATACAATGTAGTGCTGCGCATTTATTTTCGGTTGCTTCGTGTGTTTCGGGTCACACCATACTTTGTTAAGCGTCGGCCGAAGGATAAAAAACAAGGTTCAATATAGTGCTGCGCATTTATTTTCGGTTGCCTCGTGTGTTTCGTCCCGTCCCTGCAGAGGTTCTTGGCGTGGTCGACGCTCACCGTGCACGTGGTGGCGTTTTTCATCCGGATATACCGAATGTGGAGAATCCTGATCAAGCACGATGGGAAGATGTGGCGAACAGAGTAAGCACAGCAGTAGTCTGAGGATGACTCTCGCTAGAAACTCGCGCTCTTAGTATTGATAGTGGTCATTTGTAACTGCTGTCGTCAACCGTGTGGAGCTGGTGGAAGCAATACATTATAGACCGTTGTTTTACACAGTCTGTGACCACAAAACTAATTTTTATCAGGTCTAGGATAAATAATCAGGACGGGCACTGGGTATACTGATGTAATTGGGTAGAACCAACGGTTTAATGTGAAGACAACACACACATATGATACCAAGATGATGCTATTGGGTAGAGAGAACGGTTTAATGGGAAGACAACAGCACCCATGTGATGCCAAACGAGATATACTTTTTTTGGCGGAGGTTTTTGGCAGGACGGCGCGGATCTCCAACTTCAGATCTCCAGCTCACCCAGGTCAAACGAGGCCGCCATGTTTTAGGCACCCGTGTAAACTAGGAGCTCGCTTCGCTTGTACTTGTATTGCTTGCCAACCGAAAAAAAGAGTGCACCAAAGCGAATCTGACGTCTAACTATTTTTGTCTTTTGCGCTCATTTTATGGAGCGCCTATTTGTAACCCGTAGTCGTAGGCTGCACAAGATTATTTGTAACTCGCATAGCTGAAAGAGCCGAGAGGTACACGTAGCGTGTCTGAGCGTTCTGCGTGCCTTTCTGTTGATTTTAGCTATTCCAGCTCTATGGCTTACATTCTATTTCGTGCAACCTGTTGGTTACAAATAGGCGCTCCCCTCATTTTCACAAGCCCCAGTTTTTTGTGTCTTGTCTTGTAGCGAACTTAAAACCTCATTAACTTTTGTTGGCAGCTTTCACTCTTAATAGTATCATGCCTTTTTTGTTCTTTTGCCGAAATACAAAACCGCACCATAGGATCTAAAACCTAATATCATCCCTAACGGTACAATGCTACGTGTTTTGCTTATTTTTTTTTGCGTGCATTGTTTTCGCAGGCACCAGATTTTGTGCCTGTCTAGCATATGCCTCATTCCTGTGGTGGCTACCTGGCTGCTCCCTCGGACGGGGTTCTTCGACGAGGTGGCGAACTCGTGCGCAACGACAAGGGTTTCGATGTACCCCACCCTCGGGATGAACGCCTTAGGCCTGTTCGGCATCTGTTTTCTATGGTGAGCAAATTGCAAGAATTATTGTGTGCTTTGTTTTTTTTGTCTTTCCTCTTTTCGTCGGTTGTTGTTATTATGGTGTTGTTGTTGTTGTTGTTGTTGTTGTTGTTGTTGTTGTTGTTGTTGTTGTTGTTGTTGTTGTTGTTGTTGTTGTTGTTGTTGTTCTTGGTTGCTGCTGCTGTTGTTGTTGTTGTTGCCGCTTTTGGGTGTTGCCGTTTCGCGTTTTGTCAGTGTTGTTTCGTGTTGTCATTTTGCTTTTTGTCATTCTTGTTTTTTTTGTCACCGATGTTGGCGTCTTTTTTTTGTCATCGTTGTTAGTTTCGTTCGGCGAGGAAAACATAGTTTACTCTTTTACGGTTTCTGTCAGTTAAGAGAGAGTATGCATTTGATCAGAAGCTGTGTTTGCCAATATGGTTCCTCCCCACGCTTCAAACTTAAAACGGACGCCTCGGGCCTGTTGGGCATCTGTGTTCCTGACGAGGAAGATCAAATAAGAGTCGTGTGATCGCTGGTTTGTGTGTTTTTGTACATACACGTAGATGTACGGAGTTTTTGTTTGTTATTTTTTTTGTTTTCGTCAATTTGTTTTTTTCACAGTACTAGATTAATAGTGTAGACACCCTCCTCGCACGAGAATTTGTCCCCGGGCCAATTTTGTTTCAATGCGTTTCGTAAATGTTCACGACTTGTAAAAATGACTCGACTCCAAAATTACACAGTCTTTCTCCGAAGCTCCTGATAATGGGTGTCGTCCTGTTGAAGTTCGTCGAAACCAATTTCGTACAAAGCTTTAAATATCTAGGTAACATTAAACTGTGAAGGAGTGCCTATCGGGCACGTGTTGGGGGTGCTGTACTGCTGTATATACGTATATATATACTGTAGTACAGGACACCTAATAAGAAACAGGCTAATAAGAAATCCAGGCTGAGATTTAGAGGAAAATAAGAAATTCGGGAGTCGTTATCTTGAAATTAGTGTGGAAAGCACCCTCTCTCAAATAAGAAATCCAGCCTTGACCATATTTACTGTTTCTTATTAAGTATCCTGTACTGTATACCCACCCCTGCCCGCGTGCTCTTTTTTCCGCGACAGGTTCGTGTGCGTGAGACAGCTCAAGTCGGTCAGGAAGCAGTTCAACGAGTACGACAACTTGAAGAGAACGCTGTTGTACATCACCGTCGCGCTCCTAAGCTACGCCTTCGTCGTGGTGATCCTGCTGGCAGGCCGACATGTCACCGTCCGAAGAGTGTCAATCGTTTGTGAGTGCCGCCTGGTATCGCGCGCGGGGGGGAAGAAAGTGCCCACTCTAGTGATGAGAGTACCCTGGGGCCACTTGTTATTTTCAGATTGTGTGTTATCACGAGCGAATGCGAGTTTCTATTTTTGACGGCGGCGCCGAACACTAGAGACCCCTTTCGAGATGGCCCGAAGCCGGATACGCATTTTTTTTTTCAAATAGTATTTATTTTACCGCACAAGTCGGGAGGATGAAGCGGCCGCCAAAAAGAAAGCTGCGCCGAAATATCTACTGTAGATCGTGAAATGAGGATATGATCGGTCCCGATTTGTATATTTGGTGGAAGTGCCTTCCGCAGGGTGTTGTGATACCACCGCTCCCTTCCTCTACGGTCTTTATTGCTATATCGTATTCGGCAGCCAAGATAGCAGACCCTTTCCGAGCCGATTGTTCTCCCAAACAAGAGGCCGACACCGGTAGCTTTGGAAATATGCGGTCACTTTATTTCCATAGACGCATGCATCGCTCACGGGGCACACTCAGCGAAGTTTGTGTCTTTTGGAAATATGCGGTCGATTTATTGCCATCGTTGCGCATGCATCGCTCGAAAGAGTCGCCCCAGAGGGTGTGGAGTTTATCGTCACCCGTGTGATACGGTATGCACTTGAGGCTGTCTGATGTGCTAGCCTCACAAGCAGTTACAATCACAAAAAAAGCGACACAAATATACGTCGGAATCCAACGAATGCTTGCAATTATACCAGGTACCGGTACTTGCCGTAGGAGACTGGTCGTTTTGGGCTCGTCAAGGCTCCTTTTTGGCCCTTAACATACCTGGTACTCGTTTTAGGGAAGGTAGCGGTCGACTGTTCCACTCACACCCCGGGCAGGTCATGATCTAGACCATGTAGCGCCCCACCTGCCGTTGCGAGGTTGTGCGGAATCTGCGTAGTATCTATCCAACCCACGAAACACGTGCTAAATTATGCAGCTAAAACGGGTGCCACCCGGGAACATGATCTAGATCATACAGATCATACAGATCGGGAATAGACCCGCCTTGAAATATCTAGATAATGGAAGTGGAAGTGGGAATGATTTATATCTGATCTGCCCGAGGTGCGGATTGTTCGAAACTCGTCCGTGCAACCTGCGTGTTTGCGTTTTTCATTTTAGTTTTTTGCTATTGACAACTGTCCCGCTTAGCCAAACCGCGTCGTTTTTTTTTTTTGTGTGTTGCGCTTCGCGCCACCCGCCCACCCACCCACCCACCCACCCACCCTGCGTGTCCCCTTTTGATGTGATTTTCGCGACAGACCCTGTTTTGACAACGTACATCTTGCTTTGGGGCTCGATTCGAGAACCGTTCACGAAGAAGATGCTGGGGGACAACGATTACCTCTTGTCTTTCACCAAGGGCTTCTCCGAACTACCGTCGCCGGCGCAGGTACCGTTCGTTGGTGCTGTTTTTTTTGTTACACAGCGTTTTGCGCTATACACCCTTCAACGACCCACAACATATCGTCTTGTAAGAATGAATTAGACAATGCACACCAACTCAGAATTAATTAAAGTAATCCACCCCTACCCATTGCTATTGTTGTTGTTGTTAGTAGTAGTAGTAGTAGTTGTTGTTGTTGTTGTTGTTGTTGTTGTTGTTGTTGTTGTTGTTGTTGTTGTTGTTGTTGTTGTTGTTGTTGTTGTTGTTGTTGTTGTTGTTGTTGTTGTTGTTGTTGTTGTTGTTGTTGTTGTTGTTGTCGTTGTTGTTACGACAATGTGTAGCATGGACGTCAACGTTGAAAAATCATAAACACCCCGATGTAAAAAAATGACAGCTACAAAAAAGAGCCCTCTGCACAAAGTCTACCATGAGTTAATTAATTCACACTGCTCGTAGCTCAAGTACTACTGTGGCCAATTCGTTGATTTCACTCACCCCTCCTACAGCACGACGTATGGTGTGCCTCTTGGGTGAAACCTACTCGAGGTCTTGAGTTATTAATAGTACGGATTAATTAGACAGTTTGCCAGTAAAAAACACAATTGCCTTGGTCACACAAGCTGGAGTCAGTTCGTTAACTTGCTGAAAACTTTGAATACAAGTGCGTAATGATTGCATACCAGGTAACCCCCCCCAGCCACATAAGTACGCTCATAGGGCAGTTCATTTCGGGTTTCAACGTTTACTTCCGGGATGATGAACCACCCCGCACACCTGGACCTATCGCCAACTGCACACACTGCAGGATGACCCGTTGATCTGTTATTCGTAGTTTCACATTATGAGCCCTTCGCCATTGAGGCGCGGCGGCCGGCCCTACGTATTCCTCGAGCTCACAGCTGTTGTTTTTTTTATTTTTTTTAAATATTCCCTAGCTTTAGGTTTTTCATAAATTTTGTTGTGAATCCATTTTTCCCGGTTTGTATGATACAATTTAGTGCTTGTTGTCACCCTCTCTTCCACGATTTCAATTGCAAGGCCATTCATGATTACTGTAGTTGAAATCGCGACATGTCTGGTGATACGTTCAAAATATTTGTTGTGACGCCAATCGCTGATTTGAATTTGTTATGAAGATTTTTGTATTTTAGTTCGATTTGGAGATTTAAATTTTACTTTGGATATTATAATTATATTTGAAAGTTGATTCGAGGTTTCAATTTTACTTGAGATTTGAAGCTGAACTTCGTTATTGGTTATATAGCTGTTTTGTTCAATACGAAGTTCTGGTTGCCACTTTTCAAGCGAACTGCTGTTTTGTTTATAGCTTTTGTTGCGAAGTTATGTTGACGATTTGCTCCCTTTTCAATTTTGTGACTTTTCCCGAAGCTTTGTGGTAACTCCAAATATTTTGCTCATTTGAGCCGTTCCTGTTAGAATGGAGCTTCGCTGCAGTAACGCAAATCCCATTCTCTGGTTCTGTTCCACATCTTTGTCGTCACGCTATGAGCCCGCTAGTGATTTGTCCCAACAACTTTATTGTAATGCCAACAGCGGATTATATTTTTACACTTATTTTAAGACGTTGAAAATACACGTCTTAGCCGTGAGATCGAGAAGTTCGCCAAACACTCATATTTGTAAGCTGCGGCGTGTGATATTTCGTTCGCGCGTGCTACGTACGGGTTACATATTTTCTCACGAGCGATATAGGTCGGTGCCCCCCCTGGCTGGGTGATAGATAGTACCAGAGCTAACCCGACCGTTTCACAAAGACGGCCCGCCTGTACTATTTCTGCGCTTGCACACCACAGCGCACGTGTATATGTACGCGATCGAAGTATTACACTCAGCTAGCAAATATGAGCTTCGACGAAATCCTCGAGCTCACAGCTGTTGTTTAAATACATTTTTGTTTAATATGTACGTTTACGTGTTTCGATCTAAAACAACAAATAAAGTCAGCTGATGTCGATAATTTGGTCGAAACTCGTCTTTTGAAGCCGCGTGTGATGCCGATGCTTCTGTTGGCGTGTCGCCATAATTACAACCGCTTTATTGTTACTCCTCTCGCTTTTCGCCAGTTGGCCTCGTTTATTCCTCACTCACTGTCGGCATCGGTATAAATACTATTTTCACTTATTAACACAAGCTTCCGGATCCCATGCTATTAACAAAAACGTATGCGTGTTACCTTCCCCGGTTCTCGAACGGTTCGCATATCCACAACAGGTTCGCGTTAAAACTTGCGGCTCTTGGTGTTTCGTAGCATCCCCAAAATAGAAACGTTTTAATGCACACTTGGAAACCTCCCGTTTTTGCGGATTATCATCAGGGGATGATGCGGATCCGTCGCCTACTCATGTGTATGCGGTAGCGGTTCTTGTGTGCTTCTCTTGCACCTGCGCATGCTGCCATAATACACGTAGGCTCGCACTCTAATCGGCGGTAACATGCAGTTTTGAAAAATACATCGTTCGGATGGGCAGTGCCGTTGAATTTCAGAGAAGGTCTGGCTGCCGGGAAAAGCGGAACACCTTACTCTTGATCGGTTACAACAGTATACACCAAATTAATCATCTCTGGGAGCACATGATTGGTCAAAGATGCGGGGAGCAAAAAAACACTCTTGTGCAATTGGCTAATTGCTCGTTTCGATTAATTCGAAGTAACGGCAAAAAAGGTGGTGTGTATTTTACCCAAACATCCTTGCCCTTCAAAAATACCTTGTTTGACGTGACGGTCTCTTGTTTTTTTTCGTGTGGTGCGGCCGTTCTGTGTGCAAAACCAACCGAAAACAGCTCAAGGCCAGCCTGGCAGAACAGCTGTCCGTGGACCAGCTAAGGATTGAGTTCAGGCGCTACATTGAGACCAAAGTGGCGCAAGAACTGGTCGACTTTTACCTCGACTCGCTGGACAGGGAGGAGGTCAAGGACTTCTTCGAGCGGCAGGTGCGGCGCGTGGTCATCAGGGGACAACTAGGGTTCCTTCCCGGGTTTTCCATACTTTATAGTTTTGAGGACTGTATTTTTTTCATTTTTTTTTTTTGTTGTTGTTCTCCTCCGCATCGCCTGGAAGATTTTGCTAAACCCTTGTTGGAGCGACAGGTGTGGCATTCGATCATGACGGGATGTATTGGGTCAGCTGCCGGGTTTCCGAAGTGGATGAGTATCAGGAAGAGGTTAGGGTTAAGGTTTGTACTACGTAGTTACCGATATATCCGTATAGCACACAAGTGTCTGCCAATCGTTTTCTCGAATATGTAGCACGCTACCCTTCAAGTTTTATCCACTACTGGAGCGGTATGCAGAGATCGGAAAAAAAAAAACATTTACTACTACGTAATCTTTAATTTATTTACTTTAGTCACAGCCTTTTCGGGGCGGAATGATCATATCGGTTACGTATAACCATAGGGATGACGACGAAACCGTTTGCTACTACAGTATTAAGGTTTTTATGTGTAGTTTATGTTGCGGTTGTGGTTTGTTTTGTGTGTCCACAGTTTTTGTTTTGCTTTTGTTTTTGTGTGTTTCTGTGTCTTGCGTGTTTTGTGTTTTGTGTTTATGTGCGTGTTTCGTGTTTTTGTACGGGTGTTTCGTTGACCGCTTGTTTTATTTTATTTTGTGTTTATCGCGTGCGGGCTTTTTCTTGCCGTTTCGTGTCTTGCAGGCCGTGACAATGCGTATAGTTCAGCGGTACATCGCGGAGGGCGCTCCTGACCAGGTGAGCTAACGTCGCAACTGTACTATGTGTCAGTATCCGTATCAGTATCAGTATCACTGTCAGTTTCAGTACCACACCGTACAGTATCAGTACCATACCGTACAGGATGAGTTCCAGTATCAGTATCAGTACCAGCACCACACCAGTGCCAGTTCCAGTTCTAGCACCACTATCAGCGCCAGGATCAGCACCAAATATCATACCATACATTACCAGTACCGAATTTTGGGGGTGGTTTACTGGGAATAGCTGGCGGGTATTTATTCAGTATCCGGCACTTGGCACTCTGAGGTACTGGAACGTATTCAACATTCTGGGCACATCGTATTATGAAGTACCTGGTACTCTTGATACGCACGCCTTCCGTCCACTTTGTTTGTCTCGTCTTGGCTGTTTCTTGTCGCAAAATGTAAAAAGAAACGGAATATTGCCGCGAACCCCCCCCCCCCCCCCTCCCAAGAATGCCTTTTGTATTCGTGTTGAAGTTTAACTGAACCCTCCCTCCGGCAATAACGCAATAACGCCTTCTATCTTCAAGGTAAATATTTCAGAATATTGCCGGGAGAGGGTCCTGGCCACGGACGTAACTGCCTATGACATCTTCGACGGCGCCCGATCAGAGGTTTTGGACGTCATGGAGGCGAGTTCCGCGCGAATAAATCGAAACCGGTCCGGCTTGCTGCGGTTGATTGTCGAGGGGAGGGTGGGAAGACGCCCCGAATCCTTTCTTCCCTTCCAATCCCATGAAATAGACGTCCATTAGTCCAGGTACCCTAGTACACTACTATGTTTTCATTGTTTACACACACACCTTGGACGTGCATTCGGCGTCCGGTATTTTTTTCTCGGAGCGTAGGCGCCCTTGGCCTTTGTAAGTCGTCTGTCGCAAGAAGTCATGGACCCTTGACATCCCCTGGGTTTCCAAGCGGATATTATTATGTGGTTGGCCATCGGGGGGATAACCCTGAGTCCGTGATTTTCCGAGCGGGTAGTCATATGTGGTCGGTCGTCTGGGGGGGGCATCCTAAATCCATCCCCTGGTTTTCCAAGCGGATATTCATCCCGTATAGCGGTTACGGTTTTTCACCGCCTTTGCAACTCTGCACACTTCCCACAGGTCACGATCTAATGACCCCAATATACCCTCATGAAATGATGTACAGGACCTATACAGGACACATCCAACCCAGGAAACATGTCCCAGGGCATGCAGGTTATACGACCCCCACCCGGCAGCATGAGCTAGATCATACAGACCACACATATCATATGGATCATGCCAAGGGTATGCGCGGATCTGAATCCCAGATACCCCCCCCCCCCCCCCCCCCTCATATAGATATAAATAAAATGAGCATTGACCACTCAGGTGATCTTTGGACCTGTTCGGCTCTGACTTCGCTTTAGACCGGACTCGCACTCGGGACCCGTTTTGAAGGCCTCGGGTTGGCTTTTTCGCCCGCTCTTCTCGAGGGTCGCCCCCCTCAGCCTCCGCCCGTGACTTTCCGCCCGCGCGCACTCTCGAGTCAAGCGCCGCCGCCGAGCGCGGCGACCTTCAGTCCGTGGGCTCTTACGAGACGGTGGGACATCGAGACTTTTTCTTCGAGGCAGAAAGGTTCCGTGCGGGACGCCGAGGCTGTTTCTCTGAGGCAGCAAGCTTATTTCGTGGCTGTTTCTTGGAGATCCGAGATATACCGAGGTTCTACGTACGTTCTTACTCTGTGTACTACTACTAGTACAACAACAGCACAGCAGTAGTATTAATAGTACAACAACAGCACAGCAGTAGTATTAATAGTATTACTGTAGGCAGAAAGGTTCCGTGCGGGACGCCGAGGCTGTTTCTCTGAGGCAGCAAGCTTATTTCGTGGCTGTTTCTTGGACGAGACCTTTGTTTTCTGCGAGATACTCGACGGTCATAGCGAGCGTTCTTACGTCTGTACTACTTAGTACAAGTCGTAGTCATTCATTTGTTCCAGGATCTTGTGCTTTTCTTTTCGGTCGCGAGCTTCGATAGCTCGGTCTCGCAAATGCGACTACCTACTCCCAACTACCCTGAGGGAGCTTTAGTCCCTTACACCCTTTCGGCCTTGTCGCTGGATACGAGTACGATACTACAGCAGTAAGCACGGCAGTCTTTGTACAGTCAGTACTACCGTAGAACAGTAGTAGTAGCACATAATCGACAACAAAGAAGTTTAGCCGATTTTTTCTCGGGTGGATTCATACTGCCTTGGTATGCATGCTGTAGCTCCCTTCTTTCAGGGTAAAATGTGAGTTTGTACGTAGAACAACAGCGTAGTACCAGGTAAAAGTACTGCTGTTTTGTACGTACGATGTAGACGAGCAGCTGGTCTGTAGCACTGCCTGTAGAAGTACGTACGTAGAACTCGCTATATCAGGTCAAGTAACATACTGAATGAAGCTTGTCTCCTGTGTATAGTGCTGTAGATACGTAGTAGTCTGCTCCGACACGAGAGTCAGAGAAGGATTGAAGACCCCCTTCCCGTTGCCGCCAGCTTTGAAATATCTCGACTATCATCCACGCGCAACCGCTTGCTCGGCACGAGTGTTTTCGCCGCACGACCAAAACTGAGCCCGACACCGGGACCGCGACTGGTGCATTTCTGACAGAAACTGAGAAATGAAGTTGCGAACTGAGTATCAACAAGTTAGCGTTTCCTTCTTCCTGCGACACTTGGCACTTGCCTTGACTCTGTACGTAGTGTGTCAAATATCAAAACACGAGCGATCGCCATCACATTGTTGTCGAAATCTCACAAACTATCCTGAAAACTGAGACTATCCACGGAACACCAAAAGCGACTGATCACATTTCTGAGACTGACTACTGTTGAGACTGAGAAATGAGGTTGCGAACTGAATATTTAACACGCATCATTCCCTTCTTCCTGCAACACTTGGCATTGCCTTGATTCAGCACGTCAGATATCGAAACACGACCGAAGCGCCATCACATTGTCGTAAATATTAAGGATGGTAAGAAATAACTGATGTGCCAGGGAAATTGCCCTATCCGAAGCATGGGTGCCGGTGAATGCCGCACCCATGCGGAGCCCTTGTATGTACATATTTATAGGATTGGGTTGCGTCGGTTGGCAACGACGCTGTAAAACACGCCACTCGCTGCGTGAGCTAGACAACCAGGGTGCCGTTTTTTTTTGTTATTTTTTTTTGGCGGTCACCAAAGCTGGCGGTCGAGTAGATCATTTGTGCGGGGTGGAGAACCTTTGTTCCGCACAAGGGGAATGGTCGTATCACGCAGTGTTAATATGGTAAGGCGTCCGCGAGGCAGTTACATAGTAAAACCCATTGCTGTCTCCGGAAGTGGCCACACCAGAAATTAAATTAACTCATTGAAGCTGTCGTCCATATGCAAGTCCGCCTCAGAGGCGGTTCTTAGCAGGATGCAGCTCACCCTCCATGCGACTCGCCCAATACCTCACGGCGTTTCGCGCTTGGTGCAAGCAATGTCTGCCTGGTTGGTGAAAACCCAACGCGCTCCGTCCCGGCATTGTAGGGATGCGAGGGTCTATGGTCATATGACTACGGCCGTGCACAACATGAGTACACCCCCACCCCCCCCCTCTATATTGGAGGGAAGAAACCGGACCGTTGTGATCCCAGAAAACAATAAGTCAAGTTTTTTTTATTTACCCCCCCCAACAGCGAAAAACAAATGGGGGGGTCTCTAAAACCAAGTTAAAAAAGGGAACAAAAAACGAAAAAAAAATGGTTTTCGCTCATTTCGTCCTGTGATCACAGCGATCCGGTTTGTTTTTCATTCTGACCTTCCTACAAGTGTGGTGTCGTTTTCTCTTTTTTTTTTACACCCTTGATCATACAGATAATCTTCCCTGCAAAAATTACATCAACAAGTGGAGATCAATGATCTGCCCGTGTGTGCAACTATCTCTGTACCGACGTTTAGGGGGCGAAACTACTCAGTTCTAGACTCGGATGTGTTTTATTGGGATCTAGATCGGGAACAGCATTTACATCGAATTAAAAGTCGACAACTGATGCAGTGCGTGGACTACCAGGCATATAATATACTTCGTGTAGGTCTAAGTGTTGCTACAGGCCAGCAAGGCTGCTTTAACTACTGCAGGACATGCCGAGTAGCAATCAGTGATATTATACCCTAAAGCGTGGTTTGTTCCTGGATTTTTGTTTTTGTTGTCGTACGTTTACAACATGAACTACGTACTACCACTCGTTTTGCTGCTCGCCTGCATCACTCAGTAGGAAGTCGATAATACCGCATCTATCTCACCGTTGCGGTCGCAATACCTGAGTGCCAGAATTGTCACCGTCTTTGAAAGGATTTAGAGGGTTTCATGTGACGGGCGAAGTGCTGCTTCGAAACAGGTTTTTAATAGCCATCGTAACAACCCACTTTCTACTTTTCAACGTTGTTGATCGGTTATTGAAACGGCCAAAGTACCTGTCTGACACGTTTTGCAGTGTGAATTTCCAATCGGTTTTTTGACAGTTTCATGTAACAGCTGCGGAGTGGCGTTGTAGCAGTTTTGAGGGGCGATGGTAACGGCCCAATTGCGACGTTGCAAACGTATTTGAGTGAGTACTGAAAAGGCCAAAGTACGACTTCTCTGAAATTAATTTCTAGTGGTAATTTTCAAACGGCTTTGGCTTATTTCATGTGAACGCGTGTAGTGCTGCTTTGAAACGGCTTTGAGTGGCCACTGTAACGTCCCAATTGCTACCTTGCCACTGTTTTGAGTGCTTATTGAAACGGCTATACGGCTACGTAAAGTACTTAAATGAAACGTTTTCTGGTGTTGATTTTCAATCGGTTTCGAGGGGTTCATTTATTACCGCCGAAGCGTTGCTTTTAAATGGTTTTGAGTATTAATAGTCATTGCAACGGCCTCATTTTCTATATACGTTGGAACGGTTTTGAGTGGTTGTTGAATCCACCAAAGTACACCTCCGAAACGTTCTCTAGTGTCCATTTCAAAGCGACTTCGAGGGTTTCATGTAGCGGCTTAAGTGCTCCTGTGAAACGTGTTTTATGTGACCGTTGAAACGGCCCAGGTGCTACTTTGCGACGATTTCGAGGGGTTATTGAAACTGCCGAAGCGCTTGTCTGAAACGTCTTCTGGTGTTAACCTTAAGATCGGCTTCGAGTTTTTTCAGTAACGGCTTAGGTGCTGCTTTGAAACAGCTTTGAGTCGCCATCATAATGGCCCAATTAAGGTTGCAAATATTTCGAGGAGGTTTTGAGTAGTTATTGAAACTGCCAAACTACGTCTCTGAAGCAGTTTCTGATGATAGGTTTCTGTCGATTTTGAGTGTTTCATGTATCAGTATCAGTGCTGCTTTTAAATTATTTTCAAGTGGCCATTTTCACTGCCCCAATTGCTTCGTTGCAACGATTTTGAATGGTTATTGAGACGGCAAGTACTTCTCTGAAACGTTTCGTTTTAGTTTGCAACCGGTTTCGAGTGTTTCATGTGACGGCCGAAGAGTTTGTCTGAAAGGGTATGGGGTGACCGCTGTAACGGCCCTTTTCCTACTTTTGAAACGCTTTTTAATCGATAGCGCAACTACCAAAGTGCTTATCTGAAACACCTTCGGGTGGCAACAGCCAGATTGCTACTTTGAAACGGTTTTGGATGGTAAGTTATTATGGCCGAAGTATGTCTCTGCACCGGTTCCTAGTGGTTGTTGTAGCCGCCAAAACTGCTGGTTTGAATCTGACTAGAATGATTCGTGTAACGGTCAAATTGGAATTATGAAACATTTCGGCTCCGAAGGGTTACTACCAGTACGTTCGTTTTCCGTGTGAGCTCTTTTTTCCTGGCCCGACCGTCTACCCGTTATCACCGCCAACGCTGACACACAACGTATTCTATTTTCAAACGGACTTCATGCCAAACGTGGTACTAATTTGAAACGATTTCGAGTGATCATTGGTAACTGCAAGATTGCTACGTTTGAAACGGATTTGAGTGATTCGTGAAATGGACGAATATCTTTTGAGCGTTTCGAAAAGCGCAACAGCCGAACCGGTGTATTCTGAAACCGCGTCGGCTGCGAAGGGTTACTGACACCTCCGGCAGTTACATAGTACACCTACTGCTGTCTCTGGGAGTGACCACACCGGAAACTATATCAAGTCATTCGACGCTCTCATCCCTATGAAAGAAACTCCACCTCACGCGCGGTAGTTTATAGGATGCAGCTCACCCCTTCATGCGACTCGCCGAACACCTCACAGCGGTTCGCGCTTGGTGCAAGCAATGTCTGCCTAGTCGGTGAAAAACCAACGTGCTATGTCCCGGCAATGTAGGAGTGCGGGGGTTTATGGTCATACGACTGTTATGGGTACGGCAATGCACGCCAATGAGTACCATGCCCCCCTTCCCCGCCCTTTTTCTCTTCTTCCTGTTCCGACCATTTTCAACGTTAAAAAAAAAAACAATGCAACCGGTAGATCAACATTCACACGGATAGCATCGCACCGGGTATAGAATCGATTACTGTTTTTCATGATTTAGGTCTTTCAGCAAAAATGGATTCCTGTATGGTCTACCTCATACTCCATGATGGGACCCGTATACATCTCCATAATCTAGGGCATGCTTCCTGGGTTGCATCTGTAGTACATAGATGCTGCGCAACGCCTCACAACGGCAAATTAGATTTTAGATTATCTAGATCGTGATCTGTTCGATTTTTGTGAATTGTTCCGATTGGTTGTAACGGCCGAAGCAGTATCCCGAAGCCGACCCCGGAGGGTTATTAACAGCCCCCCCCCCCCCCCCCCCCCCCCCCCCCCCCCCCCCCCCCCCCCCCCCCNGTTACGGTTTTTCACCGCCTTTGCAACTCTGCACACTTCCCACAGGTCACGATCTAATGACCCCAATATACCCTCATGAAATGATGTACAGGACCTATACAGGACACATCCAACCCAGGAAACATGTCCCAGGGCATGCAGGTTATACGACCCCCACCCGGCAGCATGAGCTAGATCATACAGACCACACATATCATATGGATCATGCCAAGGGTATGCGCGGATCTGAATCCCAGATACCCCCCCCCCCCCCCCCCCCTCATATAGATATAAATAAAATGAGCATTGACCACTCAGGTGATCTTTGGACCTGTTCGGCTCTGACTTCGCTTTAGACCGGACTCGCACTCGGGACCCGTTTTGAAGGCCTCGGGTTGGCTTTTTCGCCCGCTCTTCTCGAGGGTCGCCCCCCTCAGCCTCCGCCCGTGACTTTCCGCCCGCGCGCACTCTCGAGTCAAGCGCCGCCGCCGAGCGCGGCGACCTTCAGTCCGTGGGCTCTTACGAGACGGTGGGACATCGAGACTTTTTCTTCGAGGCAGAAAGGTTCCGTGCGGGACGCCGAGGCTGTTTCTCTGAGGCAGCAAGCTTATTTCGTGGCTGTTTCTTGGAGATCCGAGATATACCGAGGTTCTACGTACGTTCTTACTCTGTGTACTACTACTAGTACAACAACAGCACAGCAGTAGTATTAATAGTACAACAACAGCACAGCAGTAGTATTAATAGTATTACTGTAGGCAGAAAGGTTCCGTGCGGGACGCCGAGGCTGTTTCTCTGAGGCAGCAAGCTTATTTCGTGGCTTCTGAGAAGACCATTTCTTGGGTCTGAGATATACCGTACGGTTCTACGAGCGTTCTACGTCTGTACTCTATAGTACTATCACAGTGTATTTGTTCCAGGATCTTGTGGCTTTTTTTTCGGTCGCGAGCTTCGATAGCTCGGTCTCGCAAATAGCGACTACCTACTCCCAACTACCTCCCTGAGGGAGCTTTAGTCCCTTCACCCCTTCGGCCTGTTCTCTCGGATACGAGTACGATACTACAGCAGAAGCACGGCAGTCTTTGTACAGTCAGTACTACCGTAGAACAGTAGTAGTAGACAATAATGACGACAACAAGAAGTTTAGCCGATTTTTTCTCGGGTGGATTCATACTGCCTTGGTAATGCATGCTGTAGCTCCTCTTTTCAGGGTAGAAATGATGAGTTTGTACGTAGAACAACAGCGTAGTACCAGGTAAAGTACTGCTGTTTTGTACGTACGATGTACGAGCAGCTGGTCTGTAGCACTGTTGCGCAGTAACGTACGTGACTCGCTTATTCGATCCCAAGTAACATCACGATGAGTTGTACTGCTGTGTATAGTGCTGTAGATACGGTAGTCTGCTCCGACACGAGAGTCAGAGAAGGATTAAGACCCCCTCCCCGTTGCCGCCAGCTTTGAAATATCTCGACTAATCCACGCGCAACCGCTTGCTCGGCACGATGTGTTTTCGCCGCACGACCAAAACTGAGCCCGACACCGGGACCGCGACTGGTGCATTTTGACAGAAACTGAGAAATGAAGTTGCGAACTGAGTATCAACACAAGTTAGCGTTTCCTTCCTTCCTGCGACACTTGGCACTGCCTTGACTCTGTACGAGTATGTGTCAAATATCAAAACACGAGCGATCGCCATCACATTGTTGTCGCAAATCTCACAAACTATCCTGAAAACTGAGACTATCCACCGGAACACCAAAGCGACTGATCACATTTCTGAGACTGACTACTGTTGAGACTGAGAAATGAGGTTGCGAACTGAATATTTTAACACGCACATTCCCTTCTTCCTGCAACACTTGGCATTACCTTGATTCAGCACGTCAGATATCGAAACACGACCGAACGCCATCAATTGTCGTAAATATTAAGGATGGTACGAAATAACTGATGTGCCAGGGAAATTGCCCTATCCGAAGCATGGGTGCCGGCGAATGCCGACACCCATGCGGAGCCCTTGTATGACATATTTATAGGATTGGGTGCGTCGGTTGGCAACGACGCTGTAAAACACGCCACTCGCTGCGTGAGCTAGACAACCAGGGTGCCGTTTTTTTTGTTATTTTCTTTTTGGCGGTCACCAAAGCTGGCGGTCGAGTAGATCATTTGTGCGGGGTGGAGAACCTTGTTCCGCACAAGGGGAATGGTCGTATCACGTAGTGTTAATATGGTAAGGCGTCCGCGAGGCAGTTACATAGTAAAACCCATTGCTGTCTCCGGAAGTGGCCACACCAGAAATTAAATTAACTCATTGAAGCTGTCGTCCATATGCAAGTCCGCCTCAGAGGCGGTTCTTAGCAGGATGCAGCTCACCCTCCATGCGACTCGCCCAATACCTCACGGCGTTTCGCGCTTGGTGCAAGCAATGTCTGCCTGGTTGGTGAAAACCCAACGCGCTCCGTCCCGGCATTGTAGGGATGCGAGGGTCTATGGTCATATGACTACGGCCGTGCACAACATGAGTACACCCCCACCCCCCCCCCCTATATTGGAGGGAAGAACCGGCCGTTGTGATCCCAGAAAACAATAAGTCAATTTTTTTTAATTACCCCCCCCCACCAGCGAAAAAAAAATAGGGGGGGTCTCTAAAACCAAGTTAAAAAGGGAACAAAAAACGAAAAAAAAATGGTTTTCTGCTCATTTCGTCCTGTGATCACAGCGATCCGGTTTGTTTTTCATTCTGACCTTCCTACAAGTGTGGTGTCGTTTTCTCTTTTTTTTTTACACCCTTGATCATACAGATAATCTTCCCTGCAAAAATTACATCAACAAGTGGAGATCAATGATCTGCCCGTGTGTGCAACTATCTCTGTACCGACGTTTAGGGGGCGAAACTACTCAGTTCTAGACTCGGATGTGTTTTATTGGGATCTAGATCGGGAACAGCATTTACATCGAATTAAAAGTCGACAACTGATGCAGTGCGTGGACTACCAGGCATATAATATACTTCGTGTAGGTCTAAGTGTTGCTACAGGCCAGCAAGGCTGCTTTAACTACTGCAGGACATGCCGAGTAGCAATCAGTGATATTATACCCTAAAGCGTGGTTTGTTCCTGGATTTTTGTTTTTGTTGTCGTACGTTTACAACATGAACTACGTACTACCACTCGTTTTGCTGCTCGCCTGCATCACTCAGTAGGAAGTCGATAATACCGCATCTATCTCACCGTTGCGGTCGCAATACCTGAGTGCCAGAATTGTCACCGTCTTTGAAAGGATTTAGAGGGTTTCATGTGACGGGCGAAGTGCTGCTTCGAAACAGGTTTTTAATAGCCATCGTAACAACCCACTTTCTACTTTTCAACGTTGTTGATCGGTTATTGAAACGGCCAAAGTACCTGTCTGACACGTTTTGCAGTGTGAATTTCCAATCGGTTTTTTGACAGTTTCATGTAACAGCTGCGGAGTGGCGTTGTAGCAGTTTTGAGGGGCGATGGTAACGGCCCAATTGCGACGTTGCAAACGTATTTGAGTGAGTACTGAAAAGGCCAAAGTACGACTTCTCTGAAATTAATTTCTAGTGGTAATTTTCAAACGGCTTTGGCTTATTTCATGTGAACGCGTGTAGTGCTGCTTTGAAACGGCTTTGAGTGGCCACTGTAACGTCCCAATTGCTACCTTGCCACTGTTTTGAGTGCTTATTGAAACGGCTATACGGCTACGTAAAGTACTTAAATGAAACGTTTTCTGGTGTTGATTTTCAATCGGTTTCGAGGGGTTCATTTATTACCGCCGAAGCGTTGCTTTTAAATGGTTTTGAGTATTAATAGTCATTGCAACGGCCTCATTTTCTATATACGTTGGAACGGTTTTGAGTGGTTGTTGAATCCACCAAAGTACACCTCCGAAACGTTCTCTAGTGTCCATTTCAAAGCGACTTCGAGGGTTTCATGTAGCGGCTTAAGTGCTCCTGTGAAACGTGTTTTATGTGACCGTTGAAACGGCCCAGGTGCTACTTTGCGACGATTTCGAGGGGTTATTGAAACTGCCGAAGCGCTTGTCTGAAACGTCTTCTGGTGTTAACCTTAAGATCGGCTTCGAGTTTTTTCAGTAACGGCTTAGGTGCTGCTTTGAAACAGCTTTGAGTCGCCATCATAATGGCCCAATTAAGGTTGCAAATATTTCGAGGAGGTTTTGAGTAGTTATTGAAACTGCCAAACTACGTCTCTGAAGCAGTTTCTGATGATAGGTTTCTGTCGATTTTGAGTGTTTCATGTATCAGTATCAGTGCTGCTTTTAAATTATTTTCAAGTGGCCATTTTCACTGCCCCAATTGCTTCGTTGCAACGATTTTGAATGGTTATTGAGACGGCAAGTACTTCTCTGAAACGTTTCGTTTTAGTTTGCAACCGGTTTCGAGTGTTTCATGTGACGGCCGAAGAGTTTGTCTGAAAGGGTATGGGGTGACCGCTGTAACGGCCCTTTTCCTACTTTTGAAACGCTTTTTAATCGATAGCGCAACTACCAAAGTGCTTATCTGAAACACCTTCGGGTGGCAACAGCCAGATTGCTACTTTGAAACGGTTTTGGATGGTAAGTTATTATGGCCGAAGTATGTCTCTGCACCGGTTCCTAGTGGTTGTTGTAGCCGCCAAAACTGCTGGTTTGAATCTGACTAGAATGATTCGTGTAACGGTCAAATTGGAATTATGAAACATTTCGGCTCCGAAGGGTTACTACCAGTACGTTCGTTTTCCGTGTGAGCTCTTTTTTCCTGGCCCGACCGTCTACCCGTTATCACCGCCAACGCTGACACACAACGTATTCTATTTTCAAACGGACTTCATGCCAAACGTGGTACTAATTTGAAACGATTTCGAGTGATCATTGGTAACTGCAAGATTGCTACGTTTGAAACGGATTTGAGTGATTCGTGAAATGGACGAATATCTTTTGAGCGTTTCGAAAAGCGCAACAGCCGAACCGGTGTATTCTGAAACCGCGTCGGCTGCGAAGGGTTACTGACACCTCCGGCAGTTACATAGTACACCTACTGCTGTCTCTGGGAGTGACCACACCGGAAACTATATCAAGTCATTCGACGCTCTCATCCCTATGAAAGAAACTCCACCTCACGCGCGGTAGTTTATAGGATGCAGCTCACCCCTTCATGCGACTCGCCGAACACCTCACAGCGGTTCGCGCTTGGTGCAAGCAATGTCTGCCTAGTCGGTGAAAAACCAACGTGCTATGTCCCGGCAATGTAGGAGTGCGGGGGTTTATGGTCATACGACTGTTATGGGTACGGCAATGCACGCCAATGAGTACCATGCCCCCCTTCCCCGCCCTTTTTCTCTTCTTCCTGTTCCGACCATTTTCAACGTTAAAAAAAAAAACAATGCAACCGGTAGATCAACATTCACACGGATAGCATCGCACCGGGTATAGAATCGATTACTGTTTTTCATGATTTAGGTCTTTCAGCAAAAATGGATTCCTGTATGGTCTACCTCATACTCCATGATGGGACCCGTATACATCTCCATAATCTAGGGCATGCTTCCTGGGTTGCATCTGTAGTACATAGATGCTGCGCAACGCCTCACAACGGCAAATTAGATTTTAGATTATCTAGATCGTGATCTGTTCGATTTTTGTGAATTGTTTCGATTGGTTGTAACGGCCGAAGCAGTATCCCGAAGCCGACCCCGGAGGGTTATTAACAGCCCCCCCCCCCCCCCCCCCCCCCTTCTGTCCCGATTACCTTCGACGTCCACAAACAAAAAACAAAAAACAGACGAACTTTCAGAGGGACTTCGTGGCGACCGAAGGCTTCAGGCGCATCGCCGACGCATCCGAGCAGGAGCAGCGAGAACTAGGCCTTCTCCGAGCCGGGGGCATGCTCCCGGTCACCCCACCCACACCGGTCTCCCCGTCCTCTTCACCCATGCACTCCGCCCTCTTCAGAGCGGTAAAAAAACTCCCGTTGATACGAAGGATAGCGGCAGCGGGTGCCGGGGCCACCGTTAGCGGTGAATCTAGCGGGAGCGCTGCTGGGGCTAGCGGGGCGGCTGCTGGGATTAGCGGTAGCACTACTGGGTTTAGTCATGGCGCTGCTGGGGCTAGCGCTGCTGGGGCTAGCGGTGGGGCTGGCGGTGGGGCCAACACTGCAGAGGCTAGCGATGAGGATGGTGCAAGTGATCCCTCAGGAAGCAGGTTTCGACGTAGTCGCGTTCACGCCTCCCAAAGTCTAATGGACAACCCCGTTTAAGCAAACAGTGGGACGGACGCAAGCGGTCCGCCGGGGCGAAGATTCCGACGTGATCGCGTTGTCCACGCCTTCCCAGGCTTGTGGGAAACCCTGGTTCAAGAAACAGGGAGCCGGGACCGGTGAGTGGGTGAGCGGGCGGGCAGAAGGGGAGGGGGTCGGGGAATCGGGGTTGGGGAGAGGAAGATGACTATCTAGAGCGAGCGGGGGGGGGTGGGCAGGGAGAGAGGGCGAGGGGGTGACTGGGATTGCAGCCGGGTAGGGAGAGTATTTGGTTTGTGTGTTTGACGTTTGTGCCAAGTGTTCGCTCGGGGGATGGGGGGTACGGGCTTTGGGTTTCATAGAGAGGGTGTTTTTGAAGGCTCGTGGCTGAGAGTTTCGAAACTCTCGAGGGCGATAATGCTCTCAGTTGGTGATGCCTTCGTTGGGCGAGGATGCCTTTCGTCGACGGGAAAAAAACTTAAAAAAATGTTGGTAGTTTGGTTTCTTGCAGTGTAAAGATGGAGCTCCACTCGTCTTCGCGCTCGAAAAAAATCGGACGAGAGTTCGGAAGTAAAGCGGAGGAGAGCCCGGAAACACACCGGAGGAGGGTTCGGAAGTATATCGAGTGAGGGCACGGAAGAGCTCGGATACAAATCTGAGGACGGGTTGGAAATATTTCGAATCGGAGAAAATATCGGAAGTATTTCCGAGAAAAGGTTCGGAAATGTATCAAGGTAAATCATTTTTGAACATATCGGAGGCGCTCTCTCGCTGTAGCCTCTACGAGCGTCAGCGTTGCGAATTGAGAACGTGGGCTGAAACCAAGTACGGGTTATATATGCCGTAAAACCTGACCACCCGTAGCAAACAAGGAATGGGAGAGACTTGTCCTGAGAGCGTCTGTGGAACCGTGCGCGGTGGAAAACTTCGAGGGTATGTATTCTCTGGAGGTGCCCTTCTAGATACCCTGAGTATGACGAATTCAGTCGGGATTGGTACCCGCGTACCCCAGAGTGTATGCAGCACACCCTGCTAAACGTCCCCTCGAGCCGCGCGCACGAGAGGCTGCTGGGGTAAATAACGCAATAGATGCTGCTCAGTATGCGAGACGCTTGGGGCGGACTCGATTGTTGAGGCGAAGGAACTGTCTGTGTCTTAAAAGTGTTCCCCAAATCGAGTCTAACTAGGGGCATCTTAGGGGGTTTGGGAGGAGCTCAAATTTTGCGAGAAGCTCGCGACGGAATAGGGTGTTTTTGTTTTGGTGAGGGAACGGTTACGATCCTCGCTGGAACTGAGCTGGGGTCATGTCAGGGGCTTTGGGAGGAACTCCAAGAATCTCTTGGCGGAATCGGTTGTTTTGGGCCGGGAATTTGCCAGTACCTTATCCGAACGACCTGGGCACCAAGTTCGCACCATGTTGAAAACGACCCTCGCTTTGTTTGGCTTCTGCTCGTGGGGGCATGCTAGGGACACTGGGATGATCTCGAAGGTTGCCACGGGGGGGGGCAGTTCACTGTTAGCGCCAGATCGTTTGTTGCACGCGCACTGAGCCGGAGACACCGTGTTCGGGTTTAGCCGCGCGTCCCGTGACCGAAGTCGTGGAAATTTCCAAGGAAATTTATGTACAGTACTCGTAGGATTAGAGCCAATCATACGTGCTGCGGAAAGTTTACCCGTTACTGCAGTTTTTAGTATAATTTATGTACAGCAGTAGTAGAAGAGCCGATCGTAATTTGCTGCGGATTTTGTTTTTGACCCATTATATACTGCAGTTTTTCGGCGTGCGTGCTTCTGCCGTTGTATAGTTCGTAGCGTAGCCGTGGTGTCAGAATCGGGCTCCGTTTATGCCCCTGATTTGTGGGATGCAGGACGGGGTACGATCAGTGCTGCTGGTGGATGGATGGATGCAAGCTGAAGCCCAATTAGTACGACATGTGGCACCCCTTTATTGTGCGTCCTCAAAAGTGTGCCAAATAGTCAGAAATACCCCCCCCCCCCGATTTATGGGAGCCAGGTATGGCGGCGCAGCCAGTATGGCATGTCGCACTCTTTTACCATACGTCCCCAGCACCTAACCGAACACACCTATTTTTCGGGTGGTGAAGCTTTTCCCCGCTATTTTAAGGTACGCACCATCTTTTGTGGTAATTTGTTTTTGTCTATCTCTCACCTCGGTGTGTGCGTGTGCGTGTGCGTGTGCGTGTGCGTGTGCGTGTGCGTGTGCGTGTGCGTGTGCGTGTGCGTGTTGGTGTTTTGTTTTTATGTTATCGTGGCTTGACTTTTATTTTTATTTACTGGTCGCCTGAAATTAGGTTTCGGCGTCGTAGTGACTGTGGATGCCTCCTGTTCATCTTGGAAACCCCTTGCGATTCGGTGTGGTGCGCAGATAACGTGCAGAGCGTGTTGTAAGAGATGCACCGGTGGATGGGGTAGCTCCCCAGTTGTCTCAAGCAGTTGGTGTTGTGTGATTTCGCCTCGTGATTGACACGGCCTCCTGTTGTCTTGGGAAACCCGTTCCGCGCGCGGAGTCCGTTTTGGAGGTATCACCGACGTCGCTTCGCGGTCGTCTTACGTTTTGGTTTAATGTGGTTGGGTTCCATCTCGCGATTGTTGAGACCTCTTTATTTGGCAAAACCCTAGCGCGATGTGTTGTGTTGTGCAGACAGCGCGCGGAGTCTGGGTTTTGGAAGTAGTGATACGTACAGCTTCCCCAGTCGTGTCAGCAGGTTTACGCGTGGTTTGGTTCCGCCTTGTGGTGGGGGATGCCTTCTGTTTATTTTGGAACCCCTTGTGATGCTTTTGTGCTGTGCAGACAGACAGCGCCCAAGGTCTGTTTTTTGTAGGTGCACGAGGCGTGGTAACGCTTCCCCTCCTGTTTGTTTTGCGAAATCCTTGCGCTATGCGATGTGCTTGCTGTGTGCATGCCGCACGCAGACTCAGCTTTGGAGACGCACCGGTGTGTGATAGATTCCCCACTCTATGTGGTAGGGGCGGCCGTAGTCGCCCCGATTGTACCCCCCCCCCCCCCCGCGCGCGCGCTGTAATCTATGTGCAAGAAAATCCGCCTCGCGAGCGGGTCTTGATAAGATGCAGCTCACTTTTCATGCAACTCGCCGAATACCCCAAGGCCCTTCGCGCTTGGTGCTAGCGATGTCTGTCTGGTCGGTGAAAACCGGACGTGCTCCGTCTTGACATTGTAGGAATGTGACGGTGTATGGTCATACGACTGCGGCCATGCGTGATATTGAGTGCAGCCCCCCCCCCCCGCCGCGCCGCGTGCGCTTTTTCATTTTCATTTTATAAGTCCCTGTCCCCCCGCTTCCAAATCCTTGTGTGTATGGTATAATCTATTATCCCTCTGTATGAAGGGCACTTGCAAAAGTCGAGGCCATCATTATCACAATGTTGTGAGAGTATGGAGGGGAAGGGATTTGGGAGATTTTGTGACCTCGGGCCGATATATAGAACCCGGTTGGCGAACCGCGCTAAGTTATGTTTACACACGCGTGTTTGTATCTGGGTGGAAAACGGTACGGACCGCAACTCGCGAGGCCACGCTTCTGGGGGTGGCCTGGTTGAGTTAGCTTCGCTCGCTTAGCCTGCTTAGTTCATCGGCGCGCTACGTTAGCTGTGTTTTTTATGTTCTTGTTTTTCCGGCGGTCGAGGCAAATGGTATCAGCTGCTGTCCTGTGTGGAAACGCCCGGGGATTTACGGTCTGCGACGTTGATTGGTTGTTGCATTTTCACGCGTGTCGTGGTAGTAGGAGCGATATTACCCTGCAACAATGGTTGGGCTAGATTTTGAGGTGTTGCGTTGGTTTGTAGTAGTAGTACTGTAGTTTCAGTTGTCTCACATTATTTCTTGATTTCTGTTTTAGGTCGTATTGTACAACTTATGTATGTGCGTGCTACTTGATTAAAAACAAAATTGAGATCGAAATTTTCCTAAACGCTCATATTTGAGGTGTGATACTTCGATCGCGCGTGCGACGGGGTGTGCAGGGTTTAGAGTGGTCTACAAATTCTGACAGTTTTTGTGCACAACGAACTAATTACCTACAACCAGGTATATCAGCAGAGGTCCAGCCCAGGCTTGATACTCGCGTTCGTGCTTCTCAAGTCTTGATGCACGTGCGGTGACTGCAAATCGCACATGCCGCATAGACTGCCTGCTCGTTGTGATTTGACAAATTCACCACCACCGTGATCACACCTTTGTTTTAGCAAAAGCGTTGACCCCGCGTGGGTGATTCAGTCTCGCTGCATCGTGATAACGAGCGACGCCCTTGATCCTAAAGTCCACCAACTCTCCATTTAAGACCGCAATTACCAGGGCAGTATACAACAACAAAGGTTGGCTCCACGGCCCGGTCCTGAACGATGGACACACGAGCTCCAACATAGTGCACGTCGAGGGCACCCATCGTCACCCTTCATCTCCCCCACCCCTTGCCGGGGAGTTGTTCCGCGTATCTGCTCTGCAGTACTGTCAATTTCCGCAAGAAGGCTGACTTTTTTTTCGAACATACCTGCACACAAGGAACGTCATTGGAATGAAAAAAAATGATACGTCCAGTACGAGGGGTATTTTTTACGAGGGACGCGCTGCCCTTTGAATATTAGATGTCCCTCCTAGCTTTTTTGTCGAGCCGGGTTGAGAGCATATGAACCCCGGAAGATACATGTGCAGTGAACCGCTCCAAACTACAATGGGCTATGACGGTGCTGCCATGACGATGTTGCTATGACGGTATTGAATACGGCCATAGCCTTAACGCTATACCCCATAGTGTGACTATGAATGTGTTGGTCTATGCCATTGTCCCCCGACTCCAGAAAAAACATCAAAAACCGAAAAACAGTTATTTTCAACATACCTACGAGCGACATCGACACACTCAGAAGGGCGTAGTAATAATCACAGCCGCATATGCCAGGGGACCCCGAGGAGCTGATTAGACGGACCCACTACTGTGGCGTGAGCCGTCATCACCTATGCAAATTCATCTGGCCACTCCGGCTACCGCGTGGGGCCGTCTTTATGCGCTGTATATATGATATTATGTCACATCGCTGTACGTGGGTTGATTTTCTTTTTAATATTGCTTGCTGTTTACGGTTCGTCTCGGTTTGTTCATTTCCCTGAGTTTAGTTAGTCTTCCACTGCAGGATTCTCGGAGCCTCTCTTCCTGTGAACCAGGGATAAAAATGTGGTGATGAGTTCACGCGCGAAGCAGCGAACAGTAGTCTCTGCTTCATGGAAATTGTTGGATTCCGTTTGGAGCTGCGGCATGGGTTGAATTCACTGCTGTACACGGTTTCTGTGTAAAAGGGTTATCCTGTTGGTCACAGGTTGCTGCTACATTGCCAGCTGGCGATATCTGTCATGCAAGATCGTGCATCACCAGAAGATGTCCCTCCATTATCGTGGATACTAGATCTTGTACCAAAGTGGTCGTAGGTCTCCGTAGATCTGACAGTAGTTGAGGCGGGGAATTACCCGGCCTGGGCATCAAGTATTTGCTTGTGACAGCTATCGTGACTCTGGATATGAGAGGAGCTTACGCCTTGCCTCATATCACTTCTGCTTGGCTCGCCGTGCCGAGCATCACCCATACCTGACGTGTCCTACACGCTACAAAGCTAAGGAAGAGAAGCTTGCTGCAGACTCAAGTCGAACCTGACACACAAGAGTCCCATAAACCCCAACTTATTTATGAGCTGGAGCAACCGCAAGGAAGGGCACCTCCCAAAGCGAGGAGGATTGCCGTGTTTTATTATACGGAAATGCGCGAGATACGTCTCCCAGTTTTTGCACGAGTTGCGTGGCTTTCGCGTTACATCGTGGTCACACCCAGCCTTTTTAGGGGTAGCCTGGGCTTAGTCACCACACCATGGCATGCGACATGAACCGACCGCGATCTAGGTTGGCGGAACTCCGCTGCAACGCCTTGAAGCTACGTCCATGGCAACCCTAACTACTTTACGCTGTGCAGTGTTGTTTCAGTCGATCTGTTGGATAGTCCACAATTGGATTGACCCCCGGCTCATTCCCCGTAGTTGAAGTTTCGGTGCGCACGTCGTTACTGCCAGGTACCTGGTACTCAATAAGCACACCAGCAGTCGTCGACGTGAAGTCCCTGTCAATGGTACTGTAAGTAACAGTAACTGAGGGTTTTACAGCAGCTAGTAATTATCCCACCACCAGATGAGGATTGCCCGGGGTTCTCTAAGAATTCAGGGTAAACGAGGGAATACAGGACAGTATATCGTTGTTTGCGGTGTGCTGTAACTAGGTTCCTCCCTTGGTGGGGATACAGCACAAAAAACGTACCCATTTATACCCAGCTATATCCCCCTCACTGCACCTATATCTATGTCGTACTGATATTCGGAAATGACACCTGGTAGGCATTGTTGCTGTACTGCAGCAAATGCAATTAGCCTGCACTAGTGTGAATTTATTCAGGGCGAGACACACAAGCATCCCTTGTTTGTTCGCCAATTGGGCAGGTTTTCGCTGATCCGCACTACTTGTGATCGCCTATAGACAGACTGAGAGCATTTACTCCATTCCGTATAATACGATGGGCGACTAAAACCCAAGGGCTCGATTGCTTCTTGTCCTGAAACCCCCTGGTTTCCCATCTAAGATACGCCTCCCAAGTGATAAAATCACGTTACCAATGCATCCTGGCAGTTACAGGCCATTAAAAATACATCCAAGGCAATGCGATATCACTACAGGTAGTCTCCTCTAGTTCGTCGCATATGCAGAAATGCAGGACATTTGTGGCAACCCGGTGCCCCGAACAAGAACATGAGTCGAAGATACAGCTCGTCGAACCCACTCTGACCCGTCTGAATAGCGATGCATAAGTAGTAAACGCGGGGCGCAGTCCACCGGCTGCAGGGGTAACAATGGTCGGCGCGGAGGTGGTGACAGGCGGTGCCGAGCTCGCCACGGCAGCTGTCTCTTCGTGGTGCCGCTTGGTGTCCTCAGCTCGGGCGGTTTACCACCCCTCCAGAGCGCGAGTAGTCACGAGCGCGGCGCCCCGAGAGGCGTTCGGCCGACACGACTGATCCTCGTGCCTCAGCGAAAACGGTTTTGCAACCGAGTGCCAGCTTCTCCGAGGCAAAGCTGATAGCTTGGGCCTTCGCCAACGACCTGCTCGGCTACGTCGATTTCAGCGTGGCGGTGGGCCGAGACCAGCACATTGACGTCGTCGGCGTTGCTCAAAATAGCCCCCGAGTTGACCGCAATGGCTACCTACAGCGGAATCGGGAAGCAATCCCACAACCCGGTCGGTAGACAGGGCCGTACCACCCGAGATTCTGTGAGTAGGGGTACTGCTGTTCGGGCTGCCGCTGCGGCTGTTGTAGCTGCTGTTGCTGGCGGAGGGGCTGTTGCCACATCCGCGCATGCTCCTGCAGCTCCTGGTGGGTTTGCTGCTGTGTCAAGCCCAGCGAGGACCTCTTCTGCTGCTCCTGCTGCAATGCATCAGCCTCGAGTTTGGCGTCCACGGTGTTGGGGGGCTCATCGTCGACACCGCCAGGCGGAGTGGAGAGGTGGTCGAACCGGAGATCCCCTGACGGAGAGCAGTCGTCCAAGGTGGGGCTCGACGGGCGGTCGCGGGGCAACGTGCCGCATTCGCCTGTTTCCTTGGTGCGCGGCGGGTATCGGCTGTCTGAGCCAGAGTCCGACATGGTCTTGGGAGAGACAGGCAAAAATGCCCGGGCAGAATGCGAAGGCGCATGGTGGGGAGAGAAGCGAACAAAAACAGCAGGCGCGGTGTCATCACTACTAGGAGGTACCACTGGATCATGGTCTGAGGTCCTAGTCACAACAGCAAAAGCTTGTACCGCAGTAGTCACGGCGTGGCACGGTATGCGCCCAGCGCTGCGGGAAGTTTGTTGGAGGAAATGTTCCGAGGCGTGCGGCGTGGGTGGAGGAGAGCGCTATCTGAGGGGTCTCTGGCCTCAGCACCTTTATTTCCAGCAAGTGCATGTTACCTGGCAGTACAGCTTGTGCTGAGAGCCCAACGGGTTGCACCGATCCCGCTAACCGCAGTAACAAGAATAAGGTCTGCAGTATGTTTCATATGCCAGTTCGACGCCTGATGTGAGGTTATTCAGGGCAGGGCACACGGGTTTCCGTTGTCAGGTTTGCATATTAAACAGATTCGCGTTGTTTGCCTATTGAGCAGGAATCATTTCAGCTCCAGTGAGTTCACCGTTGCGCAGTTACTTCTGACATTATCATGTCTGGCTTGTTGACGTTTATCGTGACACAACAACGGAGCAGTAGGACATATCTAAAACCTACAGTATCTTAAAGAGCGTTGAGTTCACACAGGGGTGCGATCATTTCTCAGCGCTCATTTTCTCGACCACGGCTACCCTACCCCCCCCCCCCCCCCCCCCCGTTCGAAGCTGTCATCAATTGCTAGTCCGCCTCATAAGCGATTCTTAGTAGGATGCAGCTCACCCTCCATGCGACTCGTCCAACACCTCACGGAGCTTCGCGCTTCGTGCAAGCAATTTAGAGCTCTAAAGCCGAACATTTAATTTTTGGAAGGCTCTCAACCAGGTGCAGTAGTTCCGAAAGCATCTTGTTTGGTTTTGAAATTTCCCGTTCTGGAAACATCGAACGGTGGAAAATGACCTCACCCCTGTGCGAGATCAACTCTTTTTGACAGTCTCACCGCAGCATGCTGATATACTTCGAAGTATATCCTCTGTGTATAAGGGTGCACGCAAACCCCTTACCTGCTACAACGTGCGTTTCATGTTTCCTCTCTCTCTTTATACGCTAGGATTGGTGCAATCGCTTATAAATCTAAGCTTAGGTGTTTACTACAGGGGACCATCATAGTAAATAAGACCAAATATCGTTAGAAAACAAATGTGAAATGTATGGGTTTGTGTGCGTGTGCCGTAGGCCCCTATTTACTATGGTCCCCCTCAATAGAGGGCAGTCGCTGAAATTACAGTACCATGTTGTCGAGTGCCCACGACAGTAGTCCACGTACAAAATACGCCGACATGCTCGAAAACACATACGCGGTACTCATACACGAAACTTTGTGGGAGGTTTGAACGCGCTCACCTTGAAAACGTTAACGTTTTCTGAGCGTCAAGCGCACCAGGCATGGTGTCTAATCAACGCTCCGTGGACCGCAGTATAGTCGCACCCTATGCGCGTATTCGGTAGACCCCATGACGCAGTCGATCCACTACTTGGCAGCCTGGTACGTAGTTGTTACCCATGGTAATTGCCGGCCGTTGTTCAGCAGTTTATGATGGGTATTCGGCACAAGGACACCACAAGAAAATTTGTCGAGGCTCAAGAGCAAGCATCACTCAACATCGCCGAGGGGTAGCCAGTACACTGGCCCATATATTCGAAGTCTAGCATGTAGAGCGTGGATTTTGCCAAGTCGATCGAGGATGGTTACACGCCCATCTCGCTCGCCTTCAATTTTCCTCTTGTGTTCTTTAGTAGTTTTGGTCAAGAGAGCGCCACCCTTCAAGATCCATTTTACGTTCGTCGGCCCTCCCGGCCACAACCGTGGCACCAAGAAAAAGCCCCTGACTGCAGTACTACAGTACATCATGCAGGAAGAGCGGCTTTCGCAGCCGAATGGCCGCGGTGGAGGGCACAATCGTAACAACGCCTCCCGGGGGAGGACCGGGACATCCAGCGAGCGACTTACATGGTGAACCCAACTAGACTTACCGAATAATCCCGTGCCATCTTCGAAGTGTATCTCAGCGGCGTGTGGAGAAACACGGGCAAAGGTGAGCTTGTCTCGCGCGGCGTAACGTGCGCGTGTTCGTGTCAAATTCGCATGTGACCCTAACGGCAGCATCTACTGCGACTCAATCCACCACGCCGGCGGCGTGGGCGGGGCACCACGAGAGCAGACCCACCGTATGCAGTCTATCACATTATCTTGCTTCTGAGCTTTACTCCCATGGAAGTAGTTTTACTTCCATGCAAGTTGGATTTACTTCCTTACGCAACTCCATGGAAGTAATTTTAAGTTGGTGAAAGCTTCCATGGAAGTAGATGAAATCTTCGATGGAATTCGATGGAAGAGCTTCAATCTATTTTATTTCGCGGAAGCTTCCACCAACGTGCATGGAGTTGCGTATGGAATTCAATTCAACTTTCATGAAAGTAAATTTACTTCCATGAGAGCTGGTGGAAGCCTCCATAGAAGCAAAACTCAAACACTACCATGGAACGTACTGACTTCCATGAAAGTAAAAATTGCGTATTGAAGTAAATCAGACTTCCATGGAAGTGAATTTACTTCAATGGAAGTTGGTCGAAGCCTCCATGGAAGTAAGTGTACTTGCACCGCAGTTGGTGGAAGCCTCCATGGACGTGAATTTACTTCGGTGGAAATTTGATTTACTTCCAAACGCAACTCCAGTAATTACTTCCATCGGAGTTGATGGAAGCTCCCATGGAAGCATTAACGCTGAATTTAAGTTTTACTTCCATGGAGGCTTCCGCCAACCCCCATGAACGTATTTTTACTTCCGCGCAAGTTCGATTCACTTCCTTACGCAATTCCATGGGAGTAAAATTAGCTCCATGGAAGTTGGCAGAAGCTTCTATGGGAGTTGATAAAATATTCGATGGAATTTGATGGAAGAGCTTTAATATATTTTCGTGGAAGCTTCCACCAACAAGCATGGAGTTGGGTATGTAATTGAATCCAACTTTCATGAAAGTAAATTTACTTCCGTGAGAGCAAGTGGAAGCCTCTATATAGAAGCGAAACTCAAAAACTACCATGAAAGGTAATGGCTTCCATGGAAGTGAAAGTGGCGTATTGAAGTAAATCTAACTTCCATGGAAGTAAATTTACAACAATGGAAGTTGGTCGAAGCTTCCACGGAAGTAGGTTGACTTTCACGGGAGTCGGTGGAAGCCTTCATGGACGTGAATTTACTTCGGTGGAAGTTTGATTTACTTCCAAATGTAACGCTAGTAATTACTACCATCGGAGTTGATGGAAGCTCCCATGGAGGCATTAACGTATAATTTGAGTTTTACTTCCATGGAGGCTTCCACCAACTCCCATAAACGTAGTTTTACTTCAACGGAAGTCGGATTTACTTCCTTACGCAACTCCATCGAAGTAAAATTACTTCCATGGAAGTTGGGGAAAGCTTCTATGGAAGTTGATAAAATACTCGATGGAATTTGATGGAAGAGCTTTATTATATATTCGTAGAAGCTTCCACCAAAATGCATGGAGTTGCTGATGGAATTCAATCTAACTTTCATGAAAGTAAATTTACTTCCGTGAGAGCTGGTTGAAGCCTCCATAGAAGCAAAAGTCAAAAACTACTGTGGAAAGTAATGGCTTCCATGGAAGTAAAAGTTACGGAATGAAGTAAATCTAACTTCCATGGAAGTAAATTTGCTTCAATGGAAGTTGGTCGAAGCCTCCATGGAAGTAACTTTACTTCCGCGGCAGTTGGTGGGAGCCTCCATGGACGTGAATTTACTTCGGTGGAAGTTTAATTCACATCCAAACGCAACTCCAGTAAATACTTCCATCGCAGTTGGTGGAAGCTCCCATGGAAGCATTAACGTACATAGCTTTTGCGGTTTACTTCCATGGGGGCTTCTGCCAATCCCCATGAACGTAGTTTTACTTCCACGCACGTTGGATGTACTTCCTTATGCAACTCCATGGAAGTAAAATTAGCTCCATGGAAGTTGGCCGAAGCTTCCAAGGCAATAGATGAAATATTCGTTGGAATTTGATGGACGAGCTTTAATATATTGTCTTTCGTGGAAGCTTCCACCAACGTGCATGGAGTTGCTTATGGAATTAAGTCCAACTTTCATGAAAGTAAATTTACTTCCGTGAGAGCTGGTGGAAGCCTCCATATAAGCAAAACGCAATAACTACCATGGAACGTAATGACTCCCATGTAAGTAAAAGTTGTGTATTGAAGTAAATTTAACTTCCATGGAAGTAACTTTACTTCAATGGAAGTTGGTCGAAGCCTCCATGGAAGTAAGTTTACTTCCAAGGCAGTTGGTGGAAGCCGCCATGGACGTGAATTTACTTCGGAGAAAATTTGATTTACTTCCAAACGCAACTCCAGTAATTACTCCCATCAGAGTTGTTGGACGCTCCCATGGAAGCATTAACGTAGCTTTTGAGTTTTAATTCCATGGAGGCTTACACCAACTCCCATTAACGTAGTTTTACTTCCACGCAAGTTGAATGTACTGCCTTACGCAACTCCATGGAAGTAAACTTACTTCAATGGAAGTTGGTGGAAGCTTCTATGGAAGTTGATGAAATATTCGATGGAATTTGATGGAAGAGCTTCAATATATTTTATTTCGCGGAAGCTTCCACCAACGTGCATGGAGTTGCGTATGGAATTGAATCCAACTTTCATGAAAGTAAATTTACTTCCATGAGTTCTGTTGGAAGCCTCCATAGAACTAATCGTACTGCGACCACGAAGTCGTCAATGGTACCATGCCAGTTGCCGATGCCTGCGGGATTTCGTAGAGGCTCTTGCAAAACCTCATTACTTCGAGGGACTCCGTTCTTGTCGATCTCCTCCCACTTAAGCGCCATATTCACGAGTATCAGTTCGTCGACGGGATATATGATAAACCCCGTGGGGACACCGTGCCGCAAAATGTCAAAGTTTGTCTCTGCCGCCAGAGCCATCACCATGCGGACGAGGGGAAGACGATGCACAGGAGAAACGTACTCCCGAAGTGAAGGCCTGGTACCATTTCCCAACGGCGTACCACCACCCTTGTCTTGTGAGCATCATCGGGCTTGACCTTGTATACTCACCGTGAGCGGATAGTTTTCAATCTCGCAAGGGCCAATGTGATGGGGCGCCGTCGTAGACCTAGTTGCTTGACCAGGATCGGAGTCTCCTTGTAGCTCCTTGCTTCCCAAGGCGCAGCCTCCGGCAGCTTCCTTGCCTCTGCTAAGGTGTTAAGAACTACTAGCGCATTCCTCTCGCCCTTCAAACGCGTTTTGAGTTGCGTGTTGGTAGTGGCATAGGTTAACACCGCGAAGGTGAGCAGTGTCCTGCTTGTGACTCGTGTCTGGTAGATCTGCGCCGGAAAACAGTATCAGCCACTGTATATCGCACAAAATACGCTCGGTAGCCAGGTAACCGACCCCACCGGCGGCGGCCACCGCTCGTCGCGTCACTGCAGGCGAAACAACCAGAATTCTACCGGTCCCCTGTTGCCTCGCGGGCGTCGCTCCTTCAGTTCCTATGGCGAGCGCCCCTTCGTCACCGTCTTCCTCCGGGGACAGATAATTGGCGTCGGCTGGCGACGGCAGCGGTGGCTGTTGTCCACTCGGTGGTTGCTGTCCGCTCTGCTGCGTTTTTCTACTTGGCGGTTGTTGTCTGCTCCTATACTGCTGTTCACCGTCTAGCAGCTGTCCAGTCACTGTTGGTCACTTGGCGAAGCCCTGGCAAGAGCTCGGCCAGACCCGGCCTGGTGCACTCTATGATAAGCGAGGTGTAGTGGTCTTGCGAAGCGTTGGAGTCGAGGCGTTGTGTGAAGTCGCGAACGTTCCGCTGTAGACTGTCGTCCGTCATGGTCGTGTTACTACCCCAGAAAGAGCATTCACAGTCGTAGTAGTGGTCGCCCGGCGGTGAAACCCTCCGTAAGGGATGTCCCGTTGCTGCTATCAACCACCGAGTGCGTTACAGGATTGTGGAGGGGGTACACCTTGGTGTCCTGCCTGTGGCTCACAGTCTCCCTCCCAAGCCATATCGTCAAGCGTCTTCGTATATGTCTCGATATATGGACGAACGCCCGGGCACCGACTGCTCTGAGAAGCGACATATCAGCCTCCCTGCCGATGAGTGCCTTGTACAGGGTTGTCATGCCAAACTCTGGTTATGGTGTCTGGTTTGTGAGGTAGGTGGCAGCCCACATCAGCTCGCCCCAAAGGAAGTTCGGCAGCTTGCTGCCCACCAGCGGGCATCAGGTGATCGCCACAATTGTGCGACCCTGACACTCCCACGAGCCCAACTGTTCAGGTGTGCTTATGGACACACACGCCAGTTAAATGGCGGTATGAAGGAAGTAGCCCCGGAACGCTTCTCTGGTGTACTCTCTGCCTCTGGTTGGACGGAATCGTTGAGTACGATCCTAGCGTCACTACCACGACCAGTGTGAACAACAGCAGGGACTCGGCTGTCTCTGTCTTCGACTTGAGGGGCAGGATTTCCTTCCGCTTGGTCATCTCGTCGACGAACCTACTTCCGTGCTGGAGGCCCCTTGGAACAGTCGGTGTGATGACCCCCAAGATACCCATGGATAATAGTTCGAAGGGTTGTTCAATGTTGAGTGTTACCTACTTCGTGTGAGCCTTCTTAGTGACGTTCCCGATGGCGCAGATGTCGCGGGGCGACACTCCACCTTGGAAGCTCACGTCGGTTTTGCCAGTTTAGTTTAGTTAAGAGGCTCCAAACGTTTGCCGTTGATGTGTCCCATGCGACGGTGCCACACATCCGCGCCCACCTGGCCGGTAGCGCCACGTTTGGCGCGTACAAGATGAACGAGTAGAAGGTCCTGGGTGCCCGTGACTTGTTGGAGCAGGAAGTGAAGCCACTGGTCTCGATGCGCGGATTTTAACAGTGCGAAGACGGTGTTTACGCCCTCTGGTTTTTCTTCCGGAACCAATATCAGAAAGTTTCTTTCCCAGTCCATTTACTACCACGATTTGTAGTCTCACGCTCTGCCTCTGCTCGTTCGTGTCGATGACTGTGCCACTGATGGCCACCAAATGCTAAGTGGTGCCCTTCTCAACCACGCCCCTCAGAGTATCGCAGGGTGGCGAGCTGACAAATCATTTCTCGCAGCACCCGAATACAGTAGATAGGACAATGCTCATCTTGCCACTTACTCCCCCTCCAACTGCTGATCCAATAAGAACCTACGGTGATACTTTAAAGGGCTCGCAGCAAAGGACTTCGTCAATATATCCGCGTGCTGCTCGTTCGAAGCTTTAAGCTGGACGGCGGTCTTCTTCGCACGAAGTGGCTCTAGAACGAAATGGAATCGCACGTCAATGTGCTTGCTTCGTGTCCAACTGAAAGGGTTCATTACGAACGCTATGACCCCTAATTACCCTTTCAACCCCGGGCGCATTATCCGCTCAACTCTGGACAAGAAAACGACAACACTGCGCCCGAAAAACAAAGTCTCCTTCGCCCCTTCATCCAGGTAGACGTACCCTGTCTCTACGGTGGACCCCGCAACACATACCTGCGTGCTTCTTGCCCAACCGACGGCCGCACCTCCCAGGGTAATTGCCGTCCCCATAACCGAGCGCCTAACCTACCGGCGTATTCCGCATCACTATACGTAGGTAAACCCAGAACCCGGCATAAACATCAATCTCATACCCTTGGTCCCGTGAAGGTATGCACTGATCTCCATAACTGCCGTTCAGTCCCTCTCCGTCGGGTTGTATGAGTGGCGCGCCACAGCACGCACAGCGATCGAAATATCCAGCCTCGTCATAGTCGCCAGCCACACCGAACCGCCCACAGTCCCTCTGTCCGGCTAGCCTCCTTTAGGCTCGCCATACTATCTTCGGCCTAGGTCGACACCGGGGGTCGCGGGGATGTCAGAGGACGAGTTCACACCAAAGCGATTCGGCATCCTTTCAATGAAAGGCTTCTGCGTGGTCTCAAACGTGCCCTATTCCCAGTCACGAATGGAAGCACAACCAGTGCACCAAGTCAGTTTACCGAGGTTATTAGTGGGAAGCTTCGTGACTAAGGTGGCATGGAAATCTCTGGGTGCCTCGTCCGACCTTGCAGTCACGACGCTATCTACATGCACAGCCATGCAAAATACACACTATTCAGTCCGACACTGCTCCATACCGTACTATACCGCGGTTTCTACCAACAATCCCGCCCATCGCCGCCCGCTTCGCTCTAGGCCTTACAGTGATCTCTTTAGGCGAACGAACTTTCCCGACATGTCACCACACCCACCAGGTAGTTTCATGTATATCTCGGCGTCGAGGTTTGCGCGTACCATAACTCGTGCGAACCACACCCACGGGGTAGTTTCATGTATGTCTCGGCGTCGACGTTTGCGCGTATCGTAGCTTGTGCGACTTCTAAATTGAAAATCTTTCAACCGTGTTCATTGGCCACAGCCGCCAGAATTATAACTGACGCTGACGAGGGAGTTGGTGCAAACGTTTGAAATAACTCTACATCCTGCACCTGGCTAAACGCCTTCGCCACAAGTCTAGCTTTTGTATTCACTATCAAGCCACCCTTTTCCGTCTTTGATGTGCACACCCACTTCACGCTTACAGGTTTCCGGCCTTGTGGCCGAGTCGCCGCTTCGGATGTACCGGTCGTTTGGTGACCAACCAAGTAACTCTTCATGGTCTCACGCCACGCCCCTTTGTACTGAGAACACTCTACATCTCCTACAGACTGCGCAGGTGGCTTTACGTATTCCGGCAAATTCCACCACGCCCTCTTGAGACGAACTAATAACCTCGGCTGTCCCTTCGCCGGCATGGCCGGTGGAAGGTGCCTGCTAGGCGATCTCCTCCAAACACGCGTCCATATCGAACCCCCACGTCAAGTTGAGGTTCAGGTGGGCCAGGCCGTTGTCCTGTGCTTTCATCTGTGACTTGTTCTCCCTCTTCACCTTGCAGTAGACAGCCTCGAGGGAAGGTAGACGTACTACAGGAGGGAGGGGTTGCCGTACCACACATCGTACGACAACTTGCCCTCTGGGTTGACGGTGGTTGCTGTGCGGTATATAGCATCGAACGCCCAGGGCGACAATTCAGTCCACAACGACTCAGTTGCCGATAATTGCGCGCGGGGAAAGCGCTCACGAGCCTTGATCCGGCCCGCCATTGCGGCTGTCTCGACCAAGCGTAGCGCGCGTTTTGCTATTCCATTGTTGGGGACTGTCAGCCGCGGTGGATTGCTGCTTGATACCCCGTGATCTACACAGGTCTCCAGACTCCCCCCCGCGCAACTCACTACCTATCTTCTGACCGAAATATTACCACTTTGGAAGGGACACTTTGGAAGGGACACCATCTGCACGAGTATCCGCGAGGAGCTGAACAATTCCGCGGCTTCGGACTTGTGGCGCACATAATATGCCCATGTATACCATGAAAAGGCGTCCCACACGATGAGAGTATGTCGCTTTCTACCGAGAGACTCTACGACCTCAAGTCTATTCAAATCAACCAAACCCTCACGAGATTATTGTACGCTCGAGTGTGCGTAAACTGCTTGATACCTTTGCGCAGACCCTTAGCCATGGAGCGCCCTCTGTACTCCAGTGGCTCCCCCTCGCGGACGATTCCTTGCTGCTCCGCGGTCTTGCGGCGTAGTATCTTGTGGGAGTGGTCAGCCGCGCAGTGGTAGTTTTTTGTATCGACCGCGGACTTATTAGGCAGTTGCTCCGGGTTTTATTGCAGTAGAGGCGTTTCCCCTACTACTGCAGTCGAACCGGTAGCCGTAAAGACGGTACAGGGCCACACTCAACGGAAACATGATCGAACTCTTTGACTTGAGTCTCGCTACAACCCCCGCAAAGCCCCTTTTGATGGTGTGGCCTTTTTGACCGGAGTGGGCAGGAAACATGTATGGTATTGGAGATCTGGCATGTGCGCAACGTTAGTTGGCAGCATTGCACAGTATCATGTCCTGACCGAACGTGAAAGCATATATCGCCATATCCTTCGATCAAGCCAGTTGAGCCGTCGACGATGCGCAGTTCAAAGTTGCCTCCTCTGTAATGGATCATTATGTCCGCTGAGGGCATTATGTGAGTAGACGCCAAACTACTGCAAGTCCAGGCCTCTTCTCCTTCCCTTTGAGCCGACCCCCGTCCCCTCATTCTGCCAAAACTACCACCACACTCGCCTGTCTTTTCGGCCTTGAAAGCTGGAGCGTTGACCGTAACAGCAGCACCGTCGTCGTCCGTCACTCCGACCTCGCGTGATACCGCCAACACAACATCCTCCTTCGACTTGGGGCAGATATCAGCGGCGTGCCCCCGTCCGTTGCATCGGCTGTGTAGCTTCGCCGTACAATCTGACCTCAGATGGCTCTTCTTGCCACACCCGCAGTACCTCGCCTCGGGGGTACTACCTTCGGCTTCTTCGGCGCTACTGCCATCGCCGCCGGCAGCCGCGGCCGAACTACAACCGTCTTCGTTGGTGCCTCTATCACCTCGCCCGTGCTTCCCCTGCTCTGCCGCGTTTACTTTGCCGCCATCTCTATCTTTGCCGCGGTCACACCCAACGCCGCTGCCGCCTTTCCCGCAACCACCACCGCCTCCGCCGACACCGCCAGCGTACCTTGCATGGCCAGCGTTGAACCCCTTCTTCCTTCTTCTAAAACGTCGGTAGGGCCGCTCTCGAATAGCCTTAATTATTTTATATCGGCCCGTACTGTTACGAGATGCCAGGTTATGTGCCTCCACTACGTACTAGTCAGGCAGAGCGTCTGTGCAGATGGTGTATAGCACGTAGTCGTCAAGTGCCAAGGCTTTTGTACGCATCTCCGCGGCAAGATCATCAATCCTACCCATCTCGTCGAGCGATGCTACCCGACGCTATCTTAGAACAACAATTGGCATCGAGAGAGGTCGGGTGTAGCCCCCCTCGTTTGAGGGCCGTACCACGCAAGGAGAGCGTCCCACGCTTGCTGTGCGAGGTAGATCCGCACAGTATACTCGTATCGCTCTTGCTCTTGAGAGCCATCGACAGGAAGTTCCACGCCAGTGTGTGAATGCGCATACATTCACGGCCATATACTCTTGCGACAAGTACCGACTTTTATGTGTCCAATTCCCGTACGGGAATATACTGCCACCGTGCACCCGACGCGAAGGCAGCCAATAACCCCGTAAAACCAAGCGTCTCTAAGCCAGGGGTTGAATTGAGGTTTGAGTCCACTAAACGATGATACAGCATTGTGCTTGAAAGCCAAATGATGCAAGCGAGGCAGATCAAAGCCACCACGCCCAACTCACCGCCAGGCTCTGCACCCCACTCTCCAGCCCTTCTTGGTTGGTCTGGCTGACCCCTGGCTGGGCCGACCTCGACAAGAACAGCAGCTACTCTTCCCCCGGTCGCTCCAAACGTATGCTGGGCATCCTCCCGCAAAGCTGTCTCTCTTCTTGCTGTCGTATCCGTGCCACGCCTCCAGCAGCAGCAGACGTTGGTCTGAGGGCAGTGGGTCCGGCCCTTCGTGGGCTCTCCCCTGCATCAGCACCAGACGCTGCTCGTACAGCAGGCCGCTCGTAGGCTCTACCCTACGCAGCGCCTCCCTCAGCACTGCTGAACGCAGATCGACCGTTGTTTTTCCTGCAATCGGCCAGTGTCGTCCTCACGCTCGATTATCCTGAATCATCATTTGAAAATCGCGTCTGAGCTGGCGATATCTCATCTTTGGGAGGGTTTTTGCTTCTCCTGCGCTCACCTTTTCAGAGGCATCTGTCGCTTCTGGTACCAAGCCTCAAACGAGCTTTACTGGTGTGTTCGAACAGGGGTCCTCATTTGAGAAAGACACGCTTTTTCTAGGGAAATTCAAGATGCGGTGTTTTTCGTAGAATCGCAAAAATACCGGACTCCCATAATGAAGATCCGTATATGCTTCAAAGCCTTTTTCTCCCACTTGTCGATTTGACGAAATAAAAGGCGTGTACGCCGACGCAAGCACATGCGTCCCCCCTCACTTTCACGCCGGCGTCATTTGAGCCTTTGTCACCAGCACAGTGTCCTCCGATCTGCCGGCAAGGTATGTCTCTCCGAAATGCAGAAAACAAAGCCAGTTGGTTGTCCAGCTGAGTGCACCAGGAAAATTAATAGGACCAGAGATAGGCGGAAATAGTTACTTATAAAGGGCTGCGGACCATTGCAAGACGCAAAGCAACACCGTACGTTTTTTTTAACGCGTGCAGCCTGCGGTGTATGCAATCATCTTGGCCCGTTACAGCCAGAAATTAGTCTAAAAACGGCGATTCGGTGAGTATGTACGGTAAAACTCGATTTTTACAGCAGCAGCGCGTGTTTCTACCGCTGTAACGAGCCGAGATGAGTGCACACACCGCAGGCTGCAAGCGTTAGAACAAAAAAACGAAGAATGTTTTCGGAAGGATGAGATAATGTGAGCTATGTACGCAGCACCCGAGGCATTGGCTCCATGGCGTCGGAGTTCCTGGTCGCGGCCCGAAGTGTTTTTCGCGGCTTGGGGTTGCGCTTCGCTGAGGTGCCGAGCAAAGTCTGGCGGGTTGAGCCAATGGACTCGTCCCCGCTTCTGGATCCTGCTGCTGTCGTGCGCCTGGCGCAGGCTGGTCGCCAGATTCATCACGCGCGCCGCCACTCGCTGTCCATTCCAGGAGTTTGTGGCCATGTGGCTCCACGCCATCTCCACCGTGGTCATGACGTCCGAGACGTCTGCTTGGAGGGCGCGGGCGCTGTTGACCACTGGCCACCTGCACTCGTCTGGCAAGTAATCGTTGACTTCTTGGGCCATCCCCGCTATGCTGCCAGCCAGAAAGTCCGTGTCCCCAGTCCTCCGGAAGGGCTCGTGGACTTTGACCCCGTCGGGGGGGGGCGTCGTGGTGCCAGAGGTCGTCGTTGAGCGAGCTGTCATGACCGGGTTGGCGAGCAGGCTGCCCGCTGGCTCTGGAACGGCTGGAATGGTGGGCCAGCTCGCAGCCGGAGCTGTAGTGACCGGGTTGGCGGGTAGGCTCGTAGCCGGAGCTGCAGAGGCCGGAGTGATGTGCAAGCTCGCAGTCGCCTCCGCAGTGACCGAGACGGCGGGCAAGATGCGCGGTGGAGCTACGGTGGTGACGTTTGCCCTTTGGGCTTCGTGACCTGGTAGACTCGGAGCTTAGATCGTCTCCAAAGCATCCCGGGAGGCCCGGATGGCACGCGTCGAATCCTGGCAGGCGTGGGTGGCCTTCTGGCTGGCGCGGACGGCCTCGGCTAGCGCTCCATTCGTAGCGAGGCCTGTGGCTTCGGCCGTCGCCAGGGTCTGCTCCGCCGTGGCGATGTCCGCTTCATGACGAGCTTGAGCGGACACAGATAGCTCCTCCGTGAGTGTATCCCAGATGGTTGTTAACATAGTCCTGGTCGCTTCCGGGATGCCGGCCCAAAGCCCTTGGAGCTGTGGTTTTGCGAATATGGAGGGGGTCGCGCTTGGTGGGACCTGCGTCGCCTGAGCCCGTACGTGGGCTTGCCACTGCGCCGCCTGCTCCATCAGCTCTTCTTGGGACAGCGACCGCAGCGAACGAGGCTCCCGCTCCTCATGGGGCAGCGACCGAGCCTCCCGCTCCTCGCGGGGCAGCGAACGAGCCTCCCGCTTCTCGCGGGGCAGCGAACGAGCCTCCCGCTTCTCGCGGGGCAGCGAACGAGCCTCCCGCTTCTCGCGGGGCAGCGAACGAGCCTCCCGCTCCTCGCGGGGCAGCGACGGCGGCGAACGAGCGTCTCGGTGTCTGCGGAATCTCCTGGCGTCGGCCTGCTCGTCCTCGGTGTCGAGTGCTTCGAGGTCTATCTCTGCCTCCGGAGTCGAAGGGAAGCTCAAGGATGGTGCAGGAGAACAGGTCTGCGAGGCAGGGCGGGAACGCCCGGTCCGGGGTGTAGAGCTGCAGTCTCTCGCTCCTGCTGTAGACGCTGGTGGGCTGGCCATGATTCTACGAGGGGCGGTAGCGAAGGGCGCATGGGTCGGAGGCAATTGCACCGGGTTAGCATAGAACATACCGGGTGTGGCATCTGCAGGGGTGGCAGCAGAGCGTGTAGTTCCACCTTTTACAGCAGAGGGTGCAGTAACTTGTTTCGCAGCATAACGTTCGTCGGAATCGTGTGCAGGAAGAGCAGGTGCAGCAGAGGCAGCAGCAGAAAGCGCGGCAAACACTTGTACAGCAGAGTTCGACACAGAAAGTTGTGCAGCTGGGTGTGCAGTAAGAGCTTGTACAGCAGCGTTCGACACAGGGAGTTGTGCAGCAGAGTGTGCAGTAAGATCTTGTACAGCAGCGTTCGACGAAGGAAGTTGTGCAGTAGAGTGTGCAGTAAGAGCTTGTACAGCAGCGTTCGACGCCTCTCGTGCTATGCGGCGGGCACTACGGGTACTGGGGGCACGAGCTAGGGTCAAAGGGGGAAGAGTTATGCCTCCAGCCTCCGTACCTGCACAAGCAGCAACGGCTGCTCAGCCTTGTACGCGTTCGGTACTGAAATCACTATTAAAATAAACTCGGTCACGAACGGCTTTGTTGAAAATCTCATCAGCGTCAGCGGCGAGAGAAGCAGCGTCCAGACTGAAATCCAGTGTACCATCTATCAGGCGGGGCGCGAGAAAAACTCTTGAACAGCATTTTTGCTCTCGAGGCTCGTACGAGTACCAGTGATACTCGCAGCAGCCAGCCCCGTGTCTTGTCCAGCACCAGGTAGAACTGGAGGGGGGTGGCGCGGTGTGCTCGAATTCTGTTTGGCAGGTATCTTAGAGTCAGAGGCGGGGGAGGCCTGGCGCAGCGCGTCTAGAGGCAGAGGGTCCAAATCGGCCGTTTGGCGGAATGGAGGCTAGTTCTTCGTCTTTGGGGGCCGAGCGTCATCGAGAGGCTTCCAGGCGTCCGAGGTCTTGCGGGTCCAAACTTCGGGGAGAGGCTTCCCGGCGTCTGAAGCAGGCCGATCGTCATCGAGAGGCTGCGAGGCGCTGGAGGTCTTGAGAGGCAGAAGGAGCTATGGCCAGGGGCGTGAGGGGCTCGACTTGCTCTCCTCCCAAGGAGCAAGGAGGTCTCGGCTCCGAGGCTAGTCTTCGTGGATAACTCGCAGCTCTTTCCTCCAATCCAGTCCTCCGGGCCTCAGGTTGGTCTGTTGTACTTGGCGCTTGAACCCCATCGGCGCTTCGTAAACGGTGGCCTAGCAAGGGGCCCTGGGGTTCAGGGTCCTGGTCTTTGCCGCCGCGAAGAGGAGCAGACCCTCCTCGTTCTTGAGTCGACATCAGGGATGATGGATGTCTGCTCTACAAAAAGCTGAGAAAACACGAACGGCTAAAACAACCGAGTACGAGCAAAACGTTTTCTTCGTTTTTTAGGCTGTGTTGCCGAAAGCAACGCCTATCGTGAGAAGGTTAGGGTAAGGACACATAATATCCTAAGCCAGGTCAGCCTATACATCGGGCACTCGTTGGTACTCATGTGTGTTGTTTGCTTAGAGATAGAAGAAGAGCAGATGTATTATTTTCCCGTGATGAAAGACTGACAAGGCAGGCAAGATGGCTGAAGGCCATCTGGGAACCATCCCTGGTTCCCACGTAAGATACGCCTCCCAAGTACTACAAATACAGTTCTTATACCTGATACCAGGTATTTACGTATTTAGTATTTAGCAAACGTTTCCACATCATACCCAGCAGTACCAGAACAACAGTCACTTCTTCGTCGGACGCTCCATCACCGCCATGATCCGTCGACAGGCCAGGCTCAGCGGTGCCGGCACCCTCGGCCCTACCATCAGCACCGGCACCGTCGTTGGTGATGGGTTGATGCGCCATGAGTTGTGGAAGGCCTCTCTCTGTGCATGGCGGTACTGCTTGGGGACGCCGAGCAATACGCACCCCGTACCAAACAAGCCTTCCTACAAGCAAGGAAGCCCAAAAACAAAAATAGTTAGATAGTTGGCACCGCCGCAACTAACTTAAAAAACTAGCCAGCTGATAACTAGCTGGCAACTATTAGTCAGCCAACTCACAACCCTACTGAATGACCTTTTTTTCAAACAGCGTGCCTGAACGCGATCTTCGTGCCTATCATGCCTATCTTTTCTCAGGCACGGCCAGGCAGCCAGGCATGTCAAAATTAGGGTTGCACCCCGGCCTCAAAATTTGGAACCGATAACCGGACCGGATTGTGGGGGGTCCAGACGGAACCGGAACCGAGTACCCGGCCTGCTTTCAGTCCGGGTACCCGGGTACCCGGGTTACCATGCACTATTTCCTCCCCTTTTAGCATTTCAGCGGGCCTGAACGGTCCGCAGGGGGCGTGCTAAGGCGGACGGTGGGAGGGAATGACTTCATTTCATCGATGAATAATGCCAAAGAAAGAAGAGAGGTGTGTGTGGGTTAAATGTTAAAATACACCACTCACACAGAGACCAGCCAGCCTACTCGATTTATATCTCCCCTGTATATCCCCTTTTTGTCCCATATTTCACAGCAGAAAGGAAGTAGGCGGCCTCAAGCAGAAGAATTATCACCCCCCCTTATTTCGCTCGTCAAATCATCAGGAAATTTCTTCAAATATTATTGCTTGCATCAAACAAATCATGCGACAAAATCTGACACCCAGAACCAGCTCAACAGCAGTAACCAGAGAAGAGGAGGAAGTAAGAAACCTTCGCCCACACTGCTGCAAGAAAAAAAAAACACATAAATATCAAAACAGACCTCGATATAACATCGCGACATATGACAATCCAAATCAATATCCGTCCAACCGTCTCAGGAAACATCCAATATCAACCCCGCGGGGAAACCATGGTCGAAAGGTTTGGACTTCTGAATGCCAGGATAAAGTTCAAAACAAACCAAAACATATTAATGAGAGCGGCTACCCTGCTAGACATGAATCAAGTGTTACGTGTTGCATAAAACGTCCAGAAACTGCTCAAAACCTGGGCCCTCAGCCAAAAACGGAGACAAGTAATGTAACCTGCAACATACCACACAACCACACAATAATCGATCGCACCCGGAGCAAAAAACAACAACAAATCAAGAAGAAGGCATGTCTTCGTATTTGTCAAGGATGCCGGACGCGATGGCTCCACGCACGGTGACAAGCTGGGCCACCCTTGGTCCCGTGAGCTTGGTGCGTTTCGCCGTCAAGGTGAGCCCTGCCTTGGAGAATAGACGCTCCGGCGACGCCGACGAAGCCGGGACGCACAGGATACGCGCAGCGAGGTCCTGCAGAAACGGGAAGGACACGCGGTGTTTGTCCCACCACTCCAACGGGTTATCATCCTCTTCAAGAGGTTCGAGACCGCGGGACCGGAGCACCTCTCATTTCAGCGAGGCCTCTTGCTCCTTTTTCCGGGTGGCTCGGGGGGTGCGCGACACTGGCTGGTTGTCGTAGTTGCCCCAAGCGAGATCCTTCATGAATTCCTACGAGGGACGCGAAAAAGCACAAAGAAAAAACAAACGCCATGCATGACGCAAACGTTAGGGCAGGAGGTTTGGCTCGGGGCGAAATACCTAACAAGGAAACCTGTTGGGGAGGAGGAGGCGTTGGCGGGGGGGAGGTTGGAGTGGTGAATTAGAGGAAACAAAAACATAAATTCCACTTGGATACCTCGTCGTCGTCCGAAAGATTGACCACTTCGGAGAGGATGCCCTTCTTCGCCCCGGCAGCCGCTACATCATCTTCGCCTGCTCCGCCGCCGGTGTCCGATGCCTCGGAGGTCTGGTTAAGAGGCACACTCCGTTTAAGCCCGAACTCCACTAAGAGCTTCTCTTCGACTATTTGGGCCCCAAGGTACTCCACGGCTCTGAACGCCTTGTCGCGTATGTTGCGCCGGACGCCGGACAGCATCTTCGTCCTGGCGTCGATAGCAGCGGCGACAAGGTGCAACTTCGTGCAACCTGATGTGCCGGCCGCGTCAGCGTCGAAGGGGTCTAGCGTGTACCTTCATTCGGGTGACAAACACAAACGAAACACAGTTAGTGGTAATTTTAGGAGGGATGGGAATTCTGATCAGAACAAAGTAACGAAATACAGACGCGAGGGGGGAATAATTTAAACGGAGACAGCCTGGCGGAGCACGTGGCCGCACGCGAGCTGTAGAACGTCACAACATGCTAGTTTGCTCGGCCATTGACCAGATATGTCACCTTTGGTCGAAGTCCGCCTTCATGTCCGCTCCCGCAGCCCTGAAGGCGGGGTTCGTGTGAACGGCGAGCTTGCCCATCTTCTTCTTCAAGAGGACAACCATGTCCGCCACATAGCCGATAGTGGGGTGCTTGTCGGCCTCCATCGCCGCTGTCGCCGAGGCAAACGGCTCCATGACTTCAAAAAGTACCTCGAAGAAGCCCCACTCGAGCTTCGCGAGGGCAGTCGAACAGGGGGATTGGCCCTTCATTACCAGGGCTTTGATGGCCTTCTTGTCGTCGAGGATGCTGCGGACGCTCGTCACCTCCGACCACCACCTCATGATCACGCAAAACTGGAGCTCGTGGTACTCCACTCCGAGCCACCTAGCACTTTCCCTCAGCAGTTCGGTGCTCGGACAGTGGACAGTGACGCACGCAAAGGTGAGGAGGGACAGCAAGGGACAGCAAAAGAACCGTTACGTCAGCCTAGACTTGAGCCAGGAGTTCTCACGAACGCGACGACGAACCGTCAGAAAAAAACAAAATGCTATCTGGTACCAAGACTAAATAAGCTGTACTGCCCGCCACCATACGATGCCCTTGTGACCAGAAATGCGCGCAAGTTCGGCAACACCCACAAGTACAACGCTACACGAAGGGGCCGGTTCATATTACAAGAGCCCCAAGTTAGCTCGAACCGTCAACAACGGTACACCACTGACCTTCGGAGACCTGTAGAATGCCGTAGTGATTTTGTTGCACAGCGCTAGCGTTTCCTTCACGGTGGCGGAGCCCAGCGTCGCCAGTCCAGAGACCGCACCTCCTGTGCCACCTCCGACAAGCGGCCCGCCGCCGCCGCCGGCGTTGTCGCCACCAGCACCTCCTGCTCCATCTCCGACAAACGCCCCAACGCCACTGCTGCCGCTGTCGCCGGCGCCGGCAGCTCCTGCGCCGGGGATGCCGCTGTCGCTACCGCCGCCGCCGGCACCTCCTGCGCCGGTAATTCCAGCACCGGCGGCGCCCCCCGCCCCCGTACCACCGGCTCTTCTTGTCGTTCTGGGCCCGCCCTTCACCGGGGCCGCACCCTGGAAGCGGTGCACCGTGAGCTGGAGAGAGTGGCAGAAGCAAGGAACCGTGATGATGTAGTGGTTGTCGTCGCCGCCAAGTGTCTGCCCAGCCTTCATCGTGTTTGACGCGTTGTCGGTGGTGATGCCGGTGCATTTCTTCGGGTTTAAACCCTCGTTGATGAGGATTGTCGTGAGCTCCTTCGCGATGTTCACGCCCGTGTGTGAGACGTGAAACGGCTGGCACGCGAGGTCGATCGTGCGCATGGAGCCGCCGTCTTGGAAGTGGATGGTGAGCGAGATTAACATCTTCCTGTGCCGTCCCGTCCAGGTATCCGTCGAGGCACCGAAGTACATGTCGCCCACCACTTCCACCGTTCTCTTCTGGGCGGCAATCTGTTAAAAATGTTGTTGTGTGAAGTGGAGGGAGGAAGATGTGGGGGGGGGGGGGGGGGTAGTGTGTTGTTAGAATAGTGTGTTGTTTATGGCAGGACTTATTAGAAGAAGCAGCGCAGGTGTTGTTCCTGTTTTTCACGAAGTACGTACAACTACCGTGGTTTCCTGTGCTCTACTCTGTCTGAAAGCAAAAATGTGAAGGGCTCCAATGGTCGTGTAAGGGTCGTGTAAGCACAGCAAGTCGGGTCGTTAGGTGCAGTTCTGTGTACACAATTCCATGCCCATCTACAACCCTCACTTCTGACCCACCTCCATCTTGGTAAGCTCCTGGTGCATCATGGAACGCCCGGTAGTCTGCGCCCTAGGGGAGGCGGACGCGATCATACGCTTAAACCAGGGGTTACTTGGCAAGAGAGCGGCTGCAAACAGGTGTACGGCGGGGCAGACAGTGCGCAGTAGAGTGCGCAGTCAGAGGGGGTTACAACTTGGGTGTCTCAGGTTAACTGCTACCTGCGGAAACAGCTGGTACTTAACTCTTCGCCGGGAGTGTGGATGTTAAGTAGTGGAACCTTATTTTTGGGTTGCGCGCAGTAAACTACTGCACTACTGCTGTACACTGTGCATGTCATTCCAGCCTCTACCAATGGAAGAAGAGTATAAACACGCGTTCGACCGCAGTTTATGTGTAAACCGCAATACACACAAAAAACAAAATATATGTACTATTTTCTATTAATATACAGCCGAGTACTTGCCTCTACGTGCACGAAGATTCAGTTAAATTAGGTAGCAAGTATACATGGTGTTTTTATTTATTTGCACCTTCTCGTTTCTTCGGCATAGTTTTCTGTAGATATACAGATCATAATCTGCCCCCGAGGTGTGAACAAATATCACTTACTCACGCGCCGCACCAACCCACAACGGACCAAGACAAACTCCCAGAAAACAAAACAATTTTGAAAACAAAAACAAAATCTTGGGGCGAACACGCAAAACACACGAGGGGGTAAATAAGGGGGACATGTCGTACCTGGTAAGTCATCAGCATCTAGAAGATTGCGTCGCGTTAGAAGTTCGGTGCGACAATGACCACATCGTCCATGAACGTCTGCAGGCCGTCCCTCGCTACGCCGCGCGACACCATCACCACTTTGTGTTTGGAGTGTAGGAGCTCGATCATGGCCGAAGTGCTCCCGCCACTGCGCTTGACACGTCCGTCACGTCCGGTGCAGAGCTGCACCGCGCGAAGTTCTTGTCCTCGGGGTCCTTCTCGAAATCGTCCCACACCGCGCTCCCCACCTTGGCCTTCTTCGTCCCAGGCTCGCTGGACTTACTGCCGCTTCCCTCTCGACTTCCCCCGCCCTGCTTCGCTTGATCGCGAGAAACAGCAACAGCGGGAGAAGCAGCAGCAGCACCAGGAGCGGGACTCTCAAGTACCTCCACGTCTCCCTCGTTACGGTCACTACTACTGCCGTCCTCCGAGTCGTCAGATTCCTCTTCGGAGGATGAGGAGGAACCATCTTCGTCTCGCTGCTTCTCTGTCCTGCAGTCCTTGGCTGCCGCAGGAGCTGCTTCCTCAGAGGCTACAGCACTCTGCTGCGAATGGTCCACGTCATACACGTCATCAATGTCCTGGCTTATGGCTCATACGTGTGTGTGTCCTGGCAGCTGGTAGGGGTATCGTCTGTGTGTCGCGTGTTGTGCGAAGGCTGTAGGAGAGGAGGGAGAAAAAATGAGTGAAGCACAATCAACGGGTACCCGGGAACCCGGGTACCCGGGGTCCAAAATACCCGGGGTACATTATTTGTCCCGGTCCGGTTCCGGTTCCCGACGGTTCCGGGTACCCGCCACCGGGAACCCGGTTCTCAGTCAGACGGGGTGCAACCCTAGTCAAAATGACAAAAAAGGTATACAAACATAACGCCGTTATATTGGAACTCCCAAATTTGGGGGAAAGGGGGGTATTTGTGGTGTTTTGTTTTGCGGGCACACAGTGCATCGGCGCACGCACCGACGCACAGCACACAGCCAAGGCATCTCGCACGGCCACAGCTCTGCCAACAGCTAGAGACGGTTGTCGTCCCAGAGTATCACGATACCATCTTCTGGGTGGCAGGCACCATGCCCGATGAAGAAAGAAGTACGCACACACCAGCGGTTTCATCGCAAGATGCACCTGGTGGCAGCGAGCCAGTACAAAATGCCTAGTCGAGTCTCGAGGAAATTTGCGTAGCGCCGTACGCATTATTCTGGTGAATATATTGCTACAGTAGTTGCCGGTCGCCCCGGTGGGCTAGCAGGTAATCACGAAGCCTGCGGAAGTCCAGATAACGAGTGCGAGCCCCCCTGAGTGCATGCTCGTAGTGGACTTTTTCTCGCAAAAAAACAAAAACAATCTCGACTAGCGGAAAGCGCGGGAGCGTGAGTTGGCAAAAACTCGATGAAAATCGACAAGCGTTGGGAAGGCTGAACCGTCTGCGCGATGAAAACCAAGGCAAGAACCGTAGCGGGGGAGGAGGGAGAAGAGCATACTTCGTGACCCCGGATCTGAGCTACTACTAGGGAGGGAAAAAGACGGGAGTGCAAAGATAATAAATGGGATGGGAAAAAAAAGTAGGTAACGCGCACACCTGCATCCTTGTTTGCTGTTGTGTGTACATACGTCTTTAAGCTCTTATCGTATTATTAAGCTATTTTATGCCATTTCGTTGCTCCCAACTTTAAGTCAAGTATTAAAAACGCAGGTGTGCAGTTCCAAAGGGAAAATTCTCACTAATTCCAAGTAGTTCGTGTAGTGGTTCGTTTGCGAAAACGAAGGTGCAGTTCAAAATGTGTTACAGTCGCGTGTTGAGTAACATAGGCATTTATGTCTGAAACCCTAAACTACTTGAGTTTAATGATTGGGTTGAGCAAGATAGGCCTTTATGCCTGAAACTCTAAACTACCTGAAATTAGTGTGGGATTGAGCAAGCTAGGCATTTATGCCTGAAACCCAAAACTACTTGAAATTAGTGTAGGATTGAGCAAGATAGGCATTTATGCCTGAAACCCCAAAAAACTCGAAATTAGTATGGGATTGAGCAAGATAGGCATTTATGCCTGAAATCTAAACCTCTTGAAATTAGTGTGGGATGTGCCTTTGCGGGCTCGTAAGGTTTCAGGCACGTTTAAGGCATTATTTCGGGCATAGATAGGCACGTTTAAGCGTTTCAGGCACTTGCCTATCTACGTGCCTATTTTTTTTTAAATCGCCTGCGGCGGGCCTATCTCTATATGCCTATTTGCGCCTGCGGCGTGCCCTAAAGGCCTGGGTCTAGCACGAGCGCACGAGTTCAGAAGTTCGGTAGCCTGGGGTCTTCTCTGATCGAACGACGAGTTGGCAAGCCAGCGGGGTCGGGTGAGACTGATGTAAGCGAGGGTCAGGCGAGTGCAGTCAGTATGAAAGGATTGGTAGGCGGCCAGTGAAGCAGGAGGATAGAGGAAGCTCAATTGCAAAGGATTTGTCAGTCATCTCATAAGACTCCAAGCCAGAAATGCATGCAAAATACACGTGTAAAAGACGGAAGAACCTGCTCCGGTTGGTGATACATTTTTGTGGACAGTTGGCGGGACCACAGCGCCACGCTAGTGGGACTCGCCAGACCAAGCGAGTCGATTCCACTTATTATTACATTGGCGTCGTTATGGATACTGTCTTTGCGAGTGTATGCTTGCAGACGCTTGGAGTTCCGGTCGGGGAAGCGATTGACCATTTCCGATTTGTAGCCATCTTCATCGCGATCGTATATTGCGCCGCTTCCCAGTTCTGATCATATCGCTGTTTACTACTGCTGTATACCGCAGTACAGTAGTACTGCTGATGCCCTGAATCCTGCTGCTGCCGTATCGCAGCACACAACAGTTTGCGCTCAATTGTCTGCCTCGTTTTCGGTTTCCGCAGCCTTGCCTTCCGTTGCTAGTGGCTTCTCACTTTAGCGCGTACGTCCGCGCGTTGGTATTATCACTCGTTAGGCGATACAAGCCCTTTCGTGCGTCGCTGTGACGTACGAGTAGTGACCAATGTGGTACATACATACCAGTCAGTGTTGACAGCACCATACAGCAGTCACAAGCGTTGGGCCCCAGCGAAGCCATTTTTTTTTGCACAAATGAGCAAATATGCTCATCTCCGGGTAGTCCGCCACCATAGAATGCCGACGACGTAGGAAGCCGACCTACGTCGGTGGCACCTTCGGCAGTATTCACACTTTTAGAAGACAGCGAAGTAACCGGACCTCCTCTTACCAACCGCTGTCTGCCTGCCGAGGCCTTTAGTGTAGACTCCCCGGTTCATGCGTTGTCGTATTACCCCTATTTGATGAGTGATGCGATACCGTCCGGACCAAAGTGTAGCATATCTATCAGGCTGTCCGAGAGTGGTGCAGTACGACTTCTTGCGCGGTGTTGCGGTAATGTCCAGCCCTCCGAGAATAGCGTGGTATTTTCCGTTGCACGGTAAGAAGCCGGTAATCGCAGGGGTCATGACCTGCGTTTACAGCAACTTCAGATTGGAGCATGGATGAGCCATGTTTCGATGCCCAGGTTGCTGATATCAGAAAATCAGGAGGGAATGCGGATGATCCCCGGTCGTTTGTACACACGACCCCGTTGGGTGTGATTGGTAGCGCGGAGCCACGCGTAAGGCTGGCTTCGCCCATTACACCCTCCCTTCTTCCAGGGCCAAAAAACAAGGGCTGTTGGCAAGGTTCCTTGTTTAGGTAGACTGCAGAGTAATGTTGATTGCGGAGAAGTTTCAAATTCCTACAGTGTTGCACCTTGTCGCTGATCGCTGAAGCAGGCGACGTGACACCCACGTACGTTTCCAAGTCAGTCGAGCCTGTAGCGCCGACGAAATCCCCTGTGCTGTCGCTTAAACGTCGTACGCACATCCTCTCGACCGGTGGGGACGGCAAGCCACCGCCTTTGTCGGTTGTAACAGAAAAGTCGATTTGGGTACCAGCGTGGTCAGAGTCTCATCAGGAGGATGCAGACTTCCGAAACCCGTCTGTTATAGACACGTCTGTGATAGACACCCCAGTTTGTTTTGTTTTGTTTCGCCAGAATTTCACCGTTTCAGAGGGGGGATTATAAAAATGGACCCCTCTCACCAGACAACCCACGTCAAAGTACATGCAGGACCGCATGCGAGACGCTCGCGAGCCGGCAAAGCTTTGATAGATACGGGTTCCCCGCAGTCATTTGTATCGTGTTCATTCTTCGAGAGTATGCTTGCATCGGGCGCCGCTTCGTTATCTGCTGTACAGCGCGTCCGTGAGCGTAAATGGTCGGCATTTAATGGAACCCCTTTGAGGACAGAAAAACTCACCCGGCTGAATGGCAGTGTTTTGATGCATTTTGGGTAACCACCGTACAACTGGTTGTCAATGCATATTTTCAAAGGCAAGTTCGGTAGGGTATACCGGTACCGGGGGTATATTTCTTGCGCGTACCGAACTTACCGAAGTGTCGGGTACCGGTATTGAAAAAATACCGAACTTACCGAAGTGTCGGGTACCGGTATTGAAAAAATACCGAACTTACCGAAGTGTCCGGTGCCGGTATTGAAAAAATACCGAACTTACCGAAGTGTCGGGTACCGGTATTGAAAAAATACCGAACTTACCGAAGTGTCGGGTACCGGTATTGGAAAAGTACCGAACTTACCGAAGTGTTCAGTAGGGTATTAAACACACTACCGAGAAAATACCGGTACCCCCGGTATTGTGGACGAGGGTATACCGGTACCTGGGGTACATTTAGGTGAGCGTACCGAACTTACCGAAGTTTCAGGTACCGGTATTGGAAAAATTCCGAACTTACCGAAGTGTCGGGTACCGGTATTGAAATAATACCGAACTTACCGAAGTGTCGGGTACCGGTATTGAAAAAATACCGAACTTACCGAAGTGTCGGGTACCGGTATTGGAAACATACCGAACTTACCGAAGTGTCGGGTACCGGTATTGGAAAAATACCGAACTTACCGAAGTGTCGGGTACCGGTATTGGAAAAATACCGAACTTACCGCGTATCAGGTACCGGTATTTACCGAGGAAATACCCCCGGTATACTTCGGTACGTAGCCTTACCGTACATGCCCTAAATAAATGTGCACTTGTAGCAACAGCAAGCAGATGGCGGCGCCAATGACGGAGAAAACGGCAATGCTGTCGCCGCCATTCCAACCACGTAGCAATCGGAAGCACGGTTAGCAGCAGCACCAGCCCCAGCAAGAGCAACAGCAGAACACAGCAGCAGAGGGGCAGAAGCAGCAGCTCCAACTTGGGCAATGCGCTGCTGCTGTGGGCTCTACTGTATATTTGATACAGTCCACGCGTGCCACTGCCATCGAGTGCTACGCTTGAAGCCCGTTCTTTACCCCAGTCTCCCAACGTCGAAGCTCGGCATACAGTTTAGATCATCGGCAACCTCGCGTAGTGCTGCTGCAGCTGCTGCTGGTACATCACTGTTTGAATACAAGTAGAGTAGCGATGGATTCGAGATGTCGCGTTGAAGTCCGTAAACAGGATGCATGATACGAGTACTTTATCAGGTGAGCAGTGGGAGCTTCTCCCACTACACGAAGCGTCGCAGAGCGTGCCATAGCACCGCCTCGGCGGCGCCTCCAACCCCACCGACGTGAATTGGTGATAATATCATCTATCCTTTCGCTCCGTACTCCGCGATTGTTATGTTGTGTCTGCAGCCGTTTATGGTGGGTGTGAGATGAGTGCGTTGTGTCCCTCCAGAGCCAAAAGGACCAGATGGATACATGAATGTAGAGAAGACTGCTGCTGCTGCCACAAATAAATACCAGGTACCTTGTATAATGTCATAATGTGTGTCCGTATTGCATACATACCCGATTCCCCGGTATCGAGGCCGCACCAATCACCGCCGGTATTGTGGTCGAGGGTATACCGGTACCCGGGGTATGTTCGGGTTGGCGTACCGAACTTACCGAAGTGTCGGGTACCGGTATTGGAAAAGTACCGAACTTACCGAAGTGTCGGGTACCGATATTGGAAAATTACCGAACTTACCGAAGTGTCGGGTACCGGTATCGAAACAATACCGAACGTACCGAAGTGTCGGGTACCGGTATTTAAAAAGTACCGAACCTACTGAAGTGTTCGGTAGGGTATCGAGCCTGGTACCGAACAAATACCGGTACTCCCGGTATTGCGGTCGAGAGTATACCGGTACCTGGGGTATATTTGGGCGGGCGTACCGAACTTACCGAAGTGTCGGGTACCGGTATCGAGGCCATACCGAACTTACCGAAGTGTCGGGTACCGGTATCGAGGCCATACCGAACTTACCGAAGTGTCGGGTACCGGTATTTACCGAGAAAATACCCCCGGTACAGTTCGGTACGTACCCTACCGAACATACCTTTGCATATTTTGTCCCCGATGGAGCTATGGCTCACGAGGTACGTTTAGGCGCTGATAGCTGGGCGGGTTTTCCTGTCAGGCAATATAAAGATATAGGCGAACAGGAAACCATTTTAACACTTCGAACTACACAGCACGAAGATAGATTTAATGAGTCTTTTTCTGACGCCGCCAAAATTATGTCTGCATACACGGAGTGTTCCCTCCAGGATGGTAGCGAGCACAAGTTAGTTTTCAATAGCGAGAAGCCAGTATATTATATTCCAGACAATAAGTATTGGATAACCGTTCGCATCGAAAGCCGCAGCGGTTGGCCAGTATCGACGGGGTTTTATTATGCTCGGCTCTTGGAATTTTGGAGTCCGACCGAAGTGGTAGTTGATGCAAGTGAATGTCAACTGCCTATTGCCCTTTTAATTGATATTAGTCTGTCTCCGGGAGACACTATGAGTGCCAGTGTTGTCTCTATCGATCTATCAGTTGGATAACCGGCAGTTCATCGGGATTCCTGACATAATCTGGGGTATAGATCAGGTTTAGCGTAGGATAATGTGATTCGTCGTTTTCCGTTTCCGTAACCGTCGCACCCAACATAGCACCGATCGATGTCGTATGCGGGCATCGGTCGAACGATACGTTTAGCAGGTCGGTATGTCAGCGAGAGGGAAATTCGAATGGTAGATAGACGGTCGTATAGTAGCGTTTCAAGCCGCGAAAAACCCCAATTGTTTTTCTGCCGCTGATTTCCCCCCCGCTTCCATTTTCGCTAAGGGAGAGGGTATCGTTCGACTTTCCAGATCCATTCCAGGAACTTTTGAACGAACTCAAGTATTATGATCAACAATAGGGTATTGTTCGACTTTCCAGATCCATTCCAGGAAAATTTGAACGAACTCAAGTATTATCATCGTACGAAGCGTCGATTTAGAAGTGAATATGGATCAGCATTAATTTGCCAATAATCTTTTGTTGGTGTGCCGAAGCTTTATTATCAAAGACGCAGGAGCCGATAACAGGCGTTTCCGAACGTACCAACGCCTCGCCGCACAACGCGCGGAATATCGTTGGCGTAGCATTGTTTACTGCCTTGCAGGTTACGATTTTACTCCAGAGCATCAGAAACCGGCAGGATATATTGACGAAAGGCTTGAAGGAGCCCGCAAGTATGTCATGGTGGATATTGGAGGACGGCGGCTAGGAAGCATCCCCAGCGTCGGACCAGAAGGGGAAATCCGATTACCCTACGCCGCCATATTTGTTTGTTTCGGGAGATGTTTTCATGGGTTCTGGGTGGGCCTGTTGCATGGAACTATGGTGTTTGATTGGAACCGCTTGCATCAACACCCCCAGAGTATGTTGAAGCAGCCGTTCGGGATACAGGGTTTTGAGTGGAACCGTTGCATCAACACCGCCAAATTTTGTTGAGCCAGCCGTTCGGGATACAGTGTTGGAGTGGAACCGTTGTGTCAACACCGCCAGATGTTGTTGAAACAGCCGTTCGGGATGTGATATTTGGGGGATTGGAACATATAACTTCGACACCGCCAAATTTTGTTGAAGTTAATGCTCGGGAAAGGTGTGATAAGGAAGTATTCGACGATTGACTCTGTGTTGGCTGCAAAGGTAATTTCTAGGTTGTCACTCCACGAGACTTTGAGGGGCATAACTTGGTTACAAAATTGCGCCTGAGTCACCGTTCAGAGAATACTACAGGACCGTTGTTTCAGCAATGGTTTCACGGACAGGGTTTGATTTAGAGGAAATGGGGACGGAAGAATGATGGGGAAATGTTCGCCTTAAATTTATTATTGCCGTCAGGTTGCGAAGGAGTTTGAGAACTAATTGAGGAAAATAGTAGGATGGGTTTCGATTATGTTGACGCGTTTTTGGGGTTTAACGCGAGAAGCCAGGTGTTAGTGGTGAGTTGGGTTCTGGGAGTTTTGGAATTCATTAAACGTTTCAGTAATATTCAATTTTGACTATCGCCTGTTGAAAGTTGAGGGTTATTGACACAACTTCTTACGTACTGGTCGGTTGTTGCTTTTGAGAAGTAAAAACACTATGTTAACTACTAAAAGCTAGGGAGAAAGAGTGTTGTAAGAGGTGTGCAACATGCATCCGAGCAAAAGAGAATTGAAAAAAGTTACTTAGAAGTTTATTGTAGGAAGATGAGGATGCGGAAAGACTATCTGAAAAGGGGTATAATATTATATGGGAAAATAGAGTACAAGATACCCGTACGTGGTCACGACAGTAGCGGTTGAACAATAGTTGATGGTTCATCGGGTTCAGTCATTTAGTAGTCTTTTTGAGTATTACGGTCGAATACGTCGTATATGATTGGATAGAAAAGACAAATAATACGTAAGAAGGAGATGCCGTACGAGTAGGAGAGGATGGATTTGAGTTGCCTCGAGCTGCATGGCACGCACGCAGGAGTCCATAAGTTCGCTAGCCTGGAGTCTTCTCTGATCGAACGACGAGATGGCAAGCCAGCGGGGTCGGGTGAGACTGATGTAAGCGAGTATCAGGCGAGTGCAGTCAGTATGCAAGGATTGGTAGACGGCCAGTGAAGCAGAATAATAAAGAAGGCTCACTTACAAAGGATTTGTCAATCATCTCATGAGACTCCAAGCAGAAATGCATGCATACTCTACACGTAAAAGACGGAAGAACCTGCTCCCGTTTGTGATACATTTTAGTGGACAGTTGGCGAGGCCACAGCGCCTCGCTAGTGAGACTCGACAGACCAAGCGAGACGAGTCCACGTATGACTACATGTCGTTATTTTTTTTTGTTTTTTTTCACGTTTACCTACAGTACGTGTCTGGAGTGTTTCTATTATTATACCTGGCGAGTACACATGATGCCCTACCAGTCTTGGTCCTTTCTGCCATTCTTATGTACCACACTCACTACTATACAAGGATTTTGCATTGACGCATATCGCTCAAACCGAAATGTTGTTGGTGGGTTGTGTTGGCAATAGTGGGACAACCGTATCAGGGACAAACCGACCCACCCAGTAACTCTCGCAACCACAACGCACACCCACCAACCTATATCTGGCCATTTACACGGAAAGCCAGGCTGGGATTCGGGAGTAAAATAAGAAATTCGCGAGTCGTTATCTTGAAATTTTTGTGGAATTCACCCTCTCTTAAATAAGAAATCCAGCCTGGACCAGATCTCCTGTTTCTTATTAGGTGTCCTGTACTACTGTAATAGGACGGAACGAGAAAGGAAGGGCGAAGATAATAAATGGGATGGGGGGAAATATATATATGACAACGAACACCGATGTTCGTGGTATGCGGTAGCTTGATACAACAGGTTTTCCGGTCTTGGGGGTTTCATATATTGTGGGGTTTCGTATTATGTAGCGAGGCATTATTTAGTATGCCTTGCGGATGGAGAGGGGGAGCTGCCCCGAGAGGCAGTCCGTGATGATAATGATACGACCCGGGCTTTGATACAATGATACTGCTCGTATATATGTGAGAGGTGCCGCCGGTGACAAACCTGGTGCGGCTTACCTCCTGTGTGTGGTTTATGTGGTTGGGTCTCTGACAGAACGGTATTGACCCAGCCTGGTGTGTGTTTGGTATTTAGTGTACGAGTGTACTTAATCTACTACTTCTCCTTGACGACCCATGGTATAGGCACGCGGGTACAAAGAACGCTTATGACAGCGGCGTACAGAAACACGATCATCGGATTGCTTCGGGCCCGGAGGTCGTTGAAGCACTAAACTGTGTGAGAGGGGGAGTGGTAAGGGAGCAGAGGCTGAGGAGATGGATCTCAGCTTGCAGGAATTTTGGAGGGGACGCGTTGGTGACGGACAGCAGCAACGACAGGTTGAGGAACTGAGGGTGCAGCTGGCCGCGGCGACCGCGGCTGGAGCAACGTCGAATGCGGTTCTGGGTGCCGTCAGGAACAAAGGGCATGCCCATAGAGCCGCCAGGAGATCCTTGGAGACGAAGGCGGTGCGCCAGGATCATTTGGTTCGTATTTGGGTTGACCTGGAGAAGAGGCTGGAGCAGGAAAAAGTGGGCCTTCGCAAGGAGCGATGGGAGGTAGGCCTTCGCATTGAGCACGATGCTTTCTGGACTGTGCTGGATGGTCTACCGTTCGCGGAGCGTAAAGCATTCTTCTCAAGGATGGATGCAGAGCATGCGCCGAAAGCAGCCAACGCGGCCGAGCGAGCAGGGGTGCAAGAACGCAAAGTTGGGCCCGTCTTCTTTTTCGAGGGGGTCGAGAAGGCAGCAGGAGGAGTCGGGCCCAGATACGAAGACATGATGGAAGTAGACATGCTTCGTGATGCTGGCGTACTGCCTGCGAGAAGTTTGGAGGCGTCCCTACAGCAACAGCACGAGGCTGAGGAGGTGGAGCTTGATGTTGCTGAGCCTGCTGTGGAAAAGCTCGCTGAGCTGTTAACCGCGCCCGTACAGCAGCACGACGAGGCTGCGGTGGAAGAGCTTGGTGCTGGCGGCGAACCGAAATGGGGCGGGGGCGGTGTGGGCGGCGGAGTGCAAGGTCAACCAGGGCCTGAGGCGCAGGAGCTTAGTGGTGCCGGCGTAACGCCCCCGCCGCTTTCGTCGTTGGTGAAGCCGCAGCAGCTGCGTGGGCACGAGGGGTTGTCGATGCAGCAGCAATGGGATGGGGATGGTACGGGCGGAGGAGTGCCGCGGGGGGGCGGGGGCCGGAAGGGTTCAACATACCCGTTCGACCCAGGTAAACGGGATGGGCCTGACGCGGGGGGGTACAATGATGGACGAGAGGTGGAGCTGGTGGGAGAGGAGACCAGCAGCAGCAGCAGCAGCGGCGGCGGGGCGCGATCTTTCCCATTTGATCCGGGAAAGCAGGCATGTAATTTTCCAACTTTCTTGTTGGTGGATTGAGTGGATTGGATTTTCTTGGTCTGTTGTTTTGTTTTTGTGCTCCTCTCTGTCTTGGCTAGCGTATTTGAGCAATGACTGCTGTAGTTGTGGTGAGCTTGTACCCTGGTATGGTGGATCGCAGCTATGTGTGTGGTTGGATGGGGACTGGGTAGGAGTGCCGACGTTCCCGTTCGACCCAGGCAAGTCAACAATTGGCTGGTATGTGGGACTGTTTAGTTGTGTGATTGTACCCTGGTATGATGGGGCACAACTATATTGTGTGTCTTGCTGTTGGACTCACGTGGGGGGGTGGTGATGCCATGATTCTACAGACAAAGTGCACTGCTGTATGGAACCAGTTTGTGATGGACTGATTATACAGCAAGCAGCAGTGTATGATAATTTCTGACTGTTTGATTCTACAGCAGCAGTGCCTGATTTGTTAGACTGCTGCTGTGTACTGGTATACCGTATTATATGTATACGTGGATGCATGATATCCGTATTGCTGTGTGTTGGTTGAAGCGTAACATGGGGTGGGTTGCCAGCTTGATTCTTAAGTACATGGTATTTAATGGGTTGAAAAATTACTGCTGGTTCTGGCTTGATTTTACAGCGCATGATCTTATTGTGTAGGACAATTACTGCTGATTATTGGCTTGATTTTACAGTGCATCTTATACAATGTGTTGGGGAAACTGCTGCTAATTGCTGCTTGATTCTTCAATGCATAATCAATGTGTTGGTAAATTACTGCAGATGTAGGCTTGATTCTACAGCAGTACATGATATTGATGTGTGAAAATCAGTGCTGATGCGTTGTAATGGTACCAGGTACCATTATTTTGTCGTATTATATTTTCGGGTGGAAGGATGTGTTGGAGAATTACTGCTGATTTTGGCTTGATTCTGCAATGCCTGATATTAATGTGCTGGAAAATTACTTGATTTTACAGCGCATTATATACAATGTGGGAAAATTACTGCTAATTTTGCGCCAATGGATGATCAATGTGTTAAAGAATTACTGCTGATTTAAGCTTGATTCTTCAGCAGTACCTGGTACATGATATTGATGTGTGAAAATCAATGCTGATTTCCTTACCAGGCCCTTGCACACGGAATGTTTTGTCACTACTGTTGTACTGGGAAGAATCACGAGGGGGGGGGTTGATGGCATGATTCTACCCACAGACATAGTGCATAATGATGTGGTTCGTTATCTAACGTTTTGACTTGGTTCCTGGCGCTGAAGCTAACCACCCGATGCACCCTTTGCTCAACGAGTGAAAATGCACCCTAACTCTGCGGATTTATGAGATGTGGTCCATGCCGCGGTGACCTTGAGCCGCGGCGGAAGACAAGCGTCGAGTCCGTGGGGTAGGGAGCAGGAGACGGGGGTTGTGCGCGTGGGGTTGGGGTCGCTTAGTAGCAATGGCCCACAGTAGATTAAAAATGTTTTTGGATCGTTTTGTTTCAGTAGGAATTGACGAGCCGAAATATTTATGACGCTTGGATTGTAAAATGCTTGCATTGGATTTACGAGTAGAGTTATATGCACCTGGTATACTGGTATCTGATGTTGGGCATTCTGAATTGCGTACTACGACCTTTGAAGTACGATGTCAGAATTCTATAAAATAACAGCATCAACAGCAGTAAGTTGTCACCTATCCGGTTATGGCAGTCCATTTATCATGACCTGGGGTATGATTGAAAAACGATGCTTTACCTGGTATATCGAGGGCCTAAATACTTGTTTTGATAGGAGGATAGTTGAATTATAATGCTGGACCGAGCAGTCTTGTACGTGAGTGCACGCGTACAACGACAACGACGTTCTGTTTGTTTCGTTGTTGCGGCGCTTATTTGATATAGATCGCTGATGTTTCTGATTTGTGGGTTTGGACTTGAGTTTGGTTTTGATTTTATGATTGAGGGGTTTTTGAGTCAGACTGATGTCGCAGGATTTTACTATTAAACATGCGATGGAGGTTTTGTCGTCTTCCGAGCAGGGGGGAGATAGTAGTTGTACTCGGTAACACGAAGGAGACTTTCCATCGCAGATAGTCGAGTCCAGTTGGGGTTTTGTCGTACGTGGATGCGGACTATACACGCAAGGCTACTGACCGGACGTCTGTCTCTGGTGGAGCAGTTATGCGTGTGGTTGGACGGGAACTGGTATCTGTGTATGGTTTGATTCTAGGACGTAGATGTCTGGAGCATGTGTTTAACGGGTAGTTTGAGATTAACACGTACGGTCGGCAGAGAAGCATGCCGACTTTCTCATTAAACCGTTGCATGCTGAGACGTTTCGCTTGACCGTGACTCTGTGATGAACTTGTTGTGATTTAATTCACTGGTTGGTTTGTTTGTTTGTTTTCCTGGGGGTTTTGGGGCATTTGGTTTTGGGGGATAATAGTAGGAGTTTTCGATATGCATGGGATGTTTTGGAAGTACTTGAAGAATTACCGTGCAACTTCAGGAGTTCCTAAGGAAATGGAGAAAGTGTTGGGAGGTACCCATACGTTCAATAAGGTTAATACGCCAATAGAGTATGCCGATGGTCTTGATGAATCGTGCCGTACGCTTTGGTTATTGGTTGACTGCGCACAACGTACAGGGGAACCAATTACTGATACCTATAGTACTTTTGGATTCAGATGCGGATTGTTGTCTTCTTGTATACTTCTGAGGAGAGTGTCAAGCAGGGGGGCTGCTATGATTTGATTTGAGGTGTTTTATATCAAAGATGTTCTGTTGTTGTGCTCTTACAGAGTACACAACAGGGGGGCCGATGTTATCGGGCGGTACGGTATTTTTGTCAAGACGGTGTTATTGATTTTGTTTGAAGGTTTTACCAGCATACTCACGTTTGTTGGATTTTCGCCTTCCCGTAGTTACTGTCTCGCTATACTTTAGGAGATATATACTGGAATCGAGATTGAAAGATCTGGTATCGGGATTGCCGTTTTACGTTGACAATTCTTGAGGATGGAATTTGGGATTGCCGTTTTACCTTGGCAATGATGAAGGATGGAAAAGGGGGTTGCCGTTTTACCTCGGCGATGATCTATTATAGAATTTGGGACTTGCCGTTTTACCTGGCAATTAATTGGTGATTGGGACTTGCCGTCTTACCTGGCAATTAATCGGTGATGAGTTATGCAGGACCTATCGTATCGTGCACGGAATAGGGGGGCTGTTCGTGGTATGCGGTAGCTTGATACAACAGGATTTCCGGTCTTGGGGGTTTCATGTATTGTGGGGTTTCGTATTATGTAGCGAGGCATTATTTAGCATACCTCGCGGATGGAGAGAGGGAGCTGCCCCGAGAGGCAGTCCGTGATGATAATGATACGACCCGGGCTTTGATACAATGATAGTGCTCGTATATATGTGAGGGGTGCAGCCGGTGACAAACCTTGTGCGGCTTACCTCCTGTGTGTGGTTTATGTGGTTGGGTCTCTGACAGAACAGTATTGACCCAGCCTGGTGTGTGTTTGGTATTTGGTGTACGAGTGTACTTTATCTACTACTTCTCCTTGACGACCCATGGTATAGGCACGCGGGTACAAATAACGCGTTTGACAGCGGCGTATAGAAACAACCGACACCCCACCAATCCACTCCTGTACAAGGTTTATGCGCTTACGCGCATCGCTTCACGATAAATCTTGGTGGGTGGTGTTGGGACAACCGGCCCAGGGATTAATCGACCTACCCAGTTACTCTCTCACCCACAACCCACAACGCACACCCACCAACCTAAATACTTGCCCATGATCCAAAAAAGGTCTATGTGCTGACACAAATCGCTAAAAATACAAAACGATTCAATCAATGACAATTAATTGCAGGAACACAGACTAAAGAGAAGAACCGCCAGCGCAGTAGCTTAATGCAGTTAGGAGTTTGACCACTTGAAGGCGTCTGTCACGCTCCTCATTCCCACTCTTCTTGTATTTGTGATTCTACCAAAACTAAAAAATATTTAGAAACTTCTTATAGTTTTCGGGAAATCTCAAAGGATCATCCCTGTAGTAATATCATAAAAACTCAATATATAATGAAATTATGCACTACTACTGTTTGTTGTAGAGACGTATACTGCGATATATGTGCGGTGACAGCGACTTAACGGGCCCATCCCATCTATACCTCGATAACCGCGGTAAAGTGGGCTCGATATCGGTCGCCCCGGTAGACTAACTAGTGAGAGTGGTTAGCTTCAAAGTCTACTAGCATTGGTACCCGGGTTCAAATCCCACCCGTTGTGATATTTTTACTTTTTTTGAGGAAATATTAAGGAGCCAATTAATTGCTGAGAGCGCCTTCGTGGCGTGAGTAGGCGGAATCCGACGCAAGCCGACGAGGGAAGAAAGTACTGAAATATTCTCGCGATAAAATGCAAGGAACGTACGGTAGTGGGGAGGGGGGGAGAAGAGCCTACTTTATTAATAGTGACCCCGGATCTAAGTTACGACTAAAGAGAGAGATAAAAGAAGGACGATAACATTAATAGGATGGACAAAATAAGAAAAAGTGACAAGCATTTTTTCCCGCGATAAAGTGGGACCCCGCGATATATCCGACCGCGGTATATCGGGACCTCGGTTTCTTGAGTACAAGCACCTGATACCTGGTACCAAGTATATATATATATATATCACACCCTGGACAATTGACAATAGTCTAATTTCCTATTAATAGTTTCCTATTACAATTGACTGGCAATTGTGGTCGCCAATTCCAATTAATTGGAACGCATCGAGCTCTATGGTACAGACAATTCCTATTAACAGACATCCACTTGGCCCTATCGTCTACCAAGTTTATGCTAATATACACCCATCTACATTAATGGTTGAAGTAATTGCTATTAGCAGTAACCACCGAAATCCCATTGCTGAACCCATAGTCTACTGAAATATAATGTCCCATTCTATTTTAACGCTAATGGACAATTGCAGAATATTTTTGGTGCCAATTGTGCTGGCAATTCCATTTAATTAATATTTTCCTAAATAGATTGTGCTGGCAATTCTATTTCCTTGACACCCCTCTAAATATATTGTGCTGGCAATTCCATTCAATTTGACATCCTCCCAAATAAATTGTGCTGGCAATTGCATTTGATTGGAATCCTTCTAAATCAATTGTCCTGGCAATTCCATTTAATAGACATCCTTCTCAACCAATTGTGCTGGCAATTCAATTTAATTGACATATTTCTAAATGAATTGCGCGGGCAATTCCATATTCTTTTCCCTCTTTCGCTAAATTAATTAATTATCCCCTCGAGTACCACCACAGGTACATTAGTTGGCATCTTTCTACATAATTGTCCTGGCAATTTCATTTATTTGGCAGGCTTCGAAAACAAATGTCCAGACAATCGGACATTTCCATTTAATCGACAATAATAAGTTACCGGTCAATAGATTCCGGGTGCTGCAATAGGAATTTGACACATCAATGTATGCCTGAGGAAGCTATTTCCTTAAGTTGCTAAGGCAAACGATTCATGAAGCAGTCTATTAATTGGAATCGACCAGACAACATATTTCGGAGGATGCCCATTAAATTAAATATCTCGGACAAAATGTTTGGCGGCCGATTAATCACTACGATTTTTTCTTATATTCCCTTTCTGCTTAAGCCTTGGACAATAGGCATCGCAATAGACTATTGCGCCTACAATTGACCCACCGAAAAGTCTATTAAATGGAATGAGGCGGACAAATAATTATTACCATATTGCTGCAATTGGAATTGCAAAGACAACAACATATTGTAGTCCACCTACTAATTGGAATTGCTTAGGCAATTGTTTTAGAGCTCTGTGAATTAACTGGAATTGTCTCCTGCAACGTTTTGGCTCCGGAGACTCCAATACTCTATTACTTCTTCAATAGGATATGGGACCTACCCGCAATGGACTATTGCTTTTACAGTAGACCTTCCGGAAGTCCATTTAAATGGAATTGGTCGAGATGCTGCTTTCGTGGTGCATCTACTAATAGGAATGGCTCGGCCAATAGGTTTGTGTCCTGGCCTTCTAATAGATATTGTTTCAGCAATAATTTTCTGGTCTTGTCTCACAATTGGAATGGTTAAATCAAACCGTTTCTGCTCTCACCTTCCGATTGGAATTGTTTTAATAATTTCTTTCTTTTCCTTTCTGTTGATAGGAATTGTCGGATCAATAGGTTTCTGCCCTGACCTTCCAATTGAAATTGTTTTAACAATTAGTTTCAGGTCTTGCCTATCAATAGGAATGGTTTGGTCAAGAGGTTTCTGTGCTGACTTTCCAAATTTAGTTGTTGGTTGGGTCAATGGGCTTTGTCCTGGCGTCTCGACCTTCCAATTGTTAGTGTTCAATCTTTTTTCTGACCTCGACAATTCCAATTAATAGACCGTACTTGAAATCATTTGGTTGGACAGTTTCAATTGGTAGACAACTCTCGAAACAAATTGGCTATACAAATCCGACTGATATATCTCACTCGGAATAATTTGACGGGGCAATTCCAATTAAAGAAATCACTCGAAATCATTTAGTTGGACAATTGCATTTAATAGATAGCATTTGAAATCAAGTGTTTCGGCAATTCCAATTAACAGCCAGCACCCGAAATCAATTGTGGCACAATTCCAATTAGTAGGCAGCACCCAAAATCAGTTGCCCGGACAATTTCAATTAGTATACTACAATTGAAATCATTTGGTTGGGCAAATCCAATTAATAGACAGCATCCGAAATCAGTTGTAGCCACAATAGACTATTGTAATAGGAATGGTCCAAATAACTGTGCAGGCTATTCCAATTAATTGACAGCACCCAGAATCAGTTGTCTAGACAACACCAATTAGCAGGCAGCACCCAAAATAAATTACCCGGACAATTCAAATAATTATACTGCAATCAAATTCATTTGGTTGGGCAATTCCAATTAATAGACTGCACCCAAAAATAATTATAGACACAATAGACGATTGAAATAGGATTTGTCCAGGGTGTGATTATATATACAGGACGTTCGTACGAGCTGGTTCCAGAGAGAAACATAACATAGCTTCTTCGGGAAATAAAAAACGGAATACATTACTTTTTCGAACACTACAGATATCGACATGACGGCATCGCCAAGGGGAACACACCGGTGAAGAGATATTTGGCGTAGGAGTTGTAGTTCGCGAGATATGGTCATATTGGCATTCCTTAGGGAGGCGTTATTGCATATGGGATAGCTTTCCTGCAGTAATCCCATAGTGAAACCAATATAATAGTGTTCAGGCCATATATCGGTCCATACGCCGACTAATTCGACTTTATAAGTCTTGACAGGATCGCATCAACAAGGGGAAGACGTCCATGTCACATTTTTGCTTCCGGCGAGCGTATCAGGCTGTGGTAAGAACCACCTGCCAAATTACTAGGAAAATGTATTGAACAAATTTGAATCCTTAGGGGAAAAATACACTTCGCGGAAATCACTTTTGCACCCTGGTTTTTTAGAGTTGCGAAACAAACCTTGGCGAGGGTGTTCTCCACAACATTACGAAGGGCTCCAGGGCTGGCCTTTTTTTATAAAAAAAGCAAAAACCATGAGTTATATAGTGTCAAAGTTGCTAAAAAATCCGCGACAATTGAAAAACCTACGTACAGAGGTAAACAAACGAAAATAAAAAAGGCCATGCATACTGTTTTTCGTACTGTCATGAAGACCACCCTAGCCAAATTTCGTTTTCCAACTCTCAAAAACCAGCGTGCAAAGTTGCGAAGATGGAATATTATATTTCTTCCTGGTACCAGCTCGTAACAGCCGATTTTCCTAATTGAGAATTGCCTTTCCGATGAGAATAAAAATCGACGTTAGTACTTTGTTATTGTTTTGAGAGTTATGTTTCGCTCACGATCAAAATTTGACCTAGAAACTATGTTCCTCGATGGTAGGTATCGATCCACCAAAACAAAAAAATGAAGTAGGCCTTGACAGGCTCGAAACACAAAGGATTTAAGGGAATTTTCATTTATGAGCGAGGTCCCTCGCCCATAAATAAAATACAGGTTTTCTGGGATCCTCAATATCTTGAGACTGCCGATACCGATTTCGTTTTTTTTGTTGTAATAGACGGGTGTCGCAGCTGACAATAGTTTAAAGTGAAAAACATGACCGTAAGGCAAGTACATCTCTTACAATTAAAAAAACACTATTTTCGATTTTCATTCTCATCGGAAAGGCAATTCTCAATTAGGAAAATCGGCTGTTCGTTATGTATATATAAATATAT
>MEHQ01002479.1:0-11691 GCA_008828725.1 Saccharina japonica
TACGAGTAGGTATTCACTCATTTCGTTGTTACCTACCGCGGTACCGGGTATGATACATACGGTGCAGTTGTTTGTCGATTTACTTCTGTATGATCACACGCTGCGTCTTCTGTATCTTTCATGAATCGTCGGTTGGAATACCTTGAACTTGATCGTCTTTTGGATCTTGAAATCAGTGTCGGGGAGGTGGCATCAAGATGGGGGGTCGTTCGGTTCGTTTCGGTTGGGTTCCATTCGGTTTTGGTCGACACTGGTATGTAGTTGCCGCCTGGAAGAGCCGCGAGCGGTGGCCTATAGCAGCACAGCAGTATCAGCCGCGGTTTGCTCGGTGGTGATCTACGGTGGTCCCATCTCCTGTTGCGCTATTAATAGTGCTGCATATATGTGTACCGTTGGAAGCCTATGCATGTGTCGTCACATTTGTCATGTTCCCGTTTAAGTACCAGTAGGGACCTGTGAAACGGCTGCCTGGATTGGCACGCTAAATGCGACGGGACGTGTACGTACCGAAAGGAGCACGGGAGAAGGCGGGGCGGGGGGCGGGGGGCGGACCCGTCCGGCTTCCCCTTCGTTGCGTCCGTCTGTTGTTCGTTTATTTTTCAATCGGGAACGAGCTAATCGATTAACGGAAACCCCAACCAGGGGGCACACACGATCCATCCCCGGAGGGAAAAACGCTTCTGAACTTTCGAAAAACCTCAACCGGGAGACCCAAACGGACCGTCCCCGGAGAGAAAACACCTGAAGAAATAATGGAAACCCCAACCAGGGGACACAAAACTATCCATCCCCGGAGGAAAACGCCTGCTAAAATAAATGGAACCCTTAAACAGGGGACACGAACGGACCACATCCCCGGACGAAAACCGCCTACTGAATTAACGGAAACCCCAAACCAGAGGACACAAACGGTCCATCCCCGGACTAAAAATGTCTACCGTAGTGATTAAACGGAGACCCCCAACTAGGGGACCCTATCGGCCTATACCCGGAAAGAAAACACCTGCCGAAATATTTGACACCCAACCAGGGGACACAAAGGTACCATCCCCGTAACTAAAACGCCTGCCGATATAACCGAAACCCCCAACCAGGGAACACGAACCGACCATCCCCGGAACAAAAACGCCAACTATTTCAGATGAACCCAACCCGAGCACCTAAATCCCGACGAAAAAACGACCGACATAATGGAAACCATAATCAGGGGACACATGTGGTCCATCCCCGGAGTAAAAACGCCTACAGGCTGGTTCAAGCATACCGCCCAAAATGTATTCAGTGGCCAATGTCCACACCGTTTTTTGGAGATAGACCCTGAAATTTGGCACACGTGTTTTATGCGCCCTACCCGAGCCTTTAACGGTTGATTTTTTTTTTTCATCAGATATTGTTTGTTTTGTAATTTTTTGGGAAAGTTGGGTCTCAAAAGATAAAAAAAAAAAAAAAAAAACGTTTGTAAAAGGCTCGGGTAGGGCGCACAAAGCACTTGTGCCAAGTTTCAGGGTCTATCTCCAACAAACGGCGTGGACATTTGGACTTTTGTGCGGTAAAAGTGCAAAAATAGGCGTTGCCTCGTAATTACTTAGGTTCAGTATGCAATCGATTTTGGACGTTAAATATTACTTAATTTGATCATACGCAGTCATATCTTCGATTATTTGCGTTAACGTTTGTACAAGCGTGTCTTGGACCACCTGGAAGCGGCTCGTTCAGAAAAACAAATTTGGGGGGGAAACTTTTTAATACGGAAGCGCCTGGCTATTGTTGACCTAATTGAAGGCCTGTGATTCGTCGGGCCACATTTTCGGCGGTAGCACCAGTTCTAGGCCCTTCAACAAAAAAACTGGCGATGTCACCGTCTTCTACTGTTTATGGTGGTCAGTATGATACCAAATATATGACATTGCAGTTGCTATTGCATGCGGCATTCGTGACTGACGAAATTTGGGGTGATATGCCTGAACCAGCTCGTACTGAAATAATTGAACCCGTAAAAAAGCGATACGATCGGTCCATCCCCAGGCGAAGAGCACCTACTACATTAAAAGGAACCCCCAACACAGGGGTACGAGCGGTCCATCCCCGGAGGATAAACGCCTACAGATTTAACGGAAATCCCAACCAAAGGAAAAACATCCACCGAAATAATGGAAACCCCAAACCGGGCAACCGAAACGAATCATCCTCGGAGAAAAACGGCCTACCGAAAAAATGCACACCCCAACCAGGGGACACAGGCAGTCCATCCCCGGAGGGAAGACGACTACTGATTTAACGGAAAACTTGATTTAGGGGGCCCAATCGGACTGTCCCCGGACAAAAAAATGCCTACGTACCGAACTTGATGGAAATATTAACCAGGGAACATAAACCGACCATCCCCGGAGGAAACACTCCTACCAAAATAATGGTAACCCTAAATCAGGGTACACAAACGAACCGTCTCCGGGAAAACACACCTACCGAAACAGGCAAAACCCCAAACCAGGGGACACAAACGATCAATCCCCGGAGAAGAATACGTACTGATTTAACGGAAACCCCCAGCCAGGCGACCCTATCGGACCATTCCCGGATGGAATCTTACTGAAATAATGGAAAACTCCATGCAGGGGACACAATCGGACCACGCATGGAGAGAAAACGATAGTGTGCTATGCGCGTACTGGTGTTGTATGCGCGTACTGGTGTTGTAGGCACGCTGGCGGTGTTTACCACATATGCGCCTAGGTCTTGTATGCACGGTGGTGCTGTACTTGGTATGCACCCTAGTGTCTCTTGCGCGCTGATGTTGCATGCGCCTTTGTGCTGTATACGCGCTGGACTAGTACGCCCCGGGGCGATATATGCACGCTGGTGTAGTATTCCCGCTAAGCATGGTTGTATGCGTGCTAGGTCTGTATGCACCCGGGAGTTGTATACACGTACGTATATGTTGCAGGCGCGCCAGTGATATATGAGCGCTACTGTAGTAGTGTTATATGCGCGCTTGTGCTGTATGCGCCCGAGTGTCGCATCGCGCTGGTGTTGTATGCGCGCTGGTGATTTTGCATGAGCCCGGTTGTTGAATGTACGTGAATGTTGTATACGCGCTGGTGTTGTATGCGCCCGGGTCTTATATTACAGCGTGTTGCATGCGCGTTGGTTTGGCATGCGTGTGGCTTATGTCAAACACCCGACGCACACACGCCTGAAATGAATAAAAATAAAAGTTAACTTTTCGTGGGCGTGAAGCGGTAAAACCTTCTCGCCGTGGCTGTGTGACAGTAACGATTCGAAACTAACAACCGTTTAAAGTTTACGCGTATGTACTGCACCGTATCGGTGGGCGTTCTTAGGGTCGCCTCTTCTAGATAGCTGAGCGAGAAATAGTCGGAAACTCTACGTAGTAGAGTGCTGGAAAACGATACGAAAATGAGCAAAAAATAACGAACGATGTTGCCTCGGGAAAGAATAGATCAAAAGTTTACCATCAGATATCCAAAGAGAACTACAGTGCGTCTCGCGGTCGAGCCGCTTGAGCCTCGTTGATGCTTCGTGGAGTCGATACATGGACGCTCACTCCGGAGCTGGGATTTGCCACCCTACTACACCGCAGTCTCGCTCGGCAGCAACATAACTTGTTGGAACATACGGAGTCTACAACTTGACATACAAATGTACTTTAACCACTGTTCACATGTACAACCACCCCCTCTGCATTGTAACACGCTCGTTCGAACAACGATAATACAAATACAAATGTTTTTTTTACGACGCCATTGGTACTCGTATCATGTGCGCTTGAGTATGTATTTTGTGTGTACAAGAGGATTGCGGAGGGTTAGTGCACGAGGGGGGGGGGGGGGTTAGCGTCCTGCAGTATGTAAATCGCTTCGTGATAATGTACGTCGAAGTAATTCGGCTGTCGCGGTAGCGAAACAACAGTGCGTCGCGCAGAAAAAAATCCCTGCTACGTATGGAGAACGAACAAAAACAGCCCAAGGGAAGAAACCTTGGCGCCCCTTCGTCGGTTTTGAGACCATAATACTTCATCGCGGCACGCTCATGGGCAGGAAGGCTCCTCATGCTTAACAGCGTGTAGTAGAAATAATTCACGACTATTTATATATTATCCGCCCCCGCCACCCTTCATGCACGAACAACAGGGCACAGACACAATCACGACAGCCACCACGAGATCGCTAACGACAGCCCCCCTAAACCCAGCTCCAAGACTACAGGTACATGACTACATCAATTCACACTACACCACACGCCCCCCATGAGATATACAGGCACCCCCGAAACACCAAGTGGGGAGAGGGCACCGTGTGGGAAGGGGGGGGGGGGGGGGGCGGGGGGGCCCCAACAAAAGGGCAAAGGCAAATACCCTCTTGCGAGGGGGGGGGGTTGGGGCAACTCCAGACAAAAAGGCGAAAGCAAATAACCTACTGTAGCACGAAAAAATAACAAATACATTTCGCTGGACCAGAATACACAAAAGTAAAAAACATTTTTCAACCGATCCTCCCCGCAGGCATAGCCTCGTCGAGCGCAAACCCACGGGCTACACATATACATATTTACAACATCGGAAAGCGTTCTAGCGAGGGACATCTGCAGAAGATACAAGGGGGGTTTTATGTGAGAGAGAATGGCGTTTGGCGGTGTGGCGTTATATGACCTCAGGACGTCACAAGCAGCCTAGGACATTGCGTGAATAATCCGCCAGAGGTTCGCTGAGTGCGCTCTTATCTTCATGTACGTCTGATCGTTCGATGTGCCTGTGGTGCGCTAAAGGAACACGGCGCCACGCAGGGAAAATTAGACGGGCCAGCGGGGGGGGGGGGCACGCGAGGAAGGAGAGGGAGGAGGGAGGGAGGGAGGGAGGGAGGGAGGGAGGCGAGGGGTGATCAAACACTTCCCGAATATATTTAGCGATCAATGCTTTGGCAACGGGCGGTATATATACGCTGTCGGGGGTCGGCGGAACGAAAACTAGCGAAAAAATGAAGCGAGCGCGAACCACCAGCTTCCGGCGTCGCAGTCACAAACGGCGTGTCAAGATTTTGTACCGGTATATGGCTAGGGCAGAGGTTGGGGGCGGCGACGACGAAAAAAGTGGGGGGGGTTCGGGGATGTTGGCGAGGGGGCTTCGGCGTCGAAGCTCCCGTGGCAAGAACTCTCTACACTCGCTGGACCGTCGCATAGCCATTTCGGGCACGCATACCCTCGCTATTCTTAATAAAGAAAAAAGCTGTGTGATCGAAGAATACCCTCGCTATATCGCTATATGCAATACTATCTTTAAAAAAAAGACTGTGACATCGAATATTTCGTGGCCACGTGCTACTGCAGTATATGATGTACATCCTGCATGAGGACATATATAACCCGTACATACGCGCGGTCGAAGTATGACACTCATCTAGCAAAAGTAAGTTTCGACGAAATCCTCGATTTCACAGCTGTTTTGTTTTTTTAATATATACCGAGGTGAATCCCATCCAGTAAATAACAGCACTCGACCATAACGTCCGTTACAACTGCGTGTGTCGTACGCAGGGTAGTGCTGTTGGTAGGCATACAGAGCAACGCCTCTTGGAACACCCACGTGTGAGCGAGCACTCTCCTCCCACGGGAACCAGAGAGCGAGTGTTCTCACTGTACTCACCCACCCACTCATCACTCACCCACTTCCCACCCGACCCACCCACCCACCGACCCACGCACCTACCCACCCACCTACCCACCCAGCTAGCCAGCCAGCCAGCCAGCCAGCCAGCCAGCCACCCAGCCAGCTAGCCAGGCTCCCACCCACCCAGCCAGCCAGCCAAGCACGTCGAATAGTATTTTGTTGTGTTTCGGGTTTCTTTTCCACTATTCGAATGTCTTTATTTATGATTTTTTCTCATGAAATAAGCTTCTCTACTACTGCTGTAAGTTTACCTACCGTAGGGTACCTTCTATATAGAGTGGGTACCCCGCAATAAGGCAGTCAGCGATATGGCAAAAGTACAGATAAGGCAGGCCAAATCGGCTATAGTCCCGAGTTTGAAACTCAGTACGTATGATGTCCAAGAAATTTCTCCCCCTTTTCCGGCCGGTTTCGGCCTCATCCCAAACGATTCCTCCCGCTTCAAAGCCGGTTTCGGCCCTTTATCCCCGAGGTAAGGCGCGTGTAGCCTTAAACAGGGATAAGGCAAAAGTACCAATAGGAAGGTTCAACTGCCTTGTCCCATACCTGCCCTATTAACAGGTGCCCACTGTGACCGGAAAGTCAAAATGTGTCTAATCCATAACTGCTGTCTGCCATGTTGTTTTGTTTTCTCGGTGGATAGTGAGCGTGTGCTTTGCTTGGTGGCGGACTCTAACTTTTGTTGTTGTTTTTTGTTAGTTTTGCTTGTTTTGCATTGCTTGCCGCATCTTCCCCGGGAAACAATGACGCTACCACCGGTCCGCTGTCGACGAAGCGCATACGATAGAGGCGAGGAAGGAAAAAGGCGGCATTCCCTTCCCTTTCTGCGTCTGGGGTTTTCTCTTGTGACGACGGTTTGTTTCTCTCGTGCGCAGCAACTCTCCAGTTACGTGTGTTTTCCGGTATTGATAGGTTTAGTTTTGGTTTTTGTATCTGGTTTTGTTTTTTGTGACCTTGTTTCCCTTCTTCCGTTGTCAATTTTCCTTTCCAGCTCGCTGTTGTCCCTGGGGTAGGTACAGTTAGTAGTGTCACACTGTCGCAATGATACCGATGATGTGGACGCCGCTCGTCACCCTAATATAATACCCGTACGAACGAGAGGTAATAAACAGACCACGTGGCAGTATTTCCAGATGCGTTCGGAACCCGTATCATTCTTTTTTTGCATCGAGTCCTGTTGTGGTACAAAATCTCCACTGCTTTAATTTAGTTTTGTTTTATTTCGTTATTTTTTTTAGTTACAATTTGTCCACACCTCGCACAGATCATCGATTTCCACTTCATGATTTCAATGCAGTAGGGCTTTCAAGGCAGATCTATTCCCGATCTTGTGCATATGATCTGTATGGTCTAGCTCATGTTGCCGAGTGGGACCCGTATAATCTGCAGAATCTAGCACATGTTTCCTGGGTAGAATATGTATGTGCTACACATATGGTATGCAGATCCTACACAACCTCTCACAACGGCAGGTGAGGAACTGAATGATCTGTAGATAGACAGATAGATCATGACCTATCTGTAGATCATCTGTCCGAGGTATTCCTTTTGTGTTCCCCATTTGTTTGCAATAGTGAGGATACCTCCCCTCGTACAATAGTAGCGTATCTATCTTGCCTCAGGCTCGTTTTTTTTCCCGATCTTTGGTTTTTCTTGCGTACGTTTTCGGAGTAGTACTGCTGTACTGTAGTTGCTATTTGATCTTTGCTGTGATTTTGCTTCTTTATAAATGCTTAGGTTTACTTTTTATTTATTTATTTGGCATTTATTTTCTCTCTTTCAAAGTGTATCAGGGCTGCTGGCGTGTGTATGTTGCGCTTGTTGTCGTATCCAGTACCATGGCATGACATTACACTATTAATCGTGTTCTCTTCTCTCCTATATTACTGCGAGACAATGAAGTATCTCTTCTGTGTGTCGTAGTTCTGTGGCCACAGAGCGTGTATCTGTGTATATCTCTACGCCCAGGGTGAAGAATCGGCACGGACACTACAGTAGGTGTGCTGGGTGTGCTGGATATCGGGGGGTAGAAGGAACGGTTTCATGTGAACAACACACACACCATCGGCAGACGCTCTGCAGTGTTCACATATTCACGACATCAATGCTTGTTGACTCTGTACCAGTTAAAATACTTGGTACCGCAGGTGTACGTATATGAGGTGTACTTGGGAGTTTACTCGGGACAACCGATGACACGAGGAGTCGACAACCCACCGGCTGGTCCTGTAATGCAGCGGGAGTGTCATGTCATACATACGTTAGAGTGCAACAGCGGTGCTCGCGGGTTGAGTGCACACGCTCGAAACATTGCGGGCGTGTCTGTGTTATATACGTCCACAATGGTGCATACCCTGGTACATGAGTGGTGCAACTACCGTATCGTACACAGAGAGAGAAAGAGAGATCTCGCTGGTCTGGACTCGTACTCGCACTGCTATGTAGGTACGAGTATATACCCTGGGCCCTCGGTACACTCGACTGCTGCTTTGAACTATGGACGGCGTATATACCGGTACACTGCAGCAGTACGCCCTGTAAGACACCGCTGATGGAAAACACGTGACGCTGCTGCTTTGGCGTGACGCGGCTGCTGGCCGCGTTTCTTGCTGTGCCTTCAGAGCTACTGGCTGGTTTGCCTGCAACTAAAGAGGCAGCACGTTCCCAGCTGAAACCGCCTCACCCTGAACCCACCACACGCCCTAAACCTTGAGGTGATAGAATGTGTGTCCCGACAATGCAGAGCGAATGCACTTACTGCACAGCATCAGCGATTCACAAGGCACGGCCGGCACAGTATGCCATCATGCCGCATACAGGACAGGTATTTCTGCTGGGTGCAAAGCGGTACAGTCTGGTACTAGTGGAGTATGCGCCCGAAAGAGCCAACATCATACCATGACATACGAAACCAGACAGGGGGGCGAGTTCGAAGCTGGAACGAAACAGCGCTACGTTGTGGATAGTGGCTGTAGTCGACAGCAGGTATGCTAGATGGCAAGCGAAGCAAAGGCGTTCCCTTCCTGTGCTTCCTGATGCAGGATGCTGAAATCACACAAAAAGTATTTCTTTAGATGTCAAAAGAAACCAAAAACTCACCCCTTTCAAGTGTCAATTGCGAATGGCTCTGAGCGTTTCTGCGCTTCGCTCCAGCTGCTTCTCTTCCTCACCTAGCCACAGTCCTCCACCACCACTACCATATCAATGCGAGACACCGCAGGCCCCATGCACAGCCCATCGTAACTGGTAGTGTTGTTGTTAGAAGTTTTCACATTTCAATCATTTCAAACACCGCTCATTGGAGTTCCATACGATCTGGAGGCCGTACTCAAACGCGACAAAGCGGGATACGGGAACACTTTGCCTTGGATCCGACTTGTACAACGGCCCTGGGCAAGAGCAGATCAGAGCTACGAGCAGCAAGCCACTTTGCCTTGAAGCCGCCAGCCCTTCCCTGAAGACCAAGGAACCTGCCTGTGCTACCCATCTCAAGAGCAGTCCACGGAAGAGAAAATCTGAGCCCAGCAGAATGACGACGCCGCGGGGAAAGAGGACGCTTGAGGGGTTCATCTCGACTCCTCCTCCTGTTGATTCTGGCACGAGTCCTCGGCCTACTCGCTTCCAACAAAAGAAGCGCATCCGAACGGTAAGAGCGCGTGTGAGGGCAATCGGCGTAGACCCATCCCAAAGGGAGCACAACCAGCTGTGTAGTGTCGCTGTCGTTGTCGAGCAGAACAACTCGTTGCATGGGGTGGGTGAGCTTCACTTCGACCCCCCCCCCCCTCCCCGGACGGGTGATGTGGAGGAACCAAAATCCTCACCATCCGCATCATCATCGCCGTGGGTGCAAGCGAGGATCAGTGAAGAAAGATACTTTTCATTTCATCTCTCGGTGCTCTTGCTCGTAGTACGCGTGTAGCGGTGTGTCCGGGAGGTGCCAGGTGAACACTACGAGCATGCTCTGCTCGTACATGGATATGCACGTCCGAGGCTACACGGCGATAGCGCGTGTGTGTGTTCTCTTCCTCCTCACCCTCCTCCTCCTCCTCTCCTCCTCCTTCGCCTCCTCTCTTTAGCGTGGCGAAGCAGCTGCCATGTCTTGTCTACGAGTAGGGTGAAGCGGATTAGAGCTACTGCTGTACGTACTGCATAAACAGTACAGCAGTGTCGCTGTTTTCAATGCTATTCACGGTGTAAAACGTGCCTCGGTTTACAGTACAGTACAGCCAGGTATGATACAGCAGTAATAGATACTGCTGTACGTGAATATCCTTATCCATGGCGGTTGCGAGATATATGCATGCACCCAAACTCAAGCACTGGCTGGCCGCGAGGGGGATTTTGGAGTATCTGAAGCTGACCAGTAGCTACGGCATTACTTTCCAGAGGGGCAGTGGTTTAGAGTTGATGGTCTACGCAGACGCAGCCTATGCCCCCAAGGCCACTAGGAGGCGGTCTGTATAGTAAGCCATAGTAAACTACCTACCAGTTCACGGTATGGCCAATCACCGGTGGGCTCTTCCTCTTCAAAATCCTCAAGAAAAACATCAGGCGAAAGTGGGGTGTTCTTCTCAGAGGTCACACCAAATTGCTTGATCATTTTTTCCGCGAAAGCTTTCTGCGAAATCGTCAATAAACCCGCGACCTTGTCTCGGGAATAGTGGCAACCGGCATACCATCGTAACTCGCCAAGGTTATTGATGGGGACCAGGCGGTTCAAGTCCTCGCAGAATTGATCACATCTCACCTGGCGTCCCATACATCACGTGGAGCTTCTACATCCTTCCCCGACCCAGAGTACCCCCCCAGATCGCACGTTGAGGTTGACATGTTCTGATGTGGGTAAGGTGTGTTGCGTCAAGGATAGCTTGCCGACCACCTGCCATCCGTCACTGTCCAATACCCCGCTACCCGCATAGCGTACTGCCCGTGATGATGTGCTGCTGTTTTTGTTTGTCTTTTGTTTTTGTTTATTTTTTGGCCGTATGCCCCGTATCCTGGATCCCTGGTAGATGATGGCCATTATTTGGATCTTCAGTGATAACCCGACCCAATTTTTCTCACGACTATGGCATGATGGGCATGCATGAAAATAAAGTACCCCCCCCCCCTGCCCCCTTTTTTGTTGGTAGACTTCACGGCAGTAGAGAGGCTCAGAGTGAAGGTTTTATTGGGGAGGCGGGCATGCCTATTTTTGAGTTTGTGGCCACCGCATTTATAATTCAACAGGCTTATGATACTTATTTGTACCACTGCCCGGTTTTCATTGAGAGTTCGTTCTCTCTGAGAGTTGATTTATTTCTGAGAGTTGATTTTTCCGAGAGTTGATTTTTCTGAGAGTGATTTTTCCGAGAAATGTTTGAGGCTTGAGGTTCTGATTTTCGGACATTTATCCGGTGTTGAATACCCTTTTTATCCAAGCTGATGACCTCAACGAAGGGAAGGCTGGGTAGTTTTTTGGTTTTCATTGAGTATGATATTTGTGTTTCTTTTTTGGGTGAGCTTGACGTACCACCATGGTATCCTGAGGTATTAGTGTCATCCCATTCACCAAGTAGGAAGCAGGGAGGTTGTTCAGAGTGCTAACATACTTGGTGCAGGGATATTTATGTAACGGTATTTGGGAGTTCCACAGAGGAAATATGCGTGTTTCTCTGTGGAGCACTTGGCGGTTTGGAGCGATTCCCATCGCCACTCTTTATGTACCTACATGTTTCTCTATGTTTTCTCCCCCTTTCTCGTGTCTACGACGGTAATATATATACATCACGTGGAGCTTCTACATCCTTCCCCGACCCAGAGTACCCCTCCAGGGGTCACTTGAACATGTAATACCTGGTGTGTACGTACAGTATGCGTAGTGACGTAGTCACCACCTGGGGTAAAAATGAATATGATGCGTAGGATGTTACCACTCTACTACTAATACTACTGTTGACGGAAATATAAGGATCGTTTAGAGTCAAGTATGAAAACTAAGCGCTCCTTATATTTCTGTCCAGAGCGGT